>JABBWL010000627.1:0-16032 GCA_016758765.1 Suillus cothurnatus
TCTAGCATGAGGTATCGTGCAAAGCCCTGTAAATACATGTCACAGTCACAAATAGTGGAGATGTACTTCCAAGTCAAGATGTTGGTCATCGATAAGACGGATATGCAGCCAAATAAATATAAACAAATGAATCTTCATCCTTTTGAGGGGTATTGGTAACCACTACTATGTATTTACTAGAGTCAACGAACTGGCTCCTCTCAGCGCCGCTATGATTGGTACTGATTCGGCCGACAGATTAGAAACATGGCTTTGGCGTTACTACTAGCGATCCATAATGTATCCAATTAGCCGAGATTACATCGCATGCCAGATATCACTTGATCAAGCTTTTCGGCACATGCCAGACAACATCTGATCAAAGATCGACTCTTGATCACCACCCAAGGAAGAAATGTACGCCGTATACCGTTTATACGCCGCCTCAACTCCGTTAGTCAGAAAGTCGTCAGCAGCTGCATTGTCCCAGCCTGAGTGTGGGAGTTTCTGTAGCTCCCCACAACACATCGCTGCTGAGAAGGCGAAGGCATGTTTAAAACGAGCCTGCCAATTGCCTGTGTCTGTGCAGAGATATTCCGAGTATTTCTTTGTTACTAGCATATACTCCAACAGGGCAGTGACTGAAGGGTGTCCCAATGGCGCCTGGACTGATTTGATATGACCGTTCTCCAGAGGCAGCTGAAGTAAATCATAAAATGTTAGGGACACCTAAGTGATAGTAATTTACTTACCTGAATAGTTACATCAAAATATGAAACGTTTCCCGCCAGATCGCTAATCCTAGCAGCTTGCGATACTTGCATGTCCGCGTTGGTCATCAACAGTTCAACTAGAGATTGGTGTGATGCAAGTACGATGATCGGAACCACCTTCTGGAAGTCGGAATGAATATTCTTCACGACTCCCTTCAGCCTGCTGGTCAGAAGTTGGCCCTCCTGCGTTGTTCTCCATCTCTTGAGGTGTGCTGTTTTTTGTTCGTTAATAAGTCACTTAACGATGAATCGTTAGACAGTAAATACCGTCAGAGGCGATCACAGCGTCAAGTGCCGCATTCGCCGTCGCAGTGATTTCGTCCGAGGTAGGGAAAAGGCCGATCTCAAAGACTCTCTGTACCATTTCCTTATGAGCCAACTCCTTCAAGCTCTTAAGTACATCCGGTAATAAGACGATGGGATCTATTTTGGATGCTCCGCGCGTTCTTGTGGGGCGTGCACGCTTTACATCACCAAAAACTGTGAACTTCTGGCTATCACGCTTATGACTCGTGCGAATACTCCTGACGCGACCCAAATTTTCGGCTATATTTGTTTGGAATGAGTCGATGGGGGACTCTGAATTATGGGTGTCCGACAAGGAATAATGGGGGTGAAAAGGTTGAGAGTCAAATGATGGCGGCGCCTGCCAATGCGGCTGTGAGGAGGAGAGCCCGATGTTCAAGCCTCCATGTCGCGTAGGCACTGACTGTGGTACGGAAGTTTGCCATTGGGGCAGAGAGGGGGGGATTAGCTCTGATTCTGGGCCTTCAAATTGCGCCAGCGCTGGCTGCCATTGCGGCTGTGAGGGGAGGAGCCCCGTTCGAGCCTCCGAGTTGGACCGACACTGGGTGTGGGATATACGCCTGCAACTGTGGTAGTGAGGGAGGGGTTAGCCCTAGATTCGAGCTTCCAGATTGCGCTGCCACAGGCTGCCACTGCGGGAGTGAGGAGGGGATAAGTCCTGAGCTTAGCGAGCCTCCTATTGGGGCCGACACTGGTTGTGATACAGGCGCCTGCAACTGCGACGGTGGAGGAGGAATTAGCCCTGAGGCAGAGCCTCTAAATCGCACCGGCACTGGCTGCCACTGTGATAATGAGGGGACAAGGCCTGAGTTTAGCGATCCTCCTATTTGAGCCGACACTGGCTGTGGCACAGGCGCCTGTAACTGCGGCTGCGGCAGCGAGGGAGGGATTAGCCCGTTCGAGCCTTCAAACTGCTCCTGCACTGGTTGCCACTGCGGCAGTGAGGGGTGATTAGCCCTAAGTCCGAGCCTCGAAGTTGCGCCGACACTGGTTGTGACATAGACGCCTCAGAGTTGAAGCTTGTGTGACCGCTGCCATGGGTAGTAAGCGCCTGCCATTGCGGCAACGAATATTCGACGTGGTGAAGCCCTGGGTAAAAGTTTGAAGCTGCAGAAAAAGCACGACTCGACCATCTGAAAACCTACCTCGGTCAGTCTGAGTGTCGCTATCATGGCTTGGCACAGTTGCCAGGTCGAGCCCAGGCTGTGGCTGCGGCTGTATTCCGCGTCTTGAAGTTGAGTGATCAAACCAGTGCTGGTGACTGAATTGGGCCTGCCATGCCTGGGGGTCTGCCATTCCGAGCCTATGGTTGGTTGGTTGACTTGACGTGACCAGTAAGGTTGGAATGAGGATGGAGTCGAAGAAATAGTAGTCAAACGTCGCAACTCGAGACTCGATTTGTCACTGCCACTGGCAGAGGGTTAACTTGAACTTCTAATAGGTTCAACGGCCCGACTCATCGTTCATCACGATTTCAGGCTGATGCCGGGTGTCGAAAGACTCGATGTTTGATCTTCACTTACCTCATCTAACCGCCTGACCCTAGCATGTGGGGCCAGCCACCAGACTGGGCAGTTAATCGCAATTGAAACGCAGGGTTATCCCGCAGACATGCTAGTCTGTCCTAGAGTAATTTCCGTTACCTTGAGGTAGTAGGTTTTGGGGTCAATAGGTCAATAACCCCGGATACTACTACCGGTTCTAGACTCTGGCCTAACTTCGTGAGCGACTACTCGAACGAATCGACGCTTTGGGAGGACGCACCAGTTTAAGTCATCTGGTTCAATCGGGCCTAGTAGCAATGAGTACTGTTATGACAGCTCCACTTAATCGTCGTTTCGAGCCGGGAATATGATTAAGTTAATCAGCTTTATCAAATAGAATCGTAACGGCGGTTGCGTTGCGCCCCGACTCCCGACGACACCGCTTTGAATTGCGCGATCATGTGCTCGAACGATATGGGCTAGTTATTTGCAGGCCAGCTCCGAATACACCAGGATCCCAGACTACCTGCACTTCAGTTAACTTAGGGAGTTCAAAGCTAAATTCGGGGACCGATTTGGACGTGGATTTGGACTTCCAGCCTGGGGTTTGGACGCTCAAAAACGTCGAACCTGATTGAATTCAAACTATCGTTGTGCAGTAGTTACGTGAAAACTTTATTCTCAAAGCGTGCGCCGGCAAGCTCCGAGTCAGATTGCTGAATCAGTGCCTGAGACATTCTAATCATGACCATGACATCTGGCACAACTTGCTTCTTTGTGTCACCCGCCTCGTCCGCGTCAGTAACATTTTCTTTGTCAGAGTCCAAGTCGATGGCTAGCACGGGAGTGATCTTCTGTTTTGTTATGGTTCAGGGCGAGTAAGCCATAAAACAAGGCCTACTACGACTACTACTAAGTCACGTCGCACAAAGCTGGCAGTACTACTAGTAGTGCGCGTAAGTTACGTTGTGCGTGTTTTAGAGTCCGACTTGCCTTGCCATCTTACAAGGCTGATTTCATTTTCAAAACGCAAAATCGATGTCTAAATCAACCTCCATTCGACAATGCTCATTGCGACAAGGGGTCCAGAATGGCTCGCGTGCATGCTATCTATGTTGCTTCAGCTGATCATTATCGCGGATGCATGTCGTAAGCCCTCCTCCCTTCAGACTCGGAAGCCTAAAAACAATAACATTACTAAGTATACAGCCTGAGCGTCACATACGTACCGTGACTATACACAGATCACATACATGATCTTTGCGATCCACAACAAAGAGGAGGTATGGTGGCTCAGCGCTCAGTACTAGTCTCAGTGTGTGACTCTTTCGCACGATCGTATGTGCCACAAGGCTGACTCGGAAGATATCGATCATTGACAACTTATACGGTATATACTAATACTAGTACTAATTTCTATTGTCACCTAAACAAAGCTCCTTCGTGACAGGTAATTAGCGATGGTGACGGTCATTGACTTGGTACTTCTTTCCACCTTCTACAGTTACTCAGAATCTAGGCAGGTCACTCATGCCACGCCTCTCAGGGCCCACCAAGTTCAAGTGGTAATCGAGGTAACAATCATGCAACCTCTCTGCTTTGACCCACCCAATATATGTGGGTCATGATACATTAAGTCCCGCCGATTGGAAAGCACCATCCCAGCCAGACTCGCCCAGTCAGTATTCGCATTTCAAATTACTATATCAGGCGGTGACATTGAAATCAGTGTATACGGAAACTCGTAGTAGAACCCGTGCTTTAGTATGGTAACCCGGAAGTTCACATCCTTGCACTGATAAGTATTAATATTAATATCGCAGTTTATGTTATTCAAAAGCGCTGTCACGACAACTTTTCAAACTCAGTCATCTCCCACTTGCTCGCCAGCCTATACTGAGCACACGGAGCAACATGCACTTCCACACTCCTCCAAACTCTACTAGGGGTTCTACTCCTGACTATGAGGTCAAGGATGAACTTAGACAACGTACTGCTAACCTTTCACACAGGCTCAAGCAGGATAGCTCCCCTGCTGTCGACAGTACAACACCGAGTCGTTCTGCCTCACGAAGTATGCGCAACTCCATGAAACGTGCAAGGTCACGGTCACTCGACTCTACATCTGATTCATCTGATGACGGTATAACTGAACCTATAACCCCTCCTCCAATACTACCCCAATTATCTCGTTTTGTGAAGCGCGCAAAAACGGACCCCAAGCCCTATCAGAGGGACGTTGCCGACGCACTCGATTCCCTCTTTCTTGAAAATCAATTGTACCCCGACAACTCTGTGAGTCAGGTAGTCCTTCCTGAGACATGTTTATCTATGTATATTCGCATATTGCTTATTGATCACTTTCATACTAGGTCAATGTCGAGCTTGAGCATGACTTGCAACAACTGTCTCCCGAGGCCGTGGCTCAAGCTGTCGTCACGATGCACGCTGAGGTTGAATTCAGGCGTGTACGTGCTCTGGCAAGAGCTCACGAAATCAATGCAACAGCCCAACGCTTGAGGTTGCTTCACATGGTTCTCGAGGATGAAGGTGAACTATACGCAAACGCTGCTTCAGAACCTTTGGACACCTCAGTTGGAGAGCTCCTGAAGTGTAGCAAGAATCAGATCAGAGGCAACATTAATCTAGGTGTCGCCGCATATAGCCAAGATGTCATGTCATTTGCTGTTGCAGACTCACACCTGGATCGTTTTGAGGGTACTGCTCGTGTGTCATTTCATCTATTCGGCGGTGTCTCTGCTGACAAACGCTCACAAGGCATGTTATCGGACAAGTTGAAGTCGAACATCACTAGTAAAGGCTTGGCAGAAGACCGTTTGGCTTACTCAAGACCAAGAGATTCTGTCGATGTGGTTGAAGCTCAAGTAATTAATATTTCGATCACCTTATGATAGTACTGATTTTGCGTGACAGATCACCTAACCATTTCATTTGTGCAATGGAATCAAGGCGTCACAGAAGAAGTTCAATCTATGTTCTTACTGTAATGAGTGGGATCCAAGTGTTGTGGTTTCACTCTCTGTCCTCTCTTTGTAATCTATGCTGTATCCTGTGCCAATTCACCCAGTTTGTCATTGATTTTTCAGACAATACATGCACTGCAGTGCTTCCATGCGAGTGCGATACGTGCAGATCATCATCAGTAAGTAGAGTCGAAGCCTGCGGCAGGATGAAGGGGGGTATCATAGCAGAACATGAATTTATTGCCGCTTACTTAGTGAACGCCTCCTCGTTCTATGGAAGATACTAGGTTTCACGCACATCTTCGACATCGCAAGCGGGTATAAGAAAACGGAGAACCCTCCTTTCTTCTACAAGGTCAAACATGATAATGTAATGAACGTACGTAGATCAAGGGGCCGGCCCGGGTTGCCGGAGAACTTTAGCACAGCATTGACTAACTTGAACGACGGCAGCAATGCGGCGGCTACGTACTACTACTAGTAGCCAAAAAAACAAATGCGGTCGAGCTGATCACTTGCTGCTTTCCTGGACATGGACGAGTTACTGAGTTGAAGTATCCGAGTCAGTGCTTGTGCTAGCCAGTGTCATGCAAATCTTAGGAATTCTCTGTGTTCTGCTTCTGTTTTTGACGATGGTATCTTGCGGAGCCAAAGGTTGCGTTTGGGAACGGGCAACAGACAAACGAGGACTCAATAGGCATCGTGCCTCTTGCGGTTTTTCCAAGAGATCTAGCATTCTTGCAAGCCAGAAGAGACTACAGCGAGCAAAAGATGCAACTTTAGAAAATTTAACTCCCAACCTGTCAGCGCCGAACACATCGCAAGTGAGTCGCTACTCTGCTTCACCACTGGACTCGAAACTTAACATTCTTGGCTTGTGTCATCAGAGAATTCTGCCAGTGAGGCCCTCGCAAGTGGCAAGAGTCCATCTAAAACCGATAGCCTCTTGTAAAAACCTAGCAAGGCTTAAGTCTATCACAGCGGCTTATCGCGGTACATCAATTGATGCCCCCGCGGCCAGTCTCGCAGTTTCCAAGTCGCAGCACTCCTTGAACGAGACGGACTTGGAAATGGGACAAACCGATATTGATATTGCGATGGACTTGGAGGACCTTAATTTTGGAATCAGTTTTGACGGTGACACGGACTCGGATGCCACACGTTCGTACTGTGTAGCCACTGCATCTGATCTTTGCTAATTGATACTTAATGTTTCAGGAAAGCCCATAATGCGTTCTAAGAGACGTGTTCCGAGGCAATTCATCGATGTGGAGCGTTCGGCTGAGGATCTCGACAATGTCAATAATGCTAATGTTCCATCACTTCCACCCCAATCCAGAATTCAACGCGTCATCTTAAAGCTAAGAGATACATTACAGACCGCCTTCGATTCATTTGGACTCTGCCGGATATACCCTCGTCGTCCCTCCTTTGAGCCGGACAAATTCCTTCCCTCATCGTTACTTGCAAGATCATGTCCAACAGTCGTGCAAGAACCTGATGCATCTGCGAGGGTCCTTCCGCCACCCTACCCCCTTTTCTAATATGTCCGTTTATCGCCTTGTGACCTGGATGAATTCAGGCAGCCATCGGAAATCGGAAGTTGAGGTCCAGCGCCTTGTTAAAGACGTCCTGCAGGCCGACGATTTTGACGTCAAGCACCTTGACAGTTTCTCGGTGAAAAGGAGCTTGCGAGAATTGGACAGGGATGGGAGTGGGGAGAAAATCTTTTTTCCCGACGACTGGGTTGAGACCAGTGTCACTATCGACATCCCGACGAAGTCAAGGGATGAAGGGTCTAAACCATACACTATCCCCGGATTCCACTATCGGCCTCTCATTGAAGTAATTCGTGCTGCGTTTGCAGATATACAAGCGGGTGCATTCCATCTCTCGCCTTTTAAGCGGGTATGGAAGGACCCTTTAGACGGCCATCAGGAGCGAATTTTTGATGAGCTCTACTCCTCTGATGCCTGGCTGCAAGCTCAAGACGAGCTCCAGAAGTTGCCAAAGGAGCCCGGCTGTTCACTTGAACACGTCATCGCCAGTCTCATGCTCTTTTCCGATGCTACTCACCTTGCAAACTTCGGAACTGCGAAAGCTTGGCCGCTTTACCTTTATTTCGGAAATCTGACAAAGTACGCTCGGTCTTTGCCTGAATCAGGGGCATGTCACCTAGTAGGCTTTTTGCCTTCGGTGAGTCCTCCTGACTATGAGACAGTTATTTACATCAACTTTTCTTGTCAGCTTCCTGACAATGTCAAGGATATTCTGAGCGGCCTGTTTCGCATATCGAAGAGCGGCATGGCAATCGCTTCACACACACTGCCGCAGAGAGTTGTTCCATGGGTGCTGGGAAATCTTACTCGATGAAGACTTTGTTCACGCATATCGTCACGGTATTATTCTGCGATGTGCTGATGGGGTGCTGCGAAAAATATTTCCCCGAATATTTACGTATTCGGCTGATTATCCAGAGAAGTACTCCCTTGCCTTGATTAAAACAGTCAGATTACTCATGAGTTACAGGGTTTTAATTGCAACTATCAAGGATATGGGCTCATGTGCATGCCCTCGTTGTCTCACGCCGAAAAGTTTATTCAGTTCTCTCGGTCTACTGAAAGACATGAAAAGTCGCATGTCCAAACTCCGAGTATACGCTATGGCTAGGATCGTACAGGCGCGTGAATTCATTTACGACTGGGGAAATACTGTAGATGGTGTGAAGATTGAACAGACCCTCGGAGAGGGTTCGTGGGTACCCACCGTGGTAAGCATTGATGGTTCCTCACAAATTATGATTGGCTTAAACTCGCTGCTTGTAGAATCGGTTTGTCGAAAAGCTTGGACCTCTCGGCCTTGACACGTTCCGCATGCTTGTCGTCGACTTCATGCATGAATGTGAACTGGGTACTTGGAAATCGCTATTCACACACCTAATCCGGCTTCTCTATGCCCTTCCTACAGGAACTCAGCTGGTCGCAACCCTCGACAGCAGGTACGCAGAGTTCGTACGAAGTGTTGTCGTTTGCTAACTACAGGTCGTCAACTCTCAATCTCACTTAGATTTCGCCAGGTCCCGACATTTGGTAATGGCGTCATCCGGACGTTTGCAAACAATACCTCCGAAATGAAGAGATTGGCAGCGCGCGATTTCGAGGATATGTTACAGGTCTGTTTGCATTCTTCATTCATCTGCATTGGGCTCACTGTCATGTTCTCCGTCGTCAGTGTGCTATTCCAGTTTTCGAACAGTTGTTCCCCCCCGAGCATGATCGAGCCGTGCAACATCTGCTATACCGATTTGCGCAGTGGCATGCCCTTGCCAAGCTCCGCATTCACTCGGAGTCTACCCTGACGTTTCTCGAAGAGACGTTCAAAAAACTTTCCCAGAAGTTGCGTAAGTTTCAACGCGATACCTGTTCCGCCTTCGATACTGTGGAGTTACCGAAGGAGAAAGCAGCTCGCCACCGAAGGTTAGCTCAGCGCTCCGAAATTAATACCACTCCAGAATCAAGCGGTGCGAGGCTGAAGTCGTTCAACCTTAGCACATACAAGTTTCATGCAATGGGTGATTACGTGAGGACCATTAGGCTCTTTGGGAGCACGGATTCTTTCACTACTCAGATCGTACGTATATGACACATGTATATTATCTACCTGAAGTTAAATTTACTTAGGGAGAACTGGCTCACAGAGCTTTAAAGGCGTTTTATCCACTAACTAACAAATTAGACACCCCGGCGCAGTTGGCCAGGCACGAGCGCAGGCGCCGCGTACTTCGACGGGTGGCAGAAGCAGGAGCCGTAGCCTTTGCTGACAGTGGATCACCCGCTGATGGAGTTCCCCCTTCAGCATCCTTTAGAAAGCATCACGATATCGCGACTAATCAGAGCAATCCTATTGATCTATTCGCACTCCTTCGCGAAAATAACGATGATCCAGCCGTGAAGGTAAAAGTAACATTGCGCTGCGGACGTGCCCTACCCTTTTCTGACGCTGGTTTCAGAACTTCATACCGAAGCTTAAGGATCACATCCTTTTCAGGCTGCGGAAGCTCGACATAAGCTATTGCGATCACACTTTCACAGACGAAGAACACAACTCCGTTATTATTCCTAATAACATGATCTACTCGGTCCAGACCATGCGGGTTCATTACACTACGTACGACCTCAGGCGTGAGTATGACACCATCAGTCCTAGAACTTACGGTGATGTCATGTGCTTTCGGGGGAGACGACGCCCAGTCACCCATACTGGTATGCCCGTATATTAGGTATTTATCACACGGAAACCTGGCTCAATGATGGCGGTCAACCTGCAAAGCAACTCCTCGAAATTCTTTGGGTCAGATGGCTGGCTCCATTGCAGAATCATCCATCGGGCATGAATCGCGCTCGTCTTCCAAAGCTTGCGTTTGTGGATGAATCTGACCCAGATGCATTTGGGTTTCTCGATCCATCGCAAGTAATTCGAGGAGCTCACTTGATCCCTGCGTTTGCTTCGGGACGCGGTACAAGCTCACTTCGCTTTGGAAAATCATTAGCGCGTGCCGAGGGAGAGTTAGACGACTGGGAAGCGCATTACGTTGGGATGTGAGTGTGAATGTTCTTTCTTATGGCACATTGACCCTTAACCTTAGAACAAGATTTGTTGACCGGGACATGTTCATCCGTTATACTGATTTAGGTGTCGGACATCCGCTAATGTCTCGGAGGATAATCAGAGACTTTGACCCAGCGATATTAACCAATGCCATGGATATTGTCAACGAAGATGACGGGGACCATGAAGAGGTTGGTGATGGTAATAGTCATGAAGAATGCGATGATGGACAAGATGAAGGCGATGATGAGTTTAGTGATGAAGAGCTGGAAGATGACGAAGAGCTGGAAGATGAAGATGAGAGAGACGAGGAGAATGAGAACGCATTTGACGACTTCCTTTCCTTCTAAATGAATTCCCCCCGTTGAGATCGAGGCCTGAGTCTTCCATTTATTCTTGCAAGTCCTGCTGCTACCAGCACACAATATGATCATTCGACTAACTACTACCATGATATCAAATGCTATACATAATTACCGTACCTGGTCCAAAGGTTTATTTGTGTTTATTTGGCTGCATGTCCCTCTTATCAATGACCAGGTTGATCTTGCTCTCCGACTCATTGACTTGGAAGTGCATCTCCACTATTTGTGATTGAAGGCATCATGTAAGTTCTCACTGTGCTCAGATTTCATGATCGTGATATGCACTTACAGGTCTTTGCACAATGCCCCATGCCAGATCGGTTACATCCTTTGGCAGGTGGTCCACTGACATTGTGATTTGGACTACAGATAATTATCAAGTTATGAGGCAGGTTTTGGACGACCTCGTTTCTCGCATACCACCGCGGAAAGTTGTTCCATGCATGCTGCTGGGAGATGATTTTCTTCGCATGTATCAACAATCGTGAGAAGTACATACTTCCATCCCTCTGAGCCTGGCTTGCTTACAAATGTACAGGGAACGTCAATCATGACTATTTTACCACTTGAAGCTACTTGTCGCCGCGACCTGAATTCGGCCTGTTGATATATTTGGGTCTCAGGTCCAAGTTTCACAATTCAAGAGGTCATCACCTAACCCATGCCAGACGGTAATGATACTGGCCACGGTACGTTTTCGAGTAGTCGAGCCAGTTGTTTTTTGTCCCTTCAACCTTAATCCAGGTTTTTATCACGTTGACAACTCATTGCCGCAATGGCAGGTGCCTGTATCACAACCAGTCCCAGCGCAATTTGGAGGCTCGAACGCAGTCACGGTGTGTGAACTGCTATATGGCATAGCAGCATGAATTCATAGCATGATGGAGAATTTTCTCGCCTGCTGGGACACCCCCGTGACACGTTCTGAGGAATTGTCCATGTACGAACGAGGTTGTCGCGACAGGCCGTCATCGGAAACAGCTATGCGTACTCCCCCTTCACACCGAATTGCTGATGATTAAGGCGGACACACAAGCGTCGCGAGATGCTATGATCGGGTTTCATTTCTTGATGTAGCTATGAAAGTGAGTACGTTACCAAACTTACGTTTGATGTTTCACTTCAGCTGTCTATAGGTGTTTATTTCACATCAAGCTCAAATCGAAATGGTTCAAGCCGGGGACTGCGGTAGCCACAGCCCAGACGAGACCCATCGACCATATGTCAAACATCGAGTAATTTTCTTGCACTCATTCCGACCTCCTCGTTCTATGGAAGATACTAGGTTTCATGCATATCTTTGACATTGCAAGCGGTTATAAGAACCCTCCTTCCCTCTACAAGGTCAAACATGATAATGTAATGATGGATGGCAGAATTATGCCGATGTGTGCGATTGTGTACGATGTATTGCCAATATGACATTCTAACTTATCCGTAAGTTCACTGATGTCGTCATCGTACCATTGCTGAGGTTTTTTTACAGCTCTGAAATTCAGTACGCGTTCGCATTGGTGACGAACAAACAATATCACCACACATTTATTATAGCCCATGTCGATTGCGTACCTGTTGGAGGGTTGAAGTCGTGGAAGACTTTCTGATTGTCTCCTTACAAATCAGACACGTAGTTTTCCGTGGGCTGTTGTACCCAAATCGCTTGGATCCAGGTAAATTCATTGATAGCCTTTGGTATCGGTCACAACAATTCAGGACAACATCGTAGGTGTCGTATTTCCGTCTTAAACTAGCATTGCTCGAGGCAACCACTGCTTTATAGTCATCATTGCGCTTCCAATCGCAACGTCATCAGAATCCAGAAACAGCGCCAATTACGCACTCGGAGACGTCACTAACTGTATGTGATATCTACTATGGTCATCTCCATCTCATCATTGTTGTCAGCGGACAGCTGGCCATCTGGATTTGCATTCATATTGAATCCATTGGCGCCTCTCTGGACGATAGGTTTAGCTTGCCCCTTGTTGCTCACATTTCATTTGACAATCCAACAGGTGGTTATGATTCAAGTGTACGTATGGCTGAAGAGACATCTAATGTCACTACCGTCATACCATGGGCCGTTGTGAGTGGTACTAGAAACATTGTATAGCCACAGGGCTAATGCAGGCAGATCGGTTCCATTGTAGTATCTGCAGCCCTTGGCTGGGGTGCGTGTCGCGTTGTCGAATACATTGTTACAAACCTAATAACTTCCAGGCATAAATGACTTCCTTACATTTTACATGGGCAGTGACCTTGAACGCACCTAGAGTAGTCTTATTGGTCAGCCTATGGCGCAGAGATCTTACAACCCTTTTGGTCCGTGATTTCATATAATGCATAGATTAACAAGTGATCGTCAATCAGCAGTGGCCGCATAACAACTGATCCACTACATGACCAGGTGCGACGGTTCTTGCTCAACACACAACTCGACGAACGTCGAGTGGTTCAAGATCTTTGGACTCGGTCTCGAGGTGGACGGCAGTACCTGGTATCGGGCAAACCTGAGTTAGTACTGTTTACACTTTGCATCACTTGCACTCATGTGTCAGCGGGCTCACTGATTTGGTTCGCTCAGTCACATTCCCACTAGATGGGACTCGCATCGCGGCTCGTCCGAGGGATAAGACTGTGGCTGTGGGATGCAGTAAAGGGACAATCGTCGGGTGAGCTGTTGCAGGGGCATACTGAGCAGGTTTGGTCAGTCTTTTTCTTACCGGATGGTACTCGCATCGCGTCTGCATCGAATGATTACACTGGGCGGATGTAGGATGCAGTGAGGGGTTGGCCATTGGGTGGTTATCAGACACCTCTGATTTACCTCCCTGGCGCGACAGTCCAGAATCACCGACATCTCCTTGTATCGCCGAAGCTCGTGATGTAAGTTTCGTCTGTTCTCCGAACTGATCAGATGGAGAAGGGACGGGAAAAGAAAACCAATCAGATAGGTCGTCTAGTCCCGGTAAGTTGTCCCTGCACCGAAAGAGAACGGAGCTGTAAACTGACATTTCTGCTGGCACACCATATGCCGATGAAGGAACCACGGAGCAGCATTTGAACTCATCGAGCGTGGTGGACTCTTGCACCTATTCTCGCATCTCAAAGGTTCTATTGTCGACCTACGGCGATTCTCTTTCTTTGCGCATAGAGGTAGTGAACATTTCAAGATGCATACGCGATTGCAGGACACCGAACTACCGACTGGACCCCGAACACCTGGGACCTCTGACTCCCAGCCTCGGCTATCTCCTGCGCTGCCCTCACTCTGGTCTAACCCCCGACTGGCCCTTGCCTAAGGTCCCACTACAACGTCGTCCAGCTGGGAGAAACTTTCCTATTAGATACCCGAGTTTACCGCCGACAGCCAATCCGAAGCCCAGGTGATCAGATCCTATGCCATCTTACATCGTGCTGGTGCACAAGACACACCAGCTTTCGTTCTCTCTCGAGATCTGTGTTGAAGTTGCAGGGATGCAGGACAAGCAAGTAAGTCTCTTCAAGTACATTTCTGACACTCAGAGTTCGATCATCTGCGCAGGCACTATTTGTCGCTCGGCGACCAGAATCTGACAAGTCGCAAGATAGATATCGGCAGAAGAAGCGCTCGCATGGTCAACCTGACCAGATGTCCCAAACTCAACCGCATGCAGTCACCTCGACGTCCGCGATGCCTCCTGCTCCTGGCAAGCAGTCGAGATCCATCCCGTTGTGGGCTCACATAATCCTTTTTCTCTGCTGTGCATCTCCCTTGCGCGCCGCCGATGGTCATTAATTCAGCTATGACATATCACCCCAACCTAACCCCATACCACCGTTCATTCACACATCGTATTCATCCTTTCATCTTCTTTTCTCTTTTTGCTGTCACGCTTGGATCGAATTTTTCACCTGCGTTTCTCGTCGTTTATGCGTTCTTTTTACTTGAAGTATGTACGTATTTTATGCATGTCTGCCTTTCTATGCGTTCTCGGCTTTAATGATAGTCATGACTTTTTAATTTGAAGCATGAGGTATACGCTCACTGAAGGGGACTCGAGGCAAGTTTTAGTGCATCGGTATCAGCAGGGGGCTTCTTGAAAATTGCGCTCTGGCATGCGCGGGCGGACGCCACTCCGAGGTCACCCTAAAAGCCTGTATGGGCACGGCAAGTGGGAAATCAGCGATATTCACTTCTGATCTGACTTCGTTCGGCGTACAGATCTCCCCCAACGGTCTCGAGGTATTGTTCTGGCTTTTGAACTTCATGGATAGTTCTCGATTCATTATCAAGTCCCCTCAAGAGACGGTTACAAGAAACGTCCGCCGCGTCTTGTGACTTCTTGTGATGCGATGCAAGCTTCGTGATCGCGAACGATATCATGATTTTACCGAGCGTACTGGTCGAGCCATTTCGGGCCCTGGCAATTGCGCGCCATTGTACCATGGATCGAGTAGAGCAACGACTATCATCCCACTGGAGTCTTCCGAGTCACTCGGAGCGTTCCAATTCGAGTGGTAGTACGGCACAAACGAATACGCCACTGCGAGTCCGGCATCGACCGCGTAGTACATGCCATAGTGCTAACTACTATATGTTATCGCGGTCGAGCCATAGATTTAATAGAGCAGTTTACTCAGAAATCGAGTAAATTAAATCAAATTGATTCGAGAGGGGAGAACAGCGCCACCGTGACAGTGTAACAAACCTTTGGTTTTCTTAGAGAGTATGTTCAATCGCGTGTCTCATTGACATGTTACAGAGTGTAAGCGGTCAATCTGAACAAGTAACACAGTTCAGAGGAGTGCACTGCCATCCCTTGTGTGTTGTGATGGCGGTACGTCACAACTTTGTTGCGGTGTTCGATGACATTCTACATTTGTTGTCCAGCGCCAAAGGTACCTTCTCACGAGGAGGTCTTGAATAGGATTAAAATTGGACACATAAATAGGCAAAATAACAATGCACAAAATAATTGGAGTAAGTATACTACCACCCTTCATCGGCTGCAAAGGAGGAATGTCACAGTTTTGTAGCTAAATCTGATGGTATTTTAGATTTGTCGACAAGTGCCAAAGGCACTTTCCACGAGAAGGCTTTGAATAACATTGTAATTCAAAAATGAGAACAGACGAGATGTCAATGCTCAAAATAATTCGCTCGTGTATGCTACTACCCCTCATTGGCTACAAAGGCGGAACGTCCCAGCATTGCCATGAGTCATTCATGTTAAACTAGATTTACGAGCATCCATAGGTATATATGTACAACTCGAATTGCTCACCATATAAAAACTAATATTTAGCGAGAGCAAAATTAAATCGTGCTGTACTTCCCGCGACTACAATATCGAGGACTCATCAATTCGCTGATGAAGGCATGATGCAGAGTGTCTTGCCAAAGATCCTGTTGGACTCGTGGATTTCGTCGATGTTAACTACACAAAGAACTCGGGGAATGCACTAACCCTTGGGTGCATTTCCCACCTATTATCCTTGACATCGCAAAGCCTGGGAACCTTTCTTAGGCGTCTCTGCTGTCATGGGCGCT
>JABBWL010000628.1:0-15914 GCA_016758765.1 Suillus cothurnatus
CGACAGCTGTCCCGCACTTTCCCCATCAATTCAGGTGGAGCCAGATAAACTTGTTAGTTATCCAATCGCTTGCATTTTATAAATACTGACATGTTTCATATCAAGCAGATAAGACTTGCGAAGTTTTGAGTGGGCGGTTCTTTGTATGTATACGATGTCCATTGTCATCTGCAGCGTAGTTTCTAGTACTGACACAAGCGTGTTTCAACTGCAATCTGTCATTGCAGTGGGTTTCAAACTAGATATACTATATTAATCGATGCCGCAATCTTTTGCGCAACATCTTCACGGCACAATGTTGTCTAATCCTCCCGCATAGTATGGATTGAACAATGGTCTTCCACCGTCTGCCGGTACTAACAAGCATGTTTCTACGTGACACCGAGTCATCAACCAGGTTGTTGTAAAGTAACAAGAAACCTATTACACCAATACTATCGCAAAATCCGGAGAAACTCATTGCCGCTAAGAGATGAATCGCCTCATCAGGTCGGCGTGCCTGGCCATTAAAGGCCTCTCATGCACGGCGCATGTTCACGGTTATGTGTGACGCCGTGAGCGGCATGCCACCCTCTGCGGCCTGCATGTATCGCGGCAGGATGCCAATTGGATGTGCGGCGGGCTTTACATCATGCAGGGTTGTTGTATTAAACGCGTACGAGGTACATGAAAATTTTTGGGCTAGGTGAAACGCGGCACCACTACTTGATATGCCATGCAACATACATTGCTTAAACAACTATCCTCGATGAAACACCTCTCGTGCATGGACTCACAGCAAGGCTGTCGTCAGTACTAGAACACCGCTTCGATAATTACAGAGCATACTATTTGTGTTTATAACCTTCAGCTTTTGTTGAGTGTTACTTCTGATGCATGTATTATATAGAAAAACCTGTTGCTGAATATGTCTTGAGCGCCTCATAATTTGTGTAAAGCCACACGACAATGGGAAGAGGAGTAGGGAATGTAGTCGGAATTAACGTGAGCCAGCTAGGACTGAATGCTAGAGTGCAAAGACTAATCTTTGGCTGCGAACAAGCTTAATGGGGCTGAAAATTCCGCGTCAAAACGCGTCATGGGTGCACGTCAAGCTGCCAATAGAGTTTCATCTACGATACACAATAGATCGGCCCAGAGTCAGTCTAGCCTGTGGTGACAGGGGGATTCGGCCCCGGGTCCTGCGCCAAAGAGCTGATCAACTCTTGCGAGCTGGAAAATCCTGGCCATACTCAGCAAGGTGATATCTAGTTCCACGCAACATTGCCAATGAACCTTGATTCATAAGGTAGATTTTAGGTGGTGATCTTCTGGCATTGCAGACGCCATCCTGTTCTAAATGAGATTTCAGGTGGATAGATTCTTACTACATTGCCATGAAAAACAACGCTAAGCATATAGTAAAATAATGGTGTTTTCCTACTGCACCTTCAAATTTATGTGATCCCATATCACATCCTCGAAAAAGTGCGTTTCTCCTTTGTCTTTGCCACTGTTGTTGCTTTGACAGTATCAATATTTGTCAATGGGGCTGGCAGTGAAAGATGTTCTTGGTTTGCCTACATGATCGTCAATGCAAAGGCTGCGAATTTGCAAAGTGTTGTGTGAGTATGAGTAGTTTGTGTCCTGGATCTATCTACACGACTCACCAACATGGTAGGTCATCTTTGTATGCGACACATGAGCGCATGGTCGATGGATTGGGGGTGGGTCAAGGACTTTGGTGGCGGTGGAGGCACAGTTTTGGGTGAGTAGTTAGTTGGATCATATCACTTACTTTCTTAATACACAGGTTGTCGAGCGGCTGTACAATTTCAAAGCGGCCTCGGTTCGGCTTTCAAAGAGCGGGATGCCCTGTGACCTAGGACTTATTCCAGGTTGAAGCATTGATGCAGTACTAGTGCGAATGGGAAAATTGGACTACATACAAAGAGTCAATAATTCATACAACACCACGCACGGCAACGTACATGTTCTATCTGCGTTTCTATCATCTCCTTACATTGCTGAGCAGGATGCAAGGCAATAAGTCAGGATGTACAACTCCGAGTGATGCAAGACTGATGCAAAACGGACTGTCGATAACATCGGCGTTTGCACAGTCAGGCGATATATTATAAATCTGTAATTGATCCGGTGAATATATGATACCACCCATGATCGATCATCCCGGGCCTAAATCAATTTGCACTGCTGGAACGAGAGAAACAAACTGTGGAACGACTCAACGAGTGCTGGATGATGGAAACGAAGTGTTGGGAGGTCCGGTTTATGATTTTGCAGAATTGGAGCACATTGACTGAGGTCTGCTATCGAGATCTGTTGGCGATGCGATTATGGTAGTTGATCACACGACGACGACGATGGGATGTGGACATGCTGATCTCTAGTGGTGTTCCCTAGTGATACATTGTCGTACACACAGCCCTGTAGCACTTTAATAATTCTGCCAAGTGGCAGAAGGGTGGTCGTGCCACTTCTGCCGGTTATGCCGGCACAATTATTAGTTCTGCCCCCAGCACTACAATTGGCAAGACCGCTGCAAGAGAGTAAATAACAGCAAAATGAAGGTTTTTGATCTGGCCAAAGCAAATTTCTCAAAGTCGTTGACTCGTCACCAGTATTTCACACCTCGGAGGACCCACATCAATATTAACCCAATAAAATGTAAGGTTTGCTAATCTGACACAACGGAACGATACTGACCAAGCATTCATGATTGTTGACTTCTGTATGAGAATCCGCATAATCTAATATGACCCGGTTCAGCGCAGAGACCCTTCATACGGTTATTTGAAGTTGTACTATCGGTTACGGTCTATGGGTGACGCACCACACATGTAGCTCGAGTACTCCGACACTGCCTGATGCCGGACAACACTGAACCCAAGTGCCAGCAACCAGCAAAAATGGTAAAAGCTGACAAGGTCTTGTAAGCCTAGCATAGGGTTCCAAATGCAGCTACAGGCTCTGCGGGGCATTACAAAGCTCCAAATTGCTCACAGAGGTGAGATAAGCATGTGTACAGCTATCGCCGACGCACCATCATCGTCACCGTCCTCTATGATGTGAATATCCAAACAACAAGCTGGTCACTCCTTACGAGCTGGCATCGGCCTTGCAGCTTGCTTTAAAAGGCGAGAGTTCGTTCCGCGCAGGATTGCCAATAGACTTACTCCTTAAGGTAGACCTTAGGTGGCGGTCTGCTGGCATTGCAGACGTCATCCTGTTCAAAGTGAGATTTCAGGTGGATAAATTCTTACTACATTGCCATGAAGAAGAATACTCGGCACATAAAAGAAAGGCGTCTTCCTATTATCATCTTCAGATTTATTTAATCTCATACCATCACATCCTCACAAACCATGCGTTTCCCCTTTGTCCTCGCCGCTGCTGTTGCTTTGACTGCATCGGTAGTATCTGGCAATGCAGATGAAAGTGAAGACTGTCCCTTTTTTTGCAGACATTCTAGCGAGTGCAAAGAGTGCGAGATTGCAAAGCAGTGTGTGAGTATGAGTAATTTGTGTCCTGGAACTATCCACATGACTCACCGATACGGTAGATCATCTTCGTGTGCGATAGTTGGTGACCGGGTAGTTGGATGGTTTCTAGCAGACTGTACAGAGCCAATTCTCTATACACCTGCTTAGTGAACTATAGTTGGGAAAGGACGGGATGCTCACCATAAATAAATCTGGGTGCTGTGACGACTGTGAGACGCGAAGGGCTTTCAGAGTAGGCAGAAATGAAAAAAGTTTAGATGTTCAAGTAACCAGATACAAGATACATTTCAAGAGCGCTAATCTACGCGATAACAAGTACGGTGCATCTTATACCGTATCGAATTGAGTGGCCTGTGATAAAAGAATCAGACGTACAATTTCAAAAAGTGGCCTCGGTTCGACTTTGAAGGAGCGGGATACCCTGTAACCTATTGTTTATTTTGGGTTGAAGCATTGAAGCAAAGCGAATAGGAGAATCGGACTACATACAATGAACCGCACAAGTCACAATTCATACGAGGTGCACGCACAATATATGACAGCGTGCACGTTCTATCTGTGTTCCTGTCGCCTCCTCCCATTGATGAGCAAGATGCAACGACATAAGTGAGAGGCTGTACAACTCTGATGCAAGATTGATACAAAACGGACTGCACTAGTGCAACCGATGGCATCGGCGTCCGCACAGGAGGTACACTATGCATCTGTGATTAAATCTGGTGAATATTAGTTCAACATGTTCTTCAAAATTCTGAATCGCACGGGTTCATGTTGTAAAACATTGATGATTTTCCCGTAGTCATCTGCACCGACTTGAGCCGGTCTAGGCCGGTCTCGCTAGATATTATGAGAATGTGCGATCTTCATCACCATTGCCATACCTTTTGCCGGACACCAAGGCACATAAATGTTTTGGTGTTGATATGGTTGCAGACCATGATTGGGTTCAATGTTCAATGTTCAACGTGCACCATCACGAGAGACTCCTTATGTAAATGAGGACAGCATTGGTCGTCGATCGGATCCGGGTCTGACATGGTTGTTTTGGTGATACAGTGAGCGCGACAAGATTTTAATAACAATGACTACATAGTAGCAATTAATAATGGATGGATATGGTCATGGTAGCCTAGCGGCCAGTGCAACGGTTAAGGTGGCCACTGGCGGGCCAGAATACCTGGACAATAATCCAAATTTTTTTACACAAATGTTTTGATGGGAAGCAAAATAAGTTGATGTGGAATTATGTAAAGTACCTATCTGAGTTTGATTCCGTAGCGTAGTCAGCCAATTACGTAAAATGATTTAATCGGGGTTCATTGAAAACTGACGTCGCGGAGCTCATACGTATAGTGCCGAACGGCCGCCTGCAGTCCTCCTCGAAGACGTTGGCCTCAATGTGAACGAGTGCAGCTGCCCCACCAAACGCGTCATTTTCTGCGAAAAATACAACGAAATTGCCGACGAGTGGCTCCCTACTCAAATACCATACAAAATACCAATTGATCATACAACACCAGTTACACCTTCTCCGTGAATGTATGCGAGGTCAATAAATTCGTCCTCGGCAGATGCAAGCTGACTGATAAGCTTCAAGCTTCAAGCTCAAGCGTGCATGAAGGGAAGACAGTAACGGAGACTTGAAACTACTAAAGGTAGCGGCACAGACTCGGCATGCTTTCTGTTTTAAACTCCGGCCTAGTTGTTTCTCAGCTTGATAGGAGTTGGTACATTGTAAACTGGAGGGCTGTTGACAATTAATACGCCCGCTCGGTGATGGCATGCCCGAGGCGTCCTTGTTTCGTATCCTGCATGCTACTAATTGAAGATTCTCAGAATGAATTGAAACACGCGGTTTGATTGTACTGCAGCTGACCTCCTCGCTGCAATAACACGCTGTCAGTGCATATGTCAGTGCACAGCTATAGATAGACGCGTTCCTGTTCTCAATATGGGCTACATTGTCATGATTATTCTCATAAACATGCGCACCTGTTATGTAAATTCAATATTCTTCGGCTATAGCTCGGCTTCAGGTTCAGGTTCAGGCCTGTCAGGGCCGCCTGCGATGCCATATTGCTTGATGTATTGACTGATTCAACCATTTATGTCAATATTATTGGTAGTAGTACTACACGGTACATGATGTACCAATCCGTTGACGGTATCATTTCCCACTCAATAAGATTTTCCATCATGTGAGCCCTTCACATCTTGATGATACGCGTTAGAACATGGTATATCGCCCTCAGTAACTCGGTGATTCTCGCGCTAACCCGCATGTACACGAGTTTGAGCATGAAAGAATACTTGTGTCATGAAATCGGCGACGCAAGACCTGAGCAGGCCGTGATACTTTTCGCAATTTAATATGATCGACTGGCAATTTTTCTTGACATCTCAACTGGCACCTGTCATGATCGTGGATCACAATCACCGTCAATCAGTAAAACGGTGGAAGAAATAATAATATATGCAGTGTCCTTTACCACACTAATTTGCGTTTGAACCTAGTCAACGTCCAGCTCATTACAGGGAAAGCATAGTCATAAGCGATCACTGCACAGGGGAACAAAAATGCAACAAAACAATAACGTAGGCTATGCCTGGCGAAGGTAAAAAGTCCAAAGCCGCGGACAAGGTAAAATAAGCGACTTTTATGTGTACTAAACGGGAAAAAGAGCGGAACGTGTACAGGCATGGAACCAAACACTGAACGACGTGATTGTTTTACCAGATGTTGACTGATTGTTGCAGGCGTAAGCGTATGCATACAAAAGTATCAAGGGAACAAACGTACTGGGCGAGCAACCGATGTTTATAATGCCGTTGTAAGAGTTGTTCTCGCAACAAACAGGTTCTTGTTTACTGGAGGTTGAAAAACTCCATTAATTCTGGCACGATAGAGTGTGTATTGTAAGAATTTACCAGTCAGAGCCCTTGCCCCCGATGGGCGAGCAGCTCACACCACAAGGGGTATTGTGAGGAACTTCAATTGCCAAGAGCCCCAATAACTCATCAAGGTGACCGCCATGGCCAGACTTCGAGACAGAATCGCAACACTGGGTAGATCCAGTGTTACACTGACCACTCCCACTTGAGGGAGAGGTGCGCTTAGCGCCTTCGGGAGAATTAGAACGCGTCGAACTGAAAAGGCTAGTACGCTTACGTGCAACGGGCGTACCCCGACGAGCGGGGGCCAATGGGGGAAGACCGCGCGCCAGTCTGTCGGCGTTAGTCTCCGCGCTTACGACAGTAGCAGCCACGGCGAGAGCAAGGACAGACGTGAACTTCATTATGTTCTGTTCTTTGTGTCTTATGGGGAGGAGGGATCTAGACAGGAGACAAAGGAACTTAAGGAAAGTTGAGAAAGGACAGGTTGATTGAGAATAAGAGAGTTATATAGGCGGTCAACTGAGTCGAAGTATTATGTATGAAAAGAAGAACCATCGGTTACCAAATCCAGTACTACCAGATTTGAGTCTCCGATCACTCTATATATGAGGTTACACTTGGATTACACATTACAGACTTATAATCTCCAATAACCAAAAGTCTTCCTCATCGTTCATGCGATCCTTGTGCGCAAGATCACAACAAATCTAAGATAAAATTGCTGTTCATGCAAGGGCCACAAGCCCCCTCCAGCACTCTTTCACCTGACAATGATATTCAGTAAGTATATATTAAAAATCATATTTTGTTCGAATAAATAACCGATAAATTACCTGGACAACGTTCTATCTCCTTTCGAAGTTTTCCAGGGATTTTTTAATATTCTGCCGTAACGAGCCCTTGAATATGACCCGCCTTTGTGCTCAAATGCCGATGCTGCCCGCCATACGGAATCAAGGGAAGCCCAGGGATACCCCTCAGTGGCGTGTCTGTCTGATGAGTCACTAGGGACAGGATAGAACTTTTGTAAGTACTGACTTTGGCCAGCGGTCATAAGGCCCGTGGACCGTGGCGCAACTCGCACCGATTGGTAATCTCGAGGGGTTGGCGGATATTCGGCAATCATCTATTCCTATGAAACGTTATGGAGGGTGTGGCAGATACACGAACTTCTGCACACATCTTACGCACGTTTCTGATCTTGTCAGGTCAATCTGATCTGAGTTTGTCGTATGATTGATCAAGTGCCCGTCGGGTCGTCAGGAGCGGGCCTTCGCGTTTCTAGACTATGGGCCACGGGATTCTAGGTTTCCGTCTACGTCGCAGTGCTATTATAATTCTGGACCTTACAGCTTGTGACTACTGCTTCCCTTAACGATGGATTGCATCCATCATTAAGCAGGAGGCTTCGGGTTCTGAGTACCTTGCTCTTCTGCGTTCATGGTTTTTGACACTTGAGGTAGCATTATCGCCAACATAGTTTGATCATATGCATAACACCCGAAACAGACGCTTACTTTACCAGAACCAATGCGTATTAAAGTACCGCGGTGGACGAGATGAAGGGGTACACAAGGGCACCTGGGTGCCACATACCTTGAAGACCTGAAGCCTTATCTGTCCTATAATTGGTCTGTTGTCCCCTGGGTCCTGTCAGTATTGATGTCTCGCACGATCTTTGGCATCCCTTTGTCAGCCAAGCCGAGTTCCTTTGCAGTTCACAGCCCTTCCGTGACATCTATCAGGTTCAAACATCACACAGCCCACTAGCACTTGTGTGAGTCATGGATTCTGCAACTAACAGGTCAAGAGTCGACTTTAGCAGCTCGGGTACGTAAGATAGCACCAGGGTCATATTGTTATCGCCAACAATGTTTGTACACAGGGCGCGTCAACGATTTTGGCGGGGGAAATGAAAGAAGTCGAAAATCAAAGAAAGGGCACATATAACGTTTTATTTACGAGGTGCTTAGCGCCTACTCCACACATGCAGATCACACCGCGTGACGATTGAAGGTGGGCGCTATCTCACTAATTGACGACCGGTACATTAATTTATGCCCATCGTGATTTCTTTGGAACCTCGAAGACTGTTATCTCGTTTACATCTTTACCAGTTGACACGAAACGAGGGAAAACAAACCAACTCACGTCGAGTGTGGGCTGTTCCCCTCCATTCAGGAAAGCTTTTTGCGGGTACGTACGAGCCTCGAGGACGGTGTTATCTGTTAGCTCACATAAAACGAACTGATGAGCAATGAGCAAACACGCCCTCGTGTTGATGGCAGTTATATAATGTTTTTCGGTTGCCATGTAAGGCTTTCTACGAGCCTCGAGGGTGTTATCTCATTAATACTTTCTGACATGAGACGGGCAAGCAATGCCGCACCTCAGATCGGTAACTTAGCAGATACGCCATCAAATTGACTGTAAGTTAGTCCCTTGGGTGGGTAATAAATCATTCTTACAAGTACAAGAAATGGCTGATGGTCGAACAGGTTGCCAGTTGAGGGAGACGTCAATCGTTGTCGCGGGACGGAAATAAGCCGGCGGTAGAAGACGCCTCGGCAGCCAGTCGGGGCTGCCTGCTCCAAAGTTCCGAACGTATGTCATCGATTAGGAAGGCCGCATCGCGATGACAAATGATCGTGGGGAGAAGACCGCATGAGGCCCGCATCTCTCGGCAGTCAAGGTACAATTTTTGGAAACCAGGCAAGGCACACCATGAAAGTAGTACGACATTCGATTTACCTCTGAGAGGACTGGTTTGGCCCCTGGCCAGCTTATGTCATGTATAGCGTCACGATGCTCGATGATGCTAGAAAGGAACCGATTATCAAGGGAGGTAGATTACGGATTGTGCGAAATGTATACAACTGATGACAATGAAGCTTCAAGTGTCAGGAGGTGTCAGGTCGATTGTCTTGCGGGAGCGAAGGATCTGTAAAACTGTGGTTGCACTTGGTACACACGAAGAACAGAATCATGCGGGTCTCCTTTCGTTTTGACTGATCCTGGTAGAAAACGGCGCTAGAGGGGAGCAGAAGGTATCGTTAGTGAGAGGTCAGCTGAATTGTCGATTTCGCGTACTCGTCTTGGCCACAATGCGGACATGTAATATTTGAGTGTGCCTATCAGACATGGGAATCAGACAGGGTAATATAAGATGATGCTGAGGGGTGAAACGAACCAATGTGGGATCTGATCCGAGGTCGGTAGTAATACCCACTTGTTCTCTGTTGATTAAAGGTCAGAAATATGGCACAAAAATATTTCGGTTCGAAATACTTACTTGGTGACTGTTAGCAGATCATTCCGATAGACACACTTGTTCTCGCCGATCTCCTCTTCGCTACATATTCTACAGGCGTACACCATAATGCGACGCCCAGTGTCAGCCTTTGGATAAAGTAGATTATTGCACTCTGAGCAGAAGTGGAGTGATGCCTGCATGTGGCAAGGATGACCAGAGCATGATAACGGTTATGTAAATACGACACAGATACATGGGGACAGATAGAAGCGTCAGCGATGGACTGCAGCACAAGAGATTAAAAACAGACCATCGCAGGGGTGTTGAAGAGTATGAGTAAGACCGAGGCAAGATGACTTTCAATCTCCGACGGCGTGTCGCGCCCACTTTGATCTATCCAAACTCAACATTGTCAAGTCCAAGTGCAATACTTGGCTAATTGTTTATGATCTGTTAGGTGCTCGACAAGTTTTTATGAGCTTTGATTATTGAAACGTGGTGTTAGCAATACGTACGTTCAAATGGTTGTATGTGGGTCTATGGACGTTACGGATATGCTTTGCGCTTTTTGGAACTGGGTACATTCACCCAGATGAACACATGCAAAATGGAGAAGTAACCTCAGGTCAGTCTGACCCTCGTGTCTCTCTTGCTACTCTAATCTCATAATCTAAACCCTCTAAGGCAATCTCACACCATACCATACCATCCGTACATGGGAATGGACCGCCGCACTTCCCGTCCGCTCCATTGTACCAGTATTCGCAACAACTGGAATCCCCATCTGGTTTGCTAAGTTCTTCAGCAGTGAGAAGTTTTATGCTAGAACTATAACGTTTTTCTCACACGACCTGTTTAGAGAAACACTTGACACAGGGGGTACATCCAATGTTAATCTTTCGACTAGAACGGTCCGCCTTCTTGGTTATATCTGGGCTGATCGGTAAATCGTTACAATCCATCTCTACAAGTCATGAAGCTCAAAGCATTAGATTACAGTTTGGCCAGTTTGGTGCCCACGCCAAGTGCCCGACGCCTTGGTCTTCTGCTTTTGGCGTCGTCTCATGTTATGAACACGTTCCAGGTTCGACCCTTCTCGAATTCTATTGAGGCCGTCCTGGTTGCTTTGAGTCTTCTGTTCTTGCGTAAGATAAGCTCAGTTAAGACGCTCGATAAGGTCGGTTTTGGCTGTTCATAGCTTCTCAAGGTTCTTGAGCCTAATCTATTGACAGAGTTATCTTCTCCACTTACTAGCCGCAATATTTGTGACTGGTATATTTACTCGCCCAACCTTTTTGATATTCGGAGCGCCCATCGCATATCAGGTCGCACTTAAAACATCTACGTATGCCAGAACTACAACCAGGTGGCTGCGAATGGTTGCCCCGTCGTTATTCACTGCAGTAGGGGTGTGTACCGCATTTTTGGTAGCGGACACCCTCTATTTTCAAGGCACCCGTGATGATCTCGTGGTGACACCTTTTAATTTTCTCATGTATAATTTTGCGCCCCAAAATCTGGCAGAACATGGACTGCATCCGCGTTGGCTCCACCTTTTCGTGAACCTTCCGATGGTTGTTCGGCCCCTGGGTCGCTTGGCTAGCGATGTGCACAATTGTGGATACTACCACATTGTTTCACGAGAAAAATGACAGATCGTTTGAAGTCTACGTTCTTCGTCCGAGTAAGGGCTTGTATTAACAATGTTCGTAACCAACCACTTACATTTTGTCCACTTGCAGCAATCATACAAATGATCATTTTGTCATTAACTGTCCTCTCTGTGCAACCTCACCAAGAACCTCGTTTCTTGATGCCTCTTTGCTGCCTATTATTGTCTTAATAGCAAACACTGGACGATTGGCCCATGTCAGTAAGGCGTTCTGGGTATGTTAACACATTGAAGTCAGTCAGTGAGGGTGCTAACGACTTTGTAGGTATCTTGCTGTATCTTCAACTTCGTGCTCGCCATTCTATTTGGAATTCTGCATCAAGGTGGCGTAGTGCCTTCCCTATTCTACCTCCATTCCGTAGTTGCCGATACTTCCCTTGGTATGCGAACAAACATAATCTATTGGAAGACATACATACCACCGCGTCACCTCCTTGGCGTTAACGAACGAGGTCGCTTCAATTTTGTCCGTACAAGCAGGCTCAGCTAACTTAGTATCACTCAGATGTCTCAACTGGTTTGATTTCTTTCGTTGATCTTGCTGGGGCATCCCAAGATGACTTCGCTGCGTCCCTCAATGCTGGTGATTATGACAGAACATTCGTCGTGACCCCCGTGGCCATGCAATATACGCTCCCCCCTGCAATCATGGGCTGTATGGAACTTAACTGGTCCATTTTTCCGCATCTCGATCTTGACCACATTTCGGAGAGCATGAATGCAGGCGTACTTGACGGCCTTCGTTTAGGGGTGTATACCTTGTCACGTAACTGTGTCTTTGTTTGAACCACTGATGAGCTTGATGGTCCGGTAATGCGAGAGGAGTGGCCGTTGGTCTTCCCTTATGATCACTCAGCACGATCTAAACCCTTTTTTTTGGTGATTTGCAAACCGGTAGCCTAACACTACCGTGGTGTGATAGAATAATTCAATCACATCGCAATTTGAGACTACAATATTTGAATACTGACTCGGCAACTACTGACAGACGTCTCTGCAGACCTGATGAGTAACGAGACGTGTGATGAACTTATAGCTTCAATGTACTTTTTCCTCACAAGTTCTAACTTATATCGTGAGCAATTCACCATTGCTTCTCCCCGAACAGTAATAACTTCCGGCACTACTGAGAACAACAGTTGGATGATATCTACTTCAAATTTGTTCAGTCGTGTTGCCGTCTGAATGTCTACCGCTCGCAAATTTCATTGTGCAGTTGCTGCAAGCGCCACCGTAGTCCCGACCCTTCTTGGTTCCCCATAAACCCCATCAAATATATCGAAAAACTTGCGCTGATCGAAGGAAGCCAGGAAACACGGAGGGGGAGAATCATCGATTTAAGGCAAGGATGCGTGGCCGAACGACTTCTATTGCCAGAATGTGGTGCAAATACATCCACTATGGGTCTCTAGATACGGGAAATTTGCTGAAATGGAGCGCACAATCTGGGGGAAGTGTTCTGGAGGTGGAGATGACGTAGAGTGGGAAAAGGTCAGTCCAACCGAAATTGATTCCCGATGTGTAGGCAATGGAGATTTAGCGCATTGAATTTTGGGAGAGTTGGCTGGTAACATTCAAAAGTCCTCAATGAGGTGTATCTAACTTATCCCATTCGTATACACTTGATACGCCAACTACCGTGTCCCAACGCCTCCTCTCTACAAAAAGGGACCTCGATCGGGCAAGGGCTAGCCTGCATAAAACGTGATATTTGTCTGGTTATAACGTGGCGGTCTATTTCAAAACGGCTTCGGTGGGAAGAGCGATCAATATGGAGGGAGAGACCGGGCGAGCCAAACCTGCAGTAGAGATAGAAGGAAAGTGCTTCGGAGTTTCCCAGGAAGCATAAATTTGATACAGGACAGAGCATGTTATCGAGCTGGCAGCAAGAAACCATCAGCGGGACACCTGGGTGATCATGAAGAGTAAGGGTGTGTTGGAAGCATTGAAATAGTTCGTGTAGCTGAGAAGACACTGAGACATTCTGGAACATCGATGACGATGAGCAAGAATACTTGCTGTAGAATTTCTAAGTGGAGCCTATGAATACCATGGGGGGGTTCAGGGTAGTTCTAGTTGCCATGTGCATTGTGAAGGAGTGAAGTTGGAGGTTATGAGTTTCAAATAACACGTGACTGTATATGTGCTAAATTCAGAAGTCCGCGCCGTGACCGCGACTCCGTCCGGCCTCATTGGCTAACCTGCGAGGATATCCTAATCCGCGTTATGATCTTCCTGAAACCTGCAGTTTGATATATATGACACAGCTTCGCTGAGACCTCGACATGGTTATCATCTTGTTACCCGGACCAATGGGTAATAATTAGCGGCATCTTGTCATTCAATTGTATCCTTCTCCAGGAAACTTTAACTTCAAAGTTCATGGTCAAACGCCATGACTATCAGGACTGGTCAACGCTGGGTTGATGGCCATGCCCAAGTACGTCAACGCTAGAGCTGTGCCACGTGTGGTATTCACGTCGTGATCGATCTTTTCTGTGCTACTTTCAAGTTTGCTCCTGAGAACTTGAACGCCGCGACATCTTCCAACGATATATCTGTCAATCCAGTTCTATATCATCATGCCTCACTGAGGCTGCATGCTACACGTTCAATGACAAGCACGCGGATAAAGCATGGCTCTCATAATATGGTGCACAGTCTGCCGCAGCTCGAGGGTATAAGCAAGTCGCTCGACTACTCCTACTTCAAGTCAACCAACCCAACAACACAGAGCATCGATATGAGCTGGAGGAGTCTCGACAGTACTCCAGAACTCTCTCACCCAGTATTGACAGTCCCGTATCGCGTTCCGTCATCAGATGGCTTTGCTTCGCGTCCGATGAGCGCTCTTTTCGGGATCTCAGCTATCGTTTAGCTCACCTGCTTCCGGTCTTTACGGTCACCAGCGGCGAACACAAGACTTCCTGGACTCCTCGCCCATGCATCTGTTGTAGCAAGCCGGTCGAGTCTTCGAAAAGCATCGCTTCGTTCTTTACAAAGCTGCGGTCTGTTTTCTTCTCCGCCGAGACACTCTGAGTTCTATTTGCAAGATGAATTATCTGTCTTCCGGTAGGTGGTCGAAATCTCTACTTTTTCCGAATCATACATTAAAGAATATTGTGATTTAACAGGTAGACGGAGTGTTATTCCGTGTACACCGCTTTTTTTTGCAGCGCGAGTCTGATGTGTTCCGCACTATGTTTGTGTGTCCTCCGACGCCAGACGGCCCTGATGGACTCAGTGATGACAAGCCCATCGTCCTGCCTGAAGTTACAGTCGATGAGTTTGAGGGCTTGCTCAAGTTCCTATACGACGGGTATGCCTCCCGCACATATCACCATACCTCGTATCAATTAAATACCTCTTAGGGGCACCTCACCATCTCCATTCTCAACAGCAGAAGAATGGGTCAGACTTTGTCGATTTCAACCCGCTATGGAATGGAGCGTATACGTGCCAGAGCGTTGCATGAACTAGACTACCTCCCACCGCTTGATCCCATCCAGAAGATTATCCTCGCACGGAAGCATGACGTGCAGGAGTGGCTGTTGCCCTCTTACGTAGCGCTCTGTTTAAGGCGACACCCTTTGAATGTGCTAGAGGCAGTAGAACTTGGGCTGGAGACCATGGTGCTGATAGCGATGGGCAGAGAGCTTGTTAGGGACCCTGCTACTCTGAAAGATTTCGAAGACGCTAGGCAGCCACTGAGATACGAAGAATTTATGACGGACGTCGTTGCTGACGTATTTGGGAGAGATGGAGGGGTATCGGGTACTTGAAATACGTAACTTGGAGCGGCGCGCAGTATGCAAAAGATCCGAGTGGAGTGTATTTGACATAATACGATTTAACAGTGAGTACAATTGGGTACAATTACAGGAGCAAGCGTGTTATGCATGTTGTTTTAAGCTAATTTCGACGTAAAATGCCAAGCAGATAATTTCCGCATCCGCCTCATGCTGACACGATGCTGACGGTCTTGTAAAAAGATGTTAGGCCCTCTGTCTCGCGTCAAGGAAAACGACGTACCTCCGCACTGCCAGTAATGGAGACCGGAGGCGATCTGGTGGACGGAGATGTAGATGCAGCAGAAGAGGTGCGGGCAATCATAGACAAATCGATGTCTATAGACAAGATAACAATTGACTGTTGCATGTGTCATATTCTAAACAGCGACTGACCGTGTGCCTTGAGTACGTTCTTCCTGATCTGCCTAGCATTCTCCCTTTCTTCCTCCGTGAAGGAGTTGGCACGTTTCTCGGGCTTAGGCTTCTTGTGAATGGCTGGAGCACCGTGTGTGTTATGAGTATGAAACATAACCATGTACTCAATACGTACAATCGTTGTGTTGCTCCTCTGTGGTGTCTTCCTCAAACTCTTCCTCCTCCTTGTCTGCGAGTGCGGCGGCCTCAAGGTAGCGTTCATCATTGATACTGCCCCAATTGTGTTGGCCACTGCCGTTTTTGCGAACGGACTTGTCGAGGCCAGACTTAGAATTAGAGCGATCCCGCAATAAGGCACGAGGGAAGCCAGCGCGCTCTGTGCGAGTCATGATGAGTCTGTGTAGTAGTGATGAGGTCTGGTGGGG
>JABBWL010000629.1:0-15603 GCA_016758765.1 Suillus cothurnatus
TACCCCTGATGCTCACAGTGGGAAAGGCGTTGCGTAGCCACCACGTTATCCTCGCGCAGAAAGCCTGCACTGGTACATCAAGCAGCAGCACGTCATCAACGGGGACATCCAATGTGGTCGATGAAGGCGGCAAATGGTTGGCCCCATCGACATTTGATTTGGGCAGACCACTCCTTCGGAGAAAATTCAGGAAATCAGCCAAAAAAGATTCAAGTGGTTTCGTGAATAATTCTATTTCTCTCTTGTATGAGCTCTATTGATGCACAACAAATGAGACATTGCCGCATGAATCATGGCAAGTACATTCCAGGCAATACAACACCACGATTATTTAGGCTGCAGAGCTGAAGATTGTATATAATATGTTTGTATTGCATTTTGCAACCAAGGTCCCTTTCTGCCTAATTCAACTTTCTTGGACTTCCTGTGCCTCCCAAATGCGGACACTCATCTTCGCCTCATCGTCACCAGTAGCTATTAAAAAGCGATCGCTCTCGACCTTGTAGTGAGCCTGGAACAAGAGTTATGATATTTTCTCCATGGGTGATCGTGAGACTGACCGTCAATGCAGTAACAATGGCACCATACCCATGACTGAGTGTACCAATTATCGCTCCCCTTTCGACGCTCCAAAGATTGGCGCATCCTTTTGAGTCCGTTGTAAGAAGCGCTCTCCCACCATGAAGAAATACCAAAGGGGGCGCATCGCATGCTTGACGCGGACAGCTCATCCTAAAACTGCCTGTTTGCATCTCATAAATGTCCACGCCGTCGTTAATGTTGGCAACCGCCAAATGCTTATGATCAACACTAACATCGAACGATCCGCTGCCTCAGAGTCAATATTCGTGCCACGTCTGGGATGAGAATGATAACCATACATTGGAGTCAGTGCAGTACATTTCCATATCGCGCATCGAGCTTCTACGTCCCAGCAGCTAAATGGCATCACATCAGCATTCTAGGGGCCAGAAACAAATACCTATTCTTACAAAATACCATGATACAAGTATGATACGAGGAGAGTGGGTCCACTGGAATCTGTGATGTCATCCTGCCATTTCAAGGCGGTGATAAAGACTTCGTGGTCATGAGCTTGGAAAATGTTGTCGTGTGGAAGAGGCAAAGCCAACGTTGGATTGCACTGGCCTAAATTAATTTTAATTAGTATGATGGTTATTGAGCTGCAGGCGTCTCACCATCATTTGAACACCATATCTGCACCTCTTTGTTTCCACTTGTGGCGATGAAATTCAAATCCTGAACAGCGATGAGTTTTGTCGCCGACGCATGGGCTTGAACACCATGTATGATAAGGTCGTGCTAAAAAGATGCGTATAATGGAGAATTCGAGAGCAAGTTGAACGGTCAACAACTCACAGTGCCCAAGATAACTGACAATAACAAACCGGTACCGTACCCAGCGAAAATGATATTTCCATGCCACGCCACGCACAGTACAGCTGCATGCCATCGACGACATCGGTGTATTCACTCGAATTCGTAGAAGCGATGGCAAGGCGTGCATTAAAATCGCCAATCGCTAGCATATCACCTGCCTGGTTGAAAGCTAAGCATGCTATGCGACCACGCATATTGAAAGAATGTATTGGCCGGTATTCCAAGTGCATGATGGCTTGTGACCCCTGCTATTCGTAGATATTGTGACAGATCTAAGGTGTACAGTGTACACCTTCACAGTATCTCCCAACACAACAACAGGGCCCCGCGTCTTAACAGTTTTCTTTGTTTGTAGCGGTATACAATCGGTATCGCTGCTGACGCAGCAGTGTCCCCGACTCCCTTTGACTGGTCACAGCCTCCATTATGTACCTTCAGGCATATATAGACTTTAATTTACAGTGAGCGAGACTATGAACAAGTAACATATTCCACACCTCCCTCATTCTGCGTCTCACTTGAAACTGTGTCATGTTTCCCGCTTCAAATTCACATTTCTTTCTTTGCAGCTGACTTCTCCTCTCCCTTGCTCATGACTAGATCCATCAGTCGCCCGGGCGTAAGGGTGGACCGGAAAGAAAGACATTTACGATAGGTCGTGACGATTGAACACCAAATTCATAGAGTATAACAAGTGTTTCAAGATAGTCAACACAAGTGCGTGCTTATTCGCCGAATGCCGTGCATGTACGAATCGGGGCGAGAATGAAAAAGGTGTTCAGGCAATGGCCGAGAAAATGTACAGTGGATGGAAATAAGGTTTAAGGTTGCAAGAGTCGGTAGTGAGAAATTAGGCATATGAATCCGACAAAGACCCTCGGAGTCGGGGAATATGGTCTTTCTAACTCGTATTGGTGTGTCAAAGATCCATAGATCAATCTAATTACACGGGTCTGCTTATTCCTCTCATGACCACCTAGTCATTGGAACCTTGAATCCAAGAACTTTATCAGCATTATTAGTCCTAATACTAGTAACTGCTAGCGCTACACAATTGAGAGCTTGCACGCGGCTGTGTCGAGTGACGACCACCATAGGCTGGTGTTTACCAAGGGAGTTGCTTACTTCATACCTGCTGACTTAGACAACCCATGAGATGATACTCTTAATCTTACTGCCCCCGGTAGAAGACAACCGATAGGGCTTTGCCTTCACAACAACTGTCGCAGCACACGCCACTGAGGGACCGTGACATCGTAAGCTCGATCGGCTTCACGCTGGTCGCAACCTTGCATCCCAGAATACTGAATATATCGTTACTTTGACCTCGGTGTGTCTTCCGTATAGCAGCAGCGCAAACGAATAGCAAAGTGGTACAGACAGTATCTGTACCACTTTGCCATTCATTTGCGCTGAAAATTGCAACCTTGGTCCCACCTGTGATCCAGTGAAGATTCGGGCGACCGTTGCTGATATGAAGCTGTGTTCCTGCAACTTGAAGCACATTCACTTGGCTCTTTTACCTTGTAGGACGTCTCTCAGTGATATGAGACGTCTATCAGTACCGAAGACATCTACTCTCCTTTCATACTTCCTAGCTTGCGGCTGAGGTACATTTCTGTCGCTATCAGTTTCAAAGCAGGATTCATGAAAGACCTGCGAGGGAGGTTTTCTCTTGTGCTGATCAGGCCCCTAAACCGATAGTTCCTCGAGAAACTCCTGTGAAAGGTATGCATCGTCTTGTGCTCAAGGCGATGCGGACCGATTCTGGAATGCACTAGAAGAGAAGTGGAACAAAGTTAGTGTGCATTTGTGAGAGAACTGATGCATGATGGCTGTACATGCGACACCGTTGAGATGTTCAGGGGCCGCGCATGATATGAAACTCCATTCGATCGAGATCCTTTCTGAAGATCTGAATACGTGGTGAAAGGTGAATTCCACAGACAGCGTGCGAGTGCAAAGCTAACCATCTGATAATCTGATCAATGCTTGAAGCTCGGGGCCTGAGGCCTTGAGGCTGCTAGCATCAGCCAATCAGATTATAGGACCAGCGGGCTTGATCATGGCTTTTGTTCGCCAGATATAGATGGATGTACTAGCTACTAGGTTATAGCTATATAATCGCGCAAGTACATACGATCGATAGTGTGCTCAGCTCGATATAACACAATGCCTACTACTGCCTCAGGTATGTCTATGTGACACCCGACTCACCAGCACGTAATATTGTGACACTTTCAGAATCGTCTTCCGATCTATCGACTATGGTTTTCGCAACACCACGGTCTTTGGCCACTGATCATGACTTGCGTGGCAGAGTTGGCACGACCCCTGCCTATTGGGCCCCGTTAACCCGAACTTAAACCTAAACATGTACACCAGTGCCAATTCTAACTTGAATCTTGACAACTCCGACACTTGGAGCAGACGCGCCACTTCTGACTGGAGCACTGTCATGTCCGACGATGGTGAGCCCGTCGTCCCCATCAATCACCGGTCGCAGGTTGCTAGGCCCAACATGATGACAAGTAAGTCCTAGTTTAATTTTTAAGTGCTACAAACTGACTACGTCGGTACCTACAAAGTCGCTGATATCATGGAAGCGATCGAATCCATGCGTGTTTCTATGGCCGACAATTTTAACATGCTTTTTACACTTTCGGAGGCGAACACGAAATACGCTGAGCAAGGCCTCACGGTTGGCATAGCTGCGAAAGGGGCTGGAGACGAGCAAGGCCGAAACTAAAGCCCAGTTGCAGGATCTGAGGGCTCAGATACAAGGTGTGCAGGACAAGGTAGATGGTTTAGATGTAGATGGGAGAACTCGGAGAAGACCGGCTTAAGATTGTCCTTGCAATTGCAAGAAGTGATATGACTATCAATTTGCGATGCAATATCAATTAGACGTACAGTTGCGTATAACTTCCAGACAACCAATTTCGCCTCCGCTACTAAGTCAAAGCGAGGGCAACATTACCAAGTAAGCACTGTTTGCCAAACAACCATGTCGTTGAGCAACAGCAAAGCTGTATTGTGGTCCTTTTATGTAAAACTCGCTTTCACTTTCTCTTGCATCCTTGCTCGGGAGGCAGGTGCCACCCATTGCGTGCTCTCAGCAGCATCACCTGTAACCTTGAATATCTTCGCTTCCTTGATCTTTGGACACTCTCGCCACGTTGAAGTAGCACCCTGGATGACCTTGAACGCCTGACTGTATCCTTCCCGCTCTTGATCTTTCAAGCCCGGGGTGTCCCTACGAAAGTATGTTGATTTTTTCATGGCTCTTGTTGTCTGGTGTATACACTCATTTGCGACAGCCTTGACTCAGGGCCACGTGAAATTGTGTTCATTTAAATCAGTTTCGAGCCTTGCCTCTGAATAGTCATGACCATATCGATAAGAACAAGCTCTGCACCTGCATTTGGAGGAAGGGTGGGATATATTGAGCACATGCTGTTGCTTCTGGGATATATCGTCGAGAAATATAAAGCGGTGGGAGGCAAATCTACATGGATGTACTAACCCTCACATACCAATCTTAGGTGCGCCCTCGACTGCTGGACTAATTTAAACTGCTGAGGAGTCCGCGTGTCACTAGCCGTCATTGCTGCATACTTGACAAGAATAGCTCGCATATATCATGACGAGCCCTACCAACACTCGAAGAGTGTTGCAACCAAACAGCGACGACAGTTTCCAAGCTGCCAGTGATTGGTTGCACAGCGTGACAGGCCTCGGTGAGCAAGCCCTGTTTGCTTGATTGGGGGCATTCAAATTGTCATTGTATTCTGTTGCTGTCTCCATTGTTTCGATAACCTTCGTGAAGCTTCCTTCCTCTAAATGTCGGAAACGCTCGAGGTTGATATAGGCATAGTGTGGTCATCACTTTGTGAATTTCAAGTTCGTTTCTGAGAAGACCTAGACGAAAGGGCTTGCTGCTTTACTGGACAAAATTAATGTGTATGCAAATGGATAGAATTGGTCAGGACTTACCTCCCACCGCTTTATACACTCAAAAGCAGCACTGATGGGTGCCAGTGGTGCGGCGATCATGTAGTGGCACAAGGGGATTCCTTTGTGGCATGGTAAATGCCCGATATTTTTCGGAGACAAAGCATGCTGCAGGTTTTTTTCGGACGGGGCAAAATTTCCATCCAAGACCAAAGTATTATCTATCTCCATTGACTCGATTTCTCCGGCCGCCTTGAGCCATCTGGCTACCTACCAGTAATAAGTATCAGTGGCACGGATTGTTCAAGTTTTCTTGAAACATAATCCCGATCACGCTGTTAATTATATAGTTTTCGGCATATTGAGAAACTGATATATGTAACAGGGTAACCAGCTTGTTATGGCTTCTCGAACCCGAGGACAACGACTTGGATCTGGAAAATTCCATCAAACCAACTGCGCTAGGGTCATCGATGTCAACTCCACGCCACAGTCTACCCTGTTCTAGTACCCACTACAGATGTCGAGCGATGGAGACATTTGGGCCTGTTTACTGGCTTTGTGGAGCATTTCACCCCTATTTTATAAATCAAGTGCGCAGGTACTGTCATCTGATTCCGAGGAAGCCGCATCAAGCCTTTGTGTTAATTCGTTATATATTTTAGCCTGCAACTCCTCATATGCAACGTGTTTGCTGGACAAGGGGAATATATAATCGCTCGCGTTATAACGCCCGTGATAGGGCACATGTACAAAACATTCCCATGTTATAAACACACAAAAGAGATATAGATTCTATAAATGTATGTAAATCGGGCACGAACAGCCTCACCCCTTGATTACGTCTTTTGTCAAGCAGCCTGCCAGTTAATAGCTTCTGGAATGTAATAATGGCACCTCAAGGCCTCAGATCTGGTAAATGACAATTTGCCTTGTTCTTTGTATTTTCCTTCAACAAGAGGTTCATCGTCGTTTCTCCTGAGTAGTATAATAATCAATGATCCTTTCTTGTGTTGTACCCACTGGCCATGGCAGTATCGTGCGTGTATGTTTCACCTAACTCACCTTGCAGCTGCAGAAATGCCCCGTTTTTTTTCTGCCCATCCTACTTCACATGTCGCCCGAAGGGGATCACTTATACATGTAATTTATAATCAACTCAGCTATAAGGTGAAAGATAAATCCGCCACTGTACCATCATGACCAACGACCAGCCCTGCCACTCCCAACCCGAATCATCAGTGTTTCCATATAACATGAAGATAGAATTTGAAGATGAAGACAATGTTGACGCTGAGGTGATTGCTCGGGTTCATCCATGTTTACAATGTGTTATTAACCAAAATTTGCGTAGGAAATCCAAGCCGCCTCGCTTGCAGCTAGCTCCTCAAAGCTGAAGCGTTCTGGTCATAGCCATGCAGCACCTCCGCATCTAAGGGTCAAGAAGAGCACTATTGTGGACAATAAACAGTTTAAAGAAGTACTTTCTGCTGGTGCTCATCACTCTAGCACTTACATCTTCGACGTCTTCCTTCGTGCACTGCAGCTCATGCGAATACCATTATCAGCCCTCCTCTTCCTTTGGATGCTGGCATCTGTCGTGACGCACCTTTCGGATGCGCTTCGCACAGTGTTTGTCCCAATCTGCTACCTTCCTTTAGTATCCAGGTCGGCGGTGTGCAGTGTACTGGTGTCGCGTACTAGTCAGGATCCACAATGGGCGGACTTTCCAAAACTCATGCAAGTTCAGAGCTCAACGTTTGAGCAACTTTTGGATGGGTCTGTCGGAGGATCCATCCTTTCCCTCGAAATACGCAAGGCTGAGTTCGCCACGGCTGATCTTACGACTCTCGTTCGAAACAGTGACCTTGAATTTAATGAGATCCTATCTGATCTCTTGACCACATTTGTCAAAGACGCTAAGAAGACTGCGAGGGGTCTCACAAAACTGAGTTCGAGGGTGGGTGGCACTATAGATAAGTAAGTAACTCGTACGTGCAGTCCTGAAAGCCTTCATGCTCATGTTTGAAAGCGTCATGGCAGTGAACAGGTATGCAATGCAGTACCATACAAGATATGGAGAAGAATGCGCCGACGCCATATTTGCTCGCGATTTTGATGCCGTTCCACACTGGACCCTCCACGCAAGACGCGATAGTTGGGGCATTCGCTGGTGCCATGGACACCTTCTCTACAGCAATACAACGACTTATTCTCGAAGCCGAGAACTCACTGCATAACCTGAATATACTAGAGGAAGATCTGTCTGCTGTACATGAAGCTGTAATACGTGAAGACATTTCCATTACAGCTCAAAAATCTGAGCTTTTGGGAGCCCTGTGGACAAAGGTGGGCGGGAACCAACGTGCGTTGATGGATTACGAGAGACGTCTGAGCCTACTCAAAGACCTGGGTAACTATCGGAAATATGCTCACGCGCATGTTGTTGCTGCGCTCCAGACGCTACACTCTATGAGCGGAGACATGGAGGATCTGCGCCAGAGAGTAGCGGCTCCTGAACTGGCTAGTGATAGGCGCATCCCACTCCATGTGCATATCGAGAGTATCCAGAATGGTCTTCAGTCGACTACAAGAAGGCCGGGGTGAGAACAAGAGAGATGGAAGAAGATGTGATGGCAAGAGTACTGGGCTCGACGCTGATTGAGTTGACAAGGCATGTGAGGGGTGCGGGGGTTTCTCTGGATTGCACCTATAGATTTAATATGAATTGATTCTCGTAAGATATAGTCTAGGTCTAACTATTGGATTCATTGCAAGTTTCTATTCACTCTTGTCGACATCTTGCTATACTTTTATTGACTCTTTGGGCAACAAAGGTGTTCCGTGTCAAGATCTACTTGCCACTCCACCCAAATGTGATTTCATACTTACTGGAACCCCTTCTGGTCGTTGGTTCTGTTAATCCAGGTGACAGTGTTGAATGTACTCTTGCTGACCCAACTAGGAAAGTACTTGCTGAGCTGAAATTCGCAGCTGAGTCAAGGGGATCAGTTCCATTGAACCGCTTGCCGAAGTCCAGCTCCCAGCAATCGGGGTGGGTTCACCATCGTGGATGCTATCATCTAAGCTCTGGAAATATTCAAAGTCGATGAAAACAATCTGGGGAGGTTGCCGCTGCATTGGAAAATGGTCGGTATTCGGCATGCAACGAAGGCTATACATTTGTTTCTAATGGAACATGTCAACGGAGTAACCGTTTGATTAGGATCTCAAAATCGACAATATGTAAATATATAATGCGGTGCTTCCTCAGAATCAGATGTGACAGGAAGATGCACACATATCTGGTTCTAAAATTTCCAGATCGCGTGAATGACCTGAAAAGCTCTAACCACACAGCTACCTCGCATACCATTGCCACCGGCTCCTAACGTTGATCGCCGCAGGCTTCTGTCCCCATTGAGTCCCTTCGTGCTATCACATCACTGGGGAGGGTGAGGTCTGCATTCTCAACTGATCACATGCTTGAACCGTTCAGCGAGCCTGCAATTTGTAAATGTCTGTGATAATTTAGTAAGTAACAACTCACGCTAAAACTGCGGCAGGGAGCGCAATGTCAACTGATGGGAGGGGTCACAAAGCCTTTTGCTCCCCTACATTCAAAGATGAAAACCAAATTTCATCGTAAAAGTTCTTGGGGAGACCTGGAACTGGGCTAGTTTTGGTGTCAATATGGGATGAAGGGTATCTGCGATGGGGGAAAGCCCCCCGGCGAGCTCCTCCATTAGTCTTGAAATGAGTTGATAGGTGTAGCTTATCAAACACTCGGAGAAAATCTGTGACCTCAGGACTACGCCAAGGCATCTTGGTGACCAAGTACCGAGTCTTGCCTCCACGGTGTTCTGCTTCGTCGCTGCTCATGACCTCGTAAGTGAGCGATTCCCAAAGCTCTCTAAATTTCCTAACGCCCGGATGAACGTCACATGACTCAGCGCGACGAGTACGGAGCTGCGTGGTAATCAGACATTATGAGTTATCGCTGAGAAATGTCATACCGATCGCCGCCTCGCATCCGCTATGTCAAGTTCATCTTCCGGGCGCTCATCCTTGACCTGACATGAACGCTTATACTGTCTCTGAAGTGCAGGAATGTGCCTCATAAACGCTTGAGCGACAACGTCGACTTCTGCACACGAGAACTATCCGGATTCCACAAAGTAAGCAGCAAAGAGTTGGGCGGCTGCCTTGTTCCATTTATCCGCCGGCTTTCCAAGGATGTTAACTCTAAAGTTGTCCAGAGTCGGACCACCAGCTCCTGTTTTTTCGAAACTTTCGACAACTTGAGTAGTCGGTAAAGGACTAAATGGTGCATTTCTATCCTTCCTCTTCATGAGGTGCAGTGCAAGTTTCCGAACTTGTGACTGTTGCGTCATGAATGTCATGTTGAAAGTTTATCATGCTTAGGACACACCACGCACATGAAGGTTATTGGCCTCGGATGAACGGTGCTGAGTTTCTGCACGTTTTGACTTGGGTGCGCGACTACGGAATTGGCTGGACTCGGTGTCGCGTCGAACCCTATCCTTCAGAACATTTTTGAGTGCACCAAATATATCTTTACGCGTATCCAGAAGGAGCGTCAGAAGGAGAACAATATCTGCCTTGCTAGCTGCCTCATCCTGATGCGAGTAAAACCATTTTTCCTTCATCAAACAAATGAAAGACTTACCTTAGCACAGTCGGCAAGAGCTTTCATAGCGTGATGCTTGAAATCCATACATAATATAAGATATATCAAAATCGCCCCACACCAAAACATGAAGTACTCACAATGCGATCGTCTTTACGTCCAAATCCTTCACGGCTGATATCAGGATCCTTATCCATAATGACATCTTCATCATCGTCCCCGTCACTGTGGTTATATCGGCTGTCATCACCGCTGTCATCTTTGGCATTATCTGTGTCCTCGTAAAACGTCTCTGCCGTGGGATTGTGATCGTCATGATCAAGTTCGAAAAAATACCCGCTGTCACAATCCATCGCACGACCCTTGCCCTTAGACATCCCTGGCCGCTTGAGATTCTTGGGCTTGTCGTAAAAACCCGGCTGCATTTCGCTTGATGATGAATTCTCACATGACTGCTCATCCTCAGAAAGAGAATCGGAATCGACAACACTTCCGGCTTCGAAATCTATGTCTTCGTCATCAGATTCGGGATATTGTTGAAACGATGCTTTGAATGCGTCCAGTCTGGCTTCATCTGTTGCGCGGCCCTTGCCTTTCAACATTCCTGACAGCCCGACATAGATGTGTTCTTGATGAGGCTGCTGATCCTTGTCACTTGATGTTGAACTCTTGCACAATTGTTCATCGAGATTCTCGAGTTCATGGTGAGGCTCCTGCCGCTCATGCTTTTCACTTGATGTTGAACTCTTGTACGATTGTTTGCCTTCAGAAGGAGCATTGCAATATCTGTCGTCGATATCGCTCCTGGCTTCAAACACAGTGCCTTTGCTCACAGATTGGTGAGATGATTCTTCAGGTGCGTTCGGTAGATCTGTGCCTGCTTCTATGCCATCCAGGTTCATGATGTATTCTCCTCCAAGGGTTGCCGAAGTTCGGTGCTCGCCACAGCTGCTCGACGTGTCCAATTCGGAACGCTGGTCTGATGTTCCATTGCATATTTTGGACAGAATAATGTCTTCGCTCATCGCATGCCCTTCTCCCTTGGCTGCCGAAGTCTGATCCTTGTCAAAACCACTCGCGCATACGCCGGGAGACTGATCTATGAAACGAGATGAATGCACAGCGCTAGAGTACCCAACAATGCTGAGCGCATACCCAAGCACTCTGGACTAAATTGTGAAAGAATATGAGCCGAAGCTTGATGCGTGCTGCCTTGTGAGACATCATATCAATGGACGAATTCAAAGAAATGACTAGAAAATTTGGCCTACCTGGGGGAGAATAAGTTGGAGCATCACTCTCGCGATACGAGGAACAAACACCTGGAAGCGGAACATGTTAGTCTACTTGAATTATTAACATATGCGAATCTACCTGGTGCAGCGGTGTCAGGGATTTGTGGCCAAGGAGGGTATGGAGAATTCTCGTTGGAGTGCAATAATTTAGGAATGCAAGGTTTTGACTTGGCTAGGCGTTTCTTCTTGCGGATAGCTGCAATAAGCCGAGGGACTGGCATACGGTGATGGGGCATACGAAATCTTTCATGAGTCTTTTGACGCTTACGACGTGGTGAGCTACTGCGATCTTCGCAAACATCGCCTGAATCATATGTTTCGGCAGTTGAGTTCAACGGGGAGTTGCGAGGACGTTTTACAGGCACTCGTGTACCGTGTGTGTTGTGATCATAACGAGCTCCTTCGTGAATCTTTTGACGCTTACAAGGTCGGGACTCGCCACGAAGCCGTTCTTGGCCCGAATCATTTGATCCCGCAGTCGAGTTCGACGGAGAGCTACGAGGACGCTTTGTAGCTCGCATTGGGGACGTCAGAGAATGGTGAAGAATGTGAAAGATTATGATTGCAATATATAACCTTGGCCTTGAGCTGCTCCGAGTCCGCGCGTTTTGAATATAAGGGACAAAGAAAGCCAGCTTGATATCGTTTGTTCAGCATTATTGGCTCATTCCATATGATATTGTGACAGTACATTCAATGATATTAATTATGAGACAATGATCATGAGATCGTGAGTGGCATGCTTATGTAATCAATCGCCGCTTTCGGCACAGCCATGATACCGAAACGGGAATGGCAGACACACCTCTTACTGCTAACATTAGTCTTCGAGTTATCGTGTTTTCGTCTCTAGCTAATTTGGATGATGAAATGTTTGTAGGGCCCTTGGAAAATTCATACGACCTCAACAATGTGGACCATGCACCTTTACTGGTTGAATTCACGACGGTACTTTAAATTTACTTTTTTGTGGATAAAGTTGCACCTCGTGCGAACGCTCTAGAAGTTCAATGGCTGATCCAATCACTCCGAAGTATGACATGCACATCATGATCATATCCATACTCTCGGTTCCTCCTCCACCAGACCCCTCTCAGGCGAACACGAGTTAACCTGTAGCGTGTGAGGTGTTCTGAGGGCAGAATCAGGCAGAATCTGAGTGACTCTCCTTTGTGCGCTGAGTGACGTGCAGCACACGTACGGATCTTTCGGACATGCCCGGCCATGAGGCTTTTGCTGTATGTAGCGCTTGAGGACTAAGTGGCTCGACTTACTAAAGCCTTAAACTTTTATTCATTTTATAATTATCACCAGACTGCTCATCCAGAGCTTCACATGGACTCCCTAGCCTCGTCTCGCTTTATGTTCAAGAGCCAACGAACTCCAGGAAAACCAATGTATCTGAAACTCCCTGTCGTGCCTCTTCTAGAATCATGTCATGATCAGGTTCATCCCAATGAATCACTCTGGGTTCCTGATGGATCGCGGCATTTTGACAAAGGGGTGCAGCTTAGATCGCTGTAAGTCGCCAGTCCACGCACGTTCATTCGTCTACTAATTCCGTCTATTTTTTCATCCATCCATTAGGCATCTAGTACCTCGAGTGCCTCTTTCAACTCCGGAGGACGATGAACAACCTGGGTGAGTACAGTGTTAAAATTTGCGAAAGGATTATGTAGTTAAACTAGGCTCTAGCTTTGTAGAGGAATCTCAGCATTCCACTAGTACTAGTGTATCTATGACACCAAAGCGAATGAGCAGGAAAACCAGGGACTCCAACTTTGCGACTGTTTGGTTCGAGTCCAGCAGTCACGACCAGCTGGGGGCGCCTCCTGTTCAACCACCTCCTGGCTACGAGTTTGCGCTAGGGGATCTGTATCTGCATTTCCTGACAGACAATAGTCGATCTTCACCTAAAACCTGGTTCAGGAGCGTGTCAGAAGATGGCAGCCACATATGGTTATCAGTAGATCGCGGATTTCAGCTGCCGGGTTGTGTACCTCGACGCTACCTTAGTATATCTGCTAAAGGACGACCTTCTTGGATACTTTTGACTAGCATCCCAAAACTTCTTGGAACTCAGCTTGACATCTAACCAAAGCTCCTGCATTGTCTTGTATATACTTTCATGTTTGATCATGTCGATACGAGGTGAAGTGCGATCAAATAGTGCAATTTAAATCATATAGGCGATGAAAACATCGTCATATGCATATTCCACTTTCACATGTATATGATGCCGCTAGTATTTTCAGAAGTAATGCTATACCTGCATTCGATGCGTATGAAACCAAGGAAACATCCAACCACTCGTTTCATTCGTTTGAAAATGTAGCAAAAAGGACGACGAGTGCGGTTTGCATGGCAACTATGAAGGGCCCCAGCGAACAAAATCCCCAGCCAGGTCCTGGTCTCGTTGCGAGTGGCGCATGATGGCATGAATGGCGTAACTGTGCCACCACCATAGATCATATAGTACAAACAACAATGACTCTAGATCTCATGTTACAGTACTAAAACAATGTTAGCCACCCAGATACAGGGCTCCGGGGTCATAGGTGCTCTCAATACTCTATTCGAGGAGCACCCAAAGTCAAGCATCGATGATGAGGGTCAGATCAAGCTCCCCGTCGAGGAGTTGTCGCTCGTCTTGCAGCCATTCTTTCCAAGAATTGAAGACTTGACGAGTGTCATTGCGCTGTTAGCCGACTCCAACCCCCATACGAGAGTGGGTGTATCGGATCTTCTTGTAGCACTCAATATCTTCTTAGAATCTACATCAACATATAAGGATTGCCACACCACCCTAGGCAACTGCGCTTCACTTCCCCAACAATTGACCACCGCCGAGCATGATCACATGCATGGCTTGGACAATGACCCACCTTCGCATGAAATTGGAGCATACGTCAGAGTCTCCCGCCATTGCGAAGATCTTGATCGTCGCTTGGATGATGTGGTTGTCCGGTTAGACGCATTAGCATTGGAAGATTTACCAGCCATTGAACGCCGAGTCGCACATGCCTCGAGAGAAATTGTAGGTTTAGTTCCTGAGTTCAAGTGTATATCACTTATAGTTCTATTTTATTAAGAGGGCTCTAAATACTCGTCACTCCAGGGGTAAGAAACCGAGTTGGCACAGACGTCGAGACAGGTTGTTGACTTCTTCCCGAGATCAACATCTGCTTCAGACACAATTAAGTATGTTTTATAATTTACTAGTACTACCTGCTGAGCCGTTGTCCAGAAAAATACCAATTCATCTTTATCGGACTTCCGCCAAAATGCAAGTCTCTACTGCTCTAGGCCCAAACAGATAGCAAGCCGGAGTCTGCTCGGGCTGGTGTCCGTTTTCTGAACCAAAATATCGCTGCTAATCGGAGTATTGCCATGCCCGAAAATCCTGATATACCTGGAAGTCTCTACACAATGCATATTCATATATTGGCGAGGATGATGAGGATGATGTGAGTATACGGTGTCGCATATCGTTACATCTACTGACCATTGCAAACAGGAAGAAGATACCTGCTAGCAATTCCGACTTTCTGTACTCCTTTGAATCCTATCTTGGGGCGCAAACGATGATGAATTAGACACCGAACTAACTGATCTTGACGAAATGCGTTCTGTCAGAAATGAAACAGTGAACGGTGTTTCTAAGTTAGACAGTACATCAACTGATTGAAAACTCTGCAGGATCTCGCAGGGGGCTTTACTGTAATCAGCCTGTCCTAGAAGTCTTATCCGCGCTGCGAATACCTGACATTATTCCCCGAAGGCTTACTAGGTGGCAGTTTCCCCTCGATCGATCGATCAAGAAGTCCTACTAGGCAAGGTGCTGAACAACCACCTCGATCGCTTCGTGTCATTACACGGCCCTCTGCAATTCATTTAACGAAGAATTCCCAATGTGTAACAGAACCACTTACAGTTGCCTGCTTGACTGGATGGCGCCGTAGGGTCCGTTCACCCCGTTGCATGGCGCTTGCCGTACTAGTATTGTTTTGGTTAGCCATACACAGATACACAAATGTGGCACACGTACAGCAAGTTCCTCAGTATTTGCCTCGAACTGTCCATCCTAGGAAACTTGTTCAGTACATAGGGCGCGACGTACTTTTATAGTGACCGTACTTTGCGGAGGAATTAAAGGTTGACTATATACATGATGGCTAGGTGTTTAACTACAATGGACTGTGTCTCATCTAATTATTTCGATGTCCCAATCTACAGCACAAGTCCATGAGTACTACTTCACTTCGTTTCGAGCGTTTGGCACAATCGTCTCCTCGAGCTTTC
>JABBWL010000063.1:0-384095 GCA_016758765.1 Suillus cothurnatus
CTATGCGATCTGCCTTCCAGCTTCAATTAATCCCTCGCGGTGGGCTCCAGTTTGTGAAAGAATAAGTTTAGCTAGACTGAATAGACTAGTTCCACTTATTCTTAATTGCAAGGGAAGCTGAAAACTTAAGGACTTAGTGACCTATAACGACCCTATGTCAACCCGACAGCGATAGCGCACTGAGTAAGTCTGTAACTAAGTAGCGCATTGGCGGGCGATTTTGAGAACTGCAGCGGGCAAGGATATGGTAGATAACCCGCTGGTATAGGGCGCGGCGATATGAGCGGAGTGAGTATTGGCAGGCAACGCATTGGCGCTAAACGCAACTACAGGGAGGAGCGGATATTGGCAATCAATGAGCTGGCGCTGGACGCAATACAGGGAGGAGCGGGTTATTGGCAAGCAATGAGCTGGCGCTAGACGCAACTTCAGGGAGGAGCGGGTTTGGCAAGCAATGAGCTGGCGCTAAACGCAACTACAGGGAGGAGCGGATATTGGCAAGCAATGAGCTGGCGCTGGACGCAATACAGGGAGGAGCGGGTATTGGCAAGCAATGAGCTGGCGCTAGACGCAACTTCAGGGAGGAGCGGGTTTGGCAAGCAATGAGCTGGCGCTAAACGCAACTACAGGGAGGAGCGGATATTGGCAAGCAATGAGCTGGCGCTGGACGCAATACAGGGAGGAGCGGGGTATTGGCAAACAATGAGCTGGCGCTAGACACAACTTCAGGGAGGAGCGGGTATTGGCTAGCAATGAGCTGGCGCTAGACACAACTTCAGGGAGGAGCGGGTATTGGCAAGCAATGCGCTGGCGCTGGACGCGACGGATTATAAGCGCGACCTTGCGAGAGTGAGGGCCTGAGTAGTAGCGCACGACTGTGGGAACTTAATAGCGCGCGCAGACACAGAAGAACAATAGGATTTGAAGATTGCGCGACTATGGAAACTACTAGGTGACTCCGCTATACAACAGTTGCCCGCGGGAAGGGGAAGTAAGTAAGAACTATCTACTGCTGGTCCTTATATCGTAGTGCGTGAATATATGGAAGACGTAGGCGAAACCTGTAGCGATGTAAGCGCGGTGCGTCGTATCTGTAGGTAAAGCGGAGGATTGACGTTGCGCGACACGGGGATACATGTAATAAGGCCTGCGCCAGTAGCTTTAGCGATGATAATCAATGGGAATTTACGCACCAGTGGAGGTAAGCGGGCATAGACAGGACATGGGGAGCGCGATACCGACATCGGACCGGATTCTACATAGGTGTGCGACAAGCGAGGCCAGTTATGGGAATTTATTCAATATCCGCCCAGCGCTAATGTGTTTGTCACACCGGTCCCAAGCCCAAGAGCTTGATCACCTACATTGGCAGGCATGCACCAGGCACCACTCCTCAGTCGTCGAGATTTCGGGGACAGAACTGCAAACAGTACGCGCTGTGCGATTTCCCCGTCCATGTCCCCTCACGTTCTTTGTTTAAGGTGGTAGCAATCGCGCAGATCTATTGAGTCATATCACAGGCTCCATCTGTTGACTACTTATGAGCTCAGATTTTCTCTTCCACGCCAAAACTGCGCTCCTTGTGCGACACGGCCTCCCACAATGACCTGGCCTGGGAAGCAAGGTCTTCCCCCAACAGAACGCTCTCTGCGTAGACGGTTGTGATGTCACAGTCGTTCGCTAATGTTTGCACGATACCTGCAACCAATCAGTACTCAGTTCACCGCCACAGAGAGATGCTAACGCACGAGCCAATTCACCATCATTGCTGCACATGTGTTCCATGGCGAGCAACACGCCATTCACGTGACGTCTCGCATGTGGGCAATTGAAATCTTTTATGTCCTTTGCAGTCACGACCTTGAAGAGCGGGCAAAGCCCACCCTGACGGTGTACTGCAAAACATGAGTTCTAGTAGTTTACAGCGCATGTAACTTGCTCACCAAAGATAAAGGCGCCTTCCCCGTCAAATATTTCCGCAAGTTCTGATATCGCATCGGTCATTGTGCACAGTCTGACGTGACAGCCTTGGAGCATCAAGTCGAAGTCCCTTCTGGTGTTCATCACAGCGTCGCGTCTCAACTCTTAGCAGCCCAACCTTATGTGAAATCCAGTCAACTTCAGGACGAGAGTTGCATACTGCATTCCCGTGTCCAATTGTTGCAATCACATGCGAGACGTGTTCACCCGCGCTCACCAAATCTCCTATGCTTCAGAAATTGTTCATCCGACCTCGCTATCACATGGAAGAGCTGTTGACCGATCAGTATCAGTATCACAAAAAGCTTGATAGCTTTCAAAGTCTCACTTGTTGTGCTATCTCTGAGAGACCGAGACAACGAGGAGATAGCCCAGTGAGACAGTTTTGTCATGGCAACGACAGAGTGCAGCCGGCCAAATTGCCATGTCTTGCACCCTAGGCATCAGACGGTCTCACTTCTTTCACATCGACGTTGAAGGAACTAAGTCTGACTGCGGCGTGCGCAATCAATCTCTAGATGTGAGATCAACAACACTGCTGGTGAGGCAGTATATCGGGTCTCGCTGCACCTAGGCTGCTATGCCTGAGACAGACGCGTTTGACCCTAAAGGGGACTGCTACCACACACAGAACCAGAAATAAGAGATGACTCAAGTAGACAGGGGACGCGCACAAGGATATAGAAAGGTGTGAAGCGCGCAATGAGAAATGTGCAGTAAGCGGAGCACGGGAAGCGCGCGCTAAGGTAAGCGAAGCGTGGGAAGGCGTGCGCCTATGGTGCGCGTGGGCGCGTGAGAGCGCGCAAGTGATGCGGAAGGCAAGGAGCGGTGTAGGGATCCATAATGAGCGTGAAGTGACGTGAGTGAAAGCGAGAGCAAAGGCGAAGCAGGCAAGAAGCAAGGCTTGATTAGGCGATCTAATCTAAGCCAATATGCGATAACCACAGGGCGCGCGCCCTAATGGTGACTACTACTCTAAAGTAAAACCCAAACGCTAGGGAAGTACAGTAAAGGGGAGTAATGAATAGTAGCGCTACCATCAGGCTTTTATACTAAGTAAGATCTCATCGGACGCGGAAGGGATAGGGAGAACATGCGCGATAGTATGTAATGACATGTAATAGCGCTGCAGTCCTTGTTACACTCGTGCAGCATGTAGTATGACGTACTAGAGGGGTGCTCGGACATGGATCGGTCCTCCTGGTTGATAGGCGATAGAGCGCGGGAACGCGCACTAAGCGCAGGCGCGAGAAGGCGTAAGCGCAGGAAAGCGTGCGCCTTTGGCGCGCTATACAGGGAAGTGTCAACGCAACTCCATAGTGCAAATGATCAATGGACAGCTCGTGTAAATATGCCCTTTTCACGCCTGCAGAATTATGATTCCTTACAACATATTCACCTGTCCGCAGTTCTGCACAGCATGCCAACTGCCAATCATTCATCACGCACCGTAGAGCACGCAGGGAGCTTTGTCCAGATGAACTGTAGGTCTGTCATCTTGATCAGTTTCGCATTGATCATGGGGTGTGGTGTGGTTGAAATATAAAATCTTGCTAACCTTGATCCGCTAAGAGACAACATTTGCCGAAGTTCCAGTCGACACATGCACGAACTCCCTCGCACTGGTATTGAGTTTGAGTTGTATCGCATGAGCATCTCTTCCTGCGATGCGGATATTGCCGCCAACTCTTCCCACGCCCCTGCACTCTTCCTAGATGAGGGTCCCCCTCCTCTGTGCGCATGTGATTCAGAACCCTGTGTCTGTGTTGAACACACTATCGTCAATGTAGAAGTAGCGCAACCCACCACCCGTGTATGGATTCCTTCCAAGCAATTTGGCCACACCTCCCGCGCCTGTCAGTGTTTATGCCACAACATATGAATTGCTCCTTCACATGCCTATCGAGTTTCTGATATTATAGATGCACAGGATTGAATGTCACGATAGACCTGTTTACACCATACACTAGCGAGTGTTATTCAACCGAGGATGTAGAGAGGCGAGAAAGAAACAGAAGCATACAGGGTGTAATTACAGGCGAGCGAACAGGATCGGAGGCGGGAACCGGGACCCAATAAGGGAATAAATTGCCGCACAAAAGTTTACAGATGGCTTGGACACTTATTTTCTACAGAACCCTCTACCCACTAAAGTGGGTGTCGGGGATTGGCAATGGACCGTCGAGGAACTGTCCATGAGTGAACCATGAGAAAGCATGAAAACCGCATCGTCAGCAGGCTCGACAGATTTTGATTCTGCCGTGTGAGCACACAGCTAAGACCAGTTGAGATAGACCTCCGAGGAAATCATGAGTAAATCTTCAAGGCTGCCGTGTTTCAATATAAAAAAAATAGGTCGTCTGTAGGTTTCGAACCTGTACCCAGTGGCAAAGTCAAAGAAACAGATTTGGTTTCTGTTGTGGTACTCACTTTGGCCAGGACGAAGTTGGGTTGATTGGCCGAGGAAACCGTCCATGAGCGAGTTGTAAGGCATATCCTGATTGGAAAAAGCACTCGCTCTTAGCAGGTTTCGAGCCTGCGCACCAGATCGCAGTGGAACAGATTTGGACTCTGTAGTGATCACCGCTTGGCTAAGACTAATTGAGAGGAACGTCCGATGAATTCATCCATGACTGAATGTCGAGGTGAGTTCGAATAGAAAAACGCTCGTTGTCGGCAAGTTTTGAACTTGCACATTCCAAGTGGGACAGATTTTTATTCTGTTGGAGAAACCACCTAGTTAAGACCAGTTAAGATGGACCTTTGAGGAAGCCATCAATAGATGAATCTTGGCGGCCGCCGTGTTCCGATAAAAAGAGACGTTTTCGACGGCAGGTTTCGAACCAGCACTGGCACAGCCAAAGAGACAGATTTTGATTCTGTTGTGGGTATCATTTTAGCCAGGACGAAGTTATGATGAGGTTCTGAGGAAACCATCCATGAGTGAATCTCAAAGTGTATCCAGATGAAAAAAAAACAATCTCTTGCGGCAAGGTTTCGAACGTGCGCCATCCAAGAGAAACAGATTTGGATTCTGTTGTGATCACCACTTGGGTAAGACCAGTTACAATGAGGCTGCGACGAAACCATCCGTCAGTGAATGTCAAGGTGGTTTTTGATAGACAAAAACCTTAATGGTGGCATGTTTCGAACTTGCGCAATCCAAGAGTAACAGATTTCAATTCTGTTACGTTAACAACTTGGCTAAGACTATTGATATAGTCACCTCTGAGGACACTGTTCATGAGTGAATATCAAGGTGGTTCCAATAGAAAAAAGCGTATCATTGGCAGGTTTCGAACCTGCTCAATCCACGAGTAACAGATTTGAATTCTATTATAGTAGCTAAGGCCAACTGGATGAACCTCTGGGGAAAAAATCCATGAGTGAATGTCAAGGTATGTTCCGACAGACAAAAAATTGTCACCGGTAGGTTTCAAACCTGCGCACGCCAAGGGAAACAGATTTCGACTCTGCTAACCACTTAGCTAACACCATCGGAAATGAATCCTCGAAGAACTGTCCATGGGTGAACGTTAACCATAAAGGCATGAAAACCTCGTGTGACCACGCAGCTGAGACCAGTTAAGACGTACCTCCGAGGAAATTATCCATGAGTAAATCTTCAAGGCCACCGTGTTCCGATAGAAAAAAAAGTTGTCGTCTGTAGGTTTCGAACCTGTACAGGCGAAGCCAAAGAAACAGATTTGGATGCTGTGTGGTGCTCACTTTGGCCAGGACGTAGTTGACTTGAACCTCCGAGGAAATCGTCCATGAGCGAATTTCAAGGCATATCCTGATAGGAAAAAACAACTCACTGTTAGCAGGTTTCGAACCTGTGCATCAGATCGCAGTGAAACAGATTTGGACTCTGTTGTGATCACCGCTTGGCTAGGACTAATTAAGATGAACGTCCGACGAATTCATCCATGACTGAATGTCGAGGGGTGTTCCAATAAAAAAACCCTCGTCGGCACGTTTTGAACATGCGCATTCCCAGTGGGACAGATTTTTAGTCCGTGGTAGAAACCACCAGGCTAAGGGCAGTTAAGAGGGACCTCCGGGGAACCATCCATGAATGAATCTTTAAGGCCTCCGTGTCCCAACAAAAAGGACGTTGTCACCGCCAGGTTTCGAACCCGCACTGGTACAGTACAAGATACAGATTTAGATTCTGTTGTGGGCACCATTTTAGCCAAGACGAAGTTATGATGAGGTTCCGAGGAAACCATCAATGAGTGATTCTGTAATGCGTATTCTGATGCGAAAAAAACAACATCTTGTAGGAAGGTTTCGAACCTGTACCATCTAAGAGAAACAGATTTTCATTCTGTTGTAATTACCACTTGAGTAAGACCCGTTAAGATGAACCTGCGACAAAACTATCCATGAATGAATGTCAACGTGGGTTTTGACAACAAAAAACTTATAGCTGGCATGTTTCGAAAATGCGCACCCAATAGAAACAGATTTTGATTCTGTTGTGATAACCACTTGGATAATACCACTATTGTATAATTACCACTTCCGAGGCGTTGTTGTTGCATCCGGATTCCGAATGAGATGACGGGCGGATAGGTCGTGACCTATGGGAGGAAGTTATTGAATCGAGACATGTTTTTGTGTATTGCTCACTGTGTTAAACTAGCTAATGTATGCAAGCCAGGTAAGCATGCAGAGCGCGTTAGATGACGGAAGTGTGTATGACCTGAATGGTGCCAGGTTCTCTATACCCTCCTCGCTGATTGTGGACACAAATGCGATGGGCCGCGGTACGATGCCCGAACTCAAGAGTTTGTGCGTATTGCTGTCGATTGTGGTCACGATGGCGGCTGAGCAACAGGTAAAGAAGTACGTACGCCTCGTCTAATTCTGCTGTATTATAGACTTTCCACCCTGCAGATTCACCTGCGAGCCAGTCTTTTCCGACAGGAGTGGTGTTGACTTTCTCACCGTACGTCCATGATGGATTGGGTGATTGGGTGAAAGTGGAATGGGTGGTGGAATTGAATGCAGGGACAGACATTTTTGGTTGGTGAACTAATACTATCACCCATCAGTGAACTGATGAGTCCTTGATATTGTGGCTGTGAGAACTATAGACGCACATAATTATGCTCCTCCTAAATAAGATCATTTATACTGGGAGAAATCTGTGTTGTTGACACATAGGCATGTAGATGTGCAAATCTAGACTACAATGAGGAGTTCAAGAAAGTATTGCGACGTTGCAGCATCACAGCCGGCAAGATCTTCTAGCGTAGTTGTGTCCCCGATTTGCAGCATTTTCATTTGTCATTTTATATGGTTTAAATTATAACTTGGTCATGAACTACCCGCCTATCTCATTTGCATGCAACCACAGCGCTCCGGGCCCGTTCAAAGAAAATCGCGAACTTGAAGAACAGCCAAGGATTCACCATGAACATCATCAGCAAGCCATTTGTGGAGAATGTAAGTGCAACGCTCCTCTGGACTTTGACGAGCGGGCTATTAGTGGTTTGACAAGGGAAAAATACGCATCCGTGTACCTTTGTGATACGATTATACGCTAATAACAAAGTGTTCAGATGCAAATAAAAGCCTCTCTCATATCAGGGAAAACGCTTTTAGCATGGAGTACGAGGTGATTTCATTTACTGCCCAACCCACTCACTCGCTAACCACGCTGCCTCCCAACAGCTCTACAAATCCATGGATATCACACATCCAATCACAATTAAGCACAACGACACGCTTATCCTCGCGCACGTCCAGTACATCCTTGTACGCAAAGACGGTACCCACAGACATAGATATTATCAACCTCACAAAGTTCTAGGCTGTTATGTTTGGACAACGTCTCATATTACCGGGTTGGAGATACATGCAGGATCACTCGCGAGCCGAATACTACGCATATATCCTACCTGTGCCGATAATGACAATATAACCTAGGATCTATCCGAGTTGTCGAACTACACGAATCGCCAGCAAGAACTCACCGGTTTACTGATGGCCTGTTGGCGTCACACTCTGGTGAAAGTAATACGAACTTGATGACAAGTTTTGAATAGTGATTGATATCAAAGGGACAGACGGTAGTACTTACTACCACAATTAGGAAATAATGAGAGTGGCGCATTTAATCTCTGACCTTGTATGTAGCAACGCAGAATGCGATTCGAGTTTGTGAAATCTACATGACGGGTACATACGGATGCAAGCACAGCGATTTCGTAGTACATCTTGTGAGTGATGGGAAGCTAATTTTGTGCTCAACAAAGGGGAGTCGGGGATGGGACACCGCAAGGGTACATATACATGTAACGAAGGACATGTCGAGAATGAAAACTGCTGAGAGATATATTTCTTCCCAAACGAAGGAGGAGATACAACTACAATATCTCGAGTGTCCTGACGTCCATCATACCATCAACAGAATTCACGTCTTTGACTTGTGCAATGATACCACGATCTGATGCGATCCTCTTGTATTCTCTGCCGCGTTGCTGCACTAGCAGGAATGCGCTGAATGGCTGTCCGAGGCGAACAATCAATCGCATTGCACGCTCATGCGATTCTGAATCAACCGGGCCTTGTCCACCGGGTGACCCGAAGAGAGCAAAACTATCCAAGCTCTTCATATCATCTGCATAGTCAGGTAGCTCGAGGAGACGATGATCCCAGGGGCGAACGAGTAAGAATGACCGTCGAGCGGGTCTTCCTGGTGATAACTGAGGCAACATGTCCTCCGTAATGATCTTCAGGTCACAAAGCCCATCTGCCTTGACTTCATACATGACATAATTCTCCATGTGTTCAGTGGGTCGCCCCACGACTTCTGTGACAGGGAATACGATGCAAGACAGACGAAGTCTGCAGTTTGTGAAACGAGGAGCGCCCAGGTTATCAAACAGAGCATAAAGTTTCAGAGCCAAGTCCATAGCCACAACATGTCGAAGCGAGGAGATCGATGCCTGAATGTCATCTTCAGACAGAGATGACATGGTGCATGATGGAGCTTTGTATGAGATAATGTCGGCCGGCAGACAGCTATTGAATTCGGATGATTGCCCCACCCAGTCCAGTGCACTGATGTCACCCGACTGAGCCACAACCTCCTGCAAGAGCCTCCCAAGCGCCTTTTGCTTCTTCTCGCCATAAATGACAGGCAGGTTGACGCCGAAGATACCAAACAATGAATATGCAATGTCTTCTTGCCACGTGGTGACACGGGTGGACACCCATTGAAGCTTCTCCCGGGCGTCTCTCATCCCTGGCCGGAAGGCGACGAGGGCCTGCGCATTTATGCCTGTAGCATTTCCCATCTCCTGCATGATTGCAAGGGAATCCTTGTGGTTAGAAGAGCGATCGTCGAGATATAGGGACCAATCCCTCTGATAAAATAGAACAAATTTTGGGGCGAGGAATTCTTGAACCGTCCATCCCCGCGTGTTCCAAGCGCTAATTGCAAGTGCCCCGGGCTGCGATGAAGGTGGTACATCCGACAGGTAGATGATGGTGAGCGCTGAGTGGCGATACCAGATAAACATGGAATTGACCGATTGTTGGACCTCGACGTTGTTAGTCTGGTCAATGCAACAGGTATCGATCCATGCCCAGCGATATCCCATATCATAAGCAGTTCTACAGAATGACTGCAACTTCGGGATGCCGCCCACTGGATCCAAGTCGTATACCACCTTGCCCTGGATGTCACGTAGTAACGGTTCCTTCCCTTCCCACCTATGCGACAACATGACATAACGGAAGTACGTCGCCACTACGTCTTGGATGCGCTCCATTTGGAGATCTATGTGTACCAATATTGATGATAAAAGCTCCTTGTACTCTGTACTCGCTTTGAAGGCATCGATCTGTACCTCTCGATCGCACAAGTGCCCAGTGGAGGTATTGATTAGACGATGCGGGGCGTCATCCAAATGAGTCTTGATGATCGCTTGGATAGCTCCTTCTGCTGCGGATATACTAATATACCGTTGGCGCAAGTCTGGACAAGGAGTCAACAATGTTGAAGGGTGTGGTATTTGGGTACATACTCTGTGGTTGCGTGTCGGGAGCGTTATCTGGCTCCGAGAGCATACTTTTAAACGCCTCGATGGCTTCATCGTATCTGCGTACGCTATGAAGCACCGTATGCTTTAACTGATATCCAAGGTAAGATGATGGGTTGAGTTCAATGACCTGCGTATCACCAAAATGAGCGTCGAATATGAAACGGTAGCTGTCATCGCACCTTTTCCGCGTCGAGAAGTGCATCCTCCCATAACATTTTTCCAGACCTCGCCTTACTGCGGTTCGCAAAGATGATATCGGTTGCCAAATCGAAGTCGATCGCCGCAGAGTAAATTTCGATAGCCCTGTCATAATTACCCGCAGCGAGGGCATCATCTCCGTCTGCAGCACAGAGTATGCTGCAGTTTCGCTTGAAAGCTAAGTGAGATGGGGTTGAGAATGATACCCGGTTAACATCATGAAGACTTGCCAGTCGACCAATCAAGGCAGCGTACTTTCATGGTCTCATCGGCCGTATCCATCATTTGCCGGTATGATTTGAGGGCTTCTAGAAGTCTGCCTGCCTGAAGGAGGGCATGGCACCAATTCTGGTGTGCAGTTCGCCACAAGGATTTGAGGTCCCACCCGAATAACTAAAAAAAGTACAGTCGGGTGTGAAAAAATGCTTTCTAGCCGCACTGCAATCAACCTACCACCACAAAGACATCATATTTAGAATGAATGGCCGACGTAGACGAGAAACGGATAGCTTTGACAGCAGAAGTGAGATGGTTAGCAGCTTCGTTGTAACGTGCGTCATCTAATGCATTCATTCCCACTTGGACGTGTAAATAAGCCTGAAGTACGAAGTTTGCAACATCAGTATCAATACATAGCTCTGGAGTTGACTGGCAGGAGCACTCACTTCCACAATACCACAGGCAAGGGAATCCGGATTGGGACGAGTGGTAGCTAGCTCCTGGACACGCAGAATTGCCTCGTCACATTGATTTGCATTGAAAAGGGCGATGGCCTAATAGCTGTTGTGTGAGTAGCATGCACATGAGACATAATCTACGTACCTTGATCAAGAGTAGAAGACGAGTTTTATTCAAGTCTGCGTCCACGAACATGAACCCGAGGTCAAATGCTTTCATTGCGTCCTGGAACTGTGCTTTTCCACAGTGGGCGATGCCTTTGGAGATACAACCCATCAAGGACGGTTGAATGCTGATGCTCTATATCACAATAAGGTAATCTATGTTAGAAAAGTCACGACGGAACGGTGCATCTCACTTTGAGCGCGTCATCAAGTGCGCAGTCCCAGTCTGAATTTCTTGCTTTTACAAACGAGCGATTCGCATAAGAGTTGTAGTCGTTGCCATCGACACCGATATCTTGCGTCAACAACTTGTCAGCAGTGAGCAAGTCGCCATTTATGCATGCATCGTAGGCTGTCGTGTTGATGGTGAGGATCTGTATCACGCATGATCAGATGATGTGGTAAGAGTGAAGACTGAAAACATGCATCGCAATCAGCCTGCTGAGGCTTGGCATCAAGATTGAGGATCAGTATGCAAGAAGACGGGCCAAGAATGGGAACCCACATTATCTGCCACTTGTTCCTTCGGGAAATCCTCCCGTAACACATCCTTGAAGAAAATGAGATGAAGAAGGGACGGAAATGAACAAAACTTGCATGTGATGCATGGGCCTGGAGAATGTCCTCCAGTGAAGGTACTTCCCACTTTGAGATCATGCTATCCTGTCCTCCGCTGAGAATGTGCTTGCCATCCGTGGAGAAGGTGACACAAAGCACCTCATTGGTATGCTTGAATATGGCAATATTTCGTTGATCCGAAAGCCGCCAAAGGCGAACCTGGCTATCTATAGATGCAGACGCGAGAAGGGTGCCAGTAGGGTTCAAGGCAATCATCCAGACATCCCCAGTATGGCCCTTCCAGGGCTCACCGACCTGCATCCATGTTGATGAATCCCATATCCGTATGGTAGGATCATACGTGTCACCAGCTGAGACAAGCTGTTTTCCATCAGGCGTCCACACGAGTGAAAAATTCCATGCTCCAAGATCGAACATAGCGCAGTGACCCTTGAACTTTGCGATGCATTTCCTCTTGCTTGGATTCCATATTTGAATATTATCCGATGTTGCGATGGCAAGGTATTCACCAGACGGTGAATACCGAATGCAGAGGATTCCAGCGCCACAGTTGATTGGTTTTCCTCGCACCTGCCATGTTTTTGTGTTCCAGAGCCTCGTTGTGGTGTCGTCTGAGCCACTCGCTAACACCGCGCCGTCCGGGGAAAAATCAAGCGACCTCATCCTTTCGGTGTGGATTTTGATAGGTCCGGTGAGAGATTTGCCGTCTCTGTTCCAGGCGATGAGCGCTCCACCATCATCACCGCTTGCGATGAATTGTCCGTCTCTTGACACTGCAACACTTTGTACGCCAAAGCGATGCCCCTCCATTTTCTTCAATTCAACACCGTCTTCCAAGTCCCACAGACGAACTGTCTTGTCCCACGAGGCCGTGACCATACGTCTTCTATCGGGGAAGACTGCGACTGCAGAGACACAATCTTTATGACCTTCAAATGTTCCACTAGCTGTGGTGATCTGTTCTGTTTCCGTCATTCTGCTCGAGTGAATGGTGTTGGGCACAACTTGCTGGAGTGCTTGTGGGTATCTTTTGTGCTTTTTCACATGTACAGCCTCAACTTGCTTCATGTATCATTAGACGCCCAAGACACGAGGCCTGAAACCTATATTTGCAACCAATCCAGGGCCAGCGTTGCTCTCTTCATTCAGTTAGTCCACCATGCCCTTCCATTCGGTTCCACTACCTACTCCATTCTGGACGCACGTCAGAGAATCGACACCACTCCTACCAGAAAAGCCTAGTTCGCAGGCGAATCTCTAGGGTGGAAAGTGAAGCTACCCTGTCATTATATTGCATTACCGTAGGATAGTTACAATACATCTGTAATGCATTTTCGATGATAGATCATGTAATGCATTGCCTACATTTTAAAATGAAACCTAATACATTTGGCTTCTTGCTGCTGGCAGTTTTAAATAGGTGGCACCCGCCTCATTGCCAAATACTATAAAGCCAGCTCCTCTAGGCTTATTGATGATGTTTTCCTCCCACCACGTCCCTATGCCTTTGTACTACATGACAGCAGAATTGGTCCTCTCAGCTACTCGTGTACTGGCACATCATCTGGCACAGGATATATATCCTCACTCAGCTTCTCCCACCAGTGGTTAAATGCAAAGTCTCACCATGCATACTGGTTGTGTGAGTCATATATTCTTTACGATCTGATTAATGTCTCACAATGCTGCAGGTGAATCTGCCACAGCTCGGAAAAGTCGAAAATACAGTTCCTCTGAGTTTGGTGTCACATTGCCCACTGCGAGAAGATGTAAAAAGTTTTTGATCGACATCAACTTGCATGGCGAACAATTTTTGAACTGGTATGAGGCATCACGCATGGCATGTGGACATTTCAAGATATAACTGAGTTTGGTACACAACGGTGTGTCTTCTGCCGATCTTTTAGAAACTTCTACAGCAAACATAATGGTAGAAGGACATGCAAAAGTAGACACTGTAGAAGAAACAAAACATAACTTGGCACCTTTCATTACACTTATATCACAATAGAACTTCCTGCGACACTCATTTCAATGTCGCTGCGTATACAATTCCTACTATTACTCTGACTCTTTAGACTTGTGTGATGTTCATATTGTCAGTAATAATCATGTTTACCATCGAGTGAGACTCATCCATCAGACACAATAGCATGTTTTTGAGAGCAGCTTGCAGACGGTATAAAAGCCTGATATTCTTCAAGTCTGGTAAGCCAAAAATTTCAAGCTAATCTGGGAGATATTGAAAGGTATTCCAATGAACGGACACACTGAGGTGGTGTTAAGGTCGTACTCAAATGATATCGGATCCGAAGGGCTTCGGCCTCAGCTCATACGCTGTGCCCCTTTCCCGAGTATAGCCCCGTATTTCAGATATTAACACACACTAGCTTAACTTGAAAAATGTCTGGCAACAACTCTGGAGCTCAGAAATCTGCTAAGGCTGGACTTGAGGAGCTTAGGCAACAAGTATTGGATGTGGAAGAAGTGGCCCAGATGGAGGAAGAGGCTTTGAGGGCTCAAGAGGCAGAGCAGAAGCGCTTAGTGGATCTGGAGAAAGTGAGGCAAGTGGAGATCCGGATCCAGCAAGTGGAAGAGAAAAGGTGTCAGGAAATAGTTAAGGAAATGGTGCGTTTTGGATCCATTTGCTAGTCTTTCACTAACATTTCGGATAGACTCAGAAGATGTCTTCTAAGGAGGACAGATCCTGTGCGCATTGCTCCGGAAGGGCAAGAAAAGGCAGCGTGCTGCTGGATCTCCTTCTCCCAGGGGCAAGGGTAAGAAGCATCAGCAGAGTCCCACTCTGGAAGCTCTGGATTACATGGAGTATGATGACCAGGCTTGGGTTGCTGCTGCTAACAACATAGTAGCAGAGCTGGCTAGGACCAACTCTTTCCTGGAGAAGAGTATTGAAGCAGCCGAGGGAAGTAGGGCTGCCACAGAGCGAATGTGTTCTGGATTGGAGTTGTTCCTCCAGCAACAGAGGGAATTCCAAGCCCTCTTGTTCAAGGAGCTTAGGCTTGACCCCCAGATCGCTTCAGATAAGTGTTAAAGACCGTGGCACGCGGGTGCATACAATCTCTCGGAGGGGTGAGTATGACTGACTCAGAAGGGCTTTGGCCTCAGCTCGTACGCTGTGCCCCTCACCTGAGTACGGTGCCCTTAATTTCGGATAAAGTCCAATAAGGTCCTAACGAAGTCTGGAGGACTTCGGAGGCAGACAACTCTGGTGGAGCGTCCGAAGGACTTCCGGATGAGTGCGGGAAACTTCCGGACGAGCATCGGAAACTCGGATGGAGTTCCGTCTACTTGATAGGAAGTAGAATAAGTGCGCGTATCAATCCTTGGTGAAGGCATAGGGTGGATATACTGCAATGGACACAGTCCGAGGCAGGGATAGTGGTCCGGAGTTCCGGATAGGGGTTCCGGAGCGGACGCGGACGGATATGGACTACCCTTAGGTAGAGACAGAGTTGGATAAGGATCGGAAGGAGTGTAAGTATCGGAAAGACAAAACTTTAACCTAAGGATACAATCCTTTAGGCTTAAGATAGAATTCGGAAATGGACAAAGTCCGGAAACGCGAAAGAGCGGAACTCTGGCCTAGGGAATCAATCCCTAGGCCCCAAGGATAGAGAAGGGGTCCTTACAACACTAATGTGTGAGGACAAGAATGCTGCAAGACAATAATATTCGAACTGAGGATCTATCGAGATGTACAAGAGTTTATATACTGTAGGTAGCTAACGGAATAATCAGAGGCAGTGTCCGAGGCTATGTACATTAGCGCAGTCAAGGATAACGGATCAGTAAGCATAACGGATAAGTAAACAACCGAGTACCGGTCATAGACAAATAGCAAAGATATCGGGTAAGTATAGAACCGGTTATCCGAAAGGTAGAGAATACCGAATAAAGGAATAGGCTGTGTTAACGTTATATGGACAGGTAATGAATAGAAAGCTTATCGTATCGGATCTGGAGCGGATAGGCATATTGGATAAAGGTATAAGCTGTGTTAATGTTATATGGACAGGTAATGAATAAGAAAGCTTATCGTATCGGATCCGGATCGGATAGGCATATCGGATCGGATCCATATATCGGATCGGACAGATGAGCGGTAGTTGGTAGTTGGACAACTGTGATAGTGGATGAGACTGGAACTGGTTATGGATGAAGTCTAGGATCCTAATCTAAGGATTAGTCCATAATCCGACTATATGATAGGTCCAGGATCTGGGATATGACAATAAGGCTCGGATGGGTCCGGATGAGGAAGATGAAGGTGATGAGGAGATGGAAAATGCATCTGGAAGTGAGGAGGGCGGATCCGGAGGGGATGAAGAGTCTATGGAATTGTAGATATTTTCGGATCCGTTTCCTTAACTTCCACTACTTGTACTTGTAGTTTCTGTTATGTACAATTTGTATACTTCAGTTTTGAATAGGACCAGGCTTGTCTGGATATGCTGAGTGATAATCCGATACTAGTTTGGACATGTTTCCGAGTTCTGTAGCTAGTAACCATGAAGTCTCTTTGTCCGTTCCTTCATATCCGGACCATCGGACGAGGTATAAGAGCTGACATTGTCTTCTTCGTCAGTCTAGCTTAGAGTCTAGGATTTCGGATATCTCATACTCTGGTTCCCCGTTAACTTCTACTGGAGGTGGAGGGGGTTGGATACGATTAGGAATGGTGTTCAGTGTTGCAGGTTCTAATTGGGACACATGGAAAACAGGATGGACAGAACACATAGAATCTGGAAGTCAGATGGTGATGGAATGTGATCCCGGACGAGCTATAATCTCAAATGAACCTAAGTTCTTTTCTGATAGTTTCTTGGATGGACGAGTGGAATGGAAGTATTTAGCTTTTATGAATACTTGCTCTCCAACTTTGAAGTCCGGAGCGGGTATCCGATGCGCTGTGGTAAACAAATTTGGCTAGGCAGTCTATAGAACACCTAACCAATATATGTCTAAGCCCTTGCCCAGCTGCTACACTTGAGACAAGAACATTCGACCCGAGGGAATAGCTACTGTTAACAGCTCTAGATACAAAGACCCAAAAGTGCGCTATGCACGGGAAAGCGTGTTGCTATAAGGGGCACAGGAAGCGCATTGCTATATGAAGCGCTAAGGGTGTCACTATTGGAGCACTATGTTGCTATAGGAGCGCTATGAGCGGTATGGGAGGGATAAGGTATCTCAAGGTAATGAAAGTCAAGGATAATGATTGCAATGTTAAGGAAGGTATAAGGAAGCCAATAGGGGCTATAGAGCACAACTAATGGTGACTACTTCTAAGTAAGACCTAAGGAAAAGGAAATACAGTCGAAGGGAAGCAAAGTAAGTATTTCTAATCCTAGGTTTCTTATAGTAGTCAATATCCTTGTCGGAGATGGAAGGAATGGGAAAAATGCACAGTAAGAATGTAATAAGGCTGCAACACTTGTTACAAAACATGAGGCAAGGCAAAATATGTACCAATGAGGTAGGATGGACTTTGGATGGGTGCGAGCTTTCCTAAGGGAGTTTCGAAACGCGAGAACTAATGCACAGGTATGCGCGCGTGGGTCCATAGAGCGCGGGAATGTGTCGCTATTAGAGTGCAAGTGTAGAACTGCTCTATAACACTTTACTGAGAGAATCTGATAGTGCCAAAAGCGCAGGAATAGTGCAGGATATGGTGTGGGAGCATGGATAGCACTGCGGGAAGTGTGCGCATGGCACAGGAAAGTGTGGACTATGTGTCGGACAAGGATTATAGCTAAAAACAAGTGAGGGCTGACAATAGGCGGGTAGTGAATGGTATTTGGAACTTGAGACCTATATGAAAATAGGGTTCTATGCACCCAGCGGGAACTATATTGTCACAGCGCATCCGCAGGTCCTTGATATCTTTTCTGTGCAAGAGACATTTCTTCTCGGAGGAATAGGTGTAGTTTGTTAAGGTCTATAGCATAGTCATGGGCAAGGGCGGATGAGAGGTCGCATTCTGGATGGATGGATATGTTCGGATGGTAACCCTTATTGGCGAAGAATGGTGAAACTCCAGTGGTAGCACTTGGAGCGTTATTATATGCAAATTCTGCCAATGGGAGGAGTTCTGACCAGTTATCCTGCTGATAATTGCAGTAGATGTGGAGGTTCCAGTATGGGGAGTTGTTTCAGTAATCCAAATGGCTTATGTCTCGGAACCTTGGCTTGGGCGCAGGTGGTACAGGATTTGATGTAGTCTCTAACATAGGTATGTATACTGGGCCAGGTATATTTGCGTTGGATAAGCTCTAGGGTACGGTTCTGACCAAAGTGTCCTCATAATGGATGGTCATGGGTATTCCGAAGGATGCAAAGCCTAAGGTCATTGGATTCTGGAATGTATATGCGATTATCACAATGGAGGAAACCACTATCGTCCACAGTCTATCTATCATCCGGAGGATTGGACATGCATGTGGATCCGATAGGGTCATTAGGGAGTGCAGATAGGATATCCTTATGAAGCTGTTCAACATCCATAAGCACAGCTGCATGGAGCACTGGAAATGCTAAGGTTGATGCTCATAGGGACGAAGCTAACTGTTTGGATGTGAATATGGGACGGAAATTATGAGGGTTAACTTGAGCATAGTCCTTATCCCCCTCTTTGGGATAGACATCCCAGCATCTAGTAAGGGAATCCGGTTTAGCTCCAAGTTTTCTGGGATGGAAATGGATGATCATATTGAATTGGTGGAGGAATTCCGACCAATGAGCCTGACAGCGAGAGAGGAGTTTGGTAGTCGCAAAATACTCAAGGTTCTTATGGTCCATGACAATGTCAACAGGCTCGGACAAGCCTTCTAGATAGTGTCGCCAGGTCTGGGGGGCCTCGTGAATAGCTAAGAGTTCCTTATCATGGGTATCATAATTGAGTTCCGGAGGGGTAAGGGTTCTGGAATAGAACACTACTGGATAAATTTCAGAATCCGGACATACTATGGACAGTATGCCAGCGATAGCATAGTCTGAAGCATCCATTTCCACAATCAAAGGAATGTTCGGCATCCAATGTATTAGTATTGGAGCCATAGTGAAAGCTTTCTTGAGTGTTTCAAAGGATTTCTGGCACTCATCCAAAAAGTTCCAAGGTGCATCCTTGCAGGTAAGCCGTGTAAGCAGAACTACGATATCCAAGTAGTTATAGATGAATCGATGATAGAAATTTGTGAATCCAAGGAAGGATTGGATATCCTTAACCTTCTGAGGTTCTGGCCAGTCTATGATAGCTTGTACTTTCTCATTAGACATATTAAGGCTGTCCGGAGATAAGAGATAACCAAGGTACTCCATGGATGTGGAATGGAATTCGCATTTTTCGGGTTTGGCATAGAGCCAATGCTTGCGGAGGCGTCGAAGTACTTCTCGGACGTGATTCTTATGGGATGCGAGGTCTTGGGAATATATAAGGATGTTATTCAGATAGACAATAACACATATGTCTAGCATATCAGCGAAGATGCTATTGACAAACCGCTGGAACGCAGCTGGTGCATTGGTGAGACCTTCAGGCATAACCAACCATTCATATGAACCATAGTGCATTCGGAAAGCAGTCTTCCACTCATCTCCAGACGTGATCCAGACGAGATGATAAATGGAACGGAGGTCGATTTTCATATAGATTTTGGCGTGGCTAGGGGATTCTAATAGGTCAGATATGAGAGATAACGGATATCGGTCTTTCTTGGTTATCTGGTTGAGGCCATGGAAATCCACACAAAGGCATAAGGAACCATCCTTTTTCTTGACAAAGAGGACAGGTGCTCTGTGAGGAGAGGAAGAGGAACAGAGGAGTCCGGTAGCGATATTTTCATCAAGAAACTTTCCAAGAGCTTCAAGCTCTACTGGGGATAACAGATAAATAGTTCCAAGGGGTGGGGTAGATCCTTCCTCCAAATCAATCTTGAGATCATATGGACGATGGGGAGGAAGTTGACTAGCCTTTTCCTTATCGAAGACATCTGTGAACTCATGATAATCTGAAGGCACTCTGGATAGGTCTGGACCTTTGGATGAGAGCTTAGCAGAATGGAGATCTACTCCGGATGGATGGAGGTAAATGCTGAACTGGGTGGATCCTTCTAATTTACAGGCCCTGCAAAAGGCTACTGTATTTATTAGCAATATATTAGGAATCAGTGAAGGCACTAAGACTGACTGCGGTGTGCGCAATCAATCTCTAGATGTGAGATCAACAATAATGCCGGTGAGGCAGAATGTCGGGTCTCGCTGCGCCTAGGCTGCTATGCCTGAGACAGACGCGTTCGACCCTAAAGGGGACTGCTACCACACACAGAACCAGGAATAGAGAGAACTCGAGTAGACAGGGGATGCGTGCAAGGATATGGAGAGGCGCAAAGCGCACAATGAGAAATGTGCAGTAAGCAAAGTGTGGGAAAGCATGCGCCTATAGTGCACGTGGGCACGTGAAGGTGCACAAGTGGTGCAGAAGGCAAGGAACGGTGTAGGAATTCGTAATGAGCGTGAAGTGACGTGAGTGAAAGCGAGTGCAATATAAAGTGAGAGCAAAAGCGAAGCAGGCAAGAAGCAAGACTTGATTAGGTGATCTAATCTAAGCCAAAACGCGATAACCACAGGGTGCACGCCCTAATGGTGACTACTACTCTAAAGTAAAACCCAAACGCTAGGGAAGTACAGTAAAGGGGAGTAGTAGGTAGTAGTAGCGCTACCATCAGGCTTTATACTAACTAAGATCTCATCGGATGTGGAAGGGATAGGGAGGACATGCGTGATAGTATGTACTGACATGTAATAGCGCTGCAGTCCTTGTTACACTCGTGCAGCATGGAATATGACATACTAGAGGGGTGTTCGGCCATGGATTGGTCCTCCTGGATGATAGGCGATAGAGCGTGGGAACGCGCGCTAAGCGCAGGTGCGAGAAGGCATAGGTGCGGGAAGCGCACGAGTGTGGGAAAGCGCGGGAAAGCATGCACCTTTGGTGCGCTATACAGGGAAGTGTCAACGCAACTCCATAGTGTAAATGATCAATGGACGGCTCGTGTAAATATGGCCTTTTCACACCCACAGAATTATGATTCCTTACATCTCCCAGGGACTTAGATACTGAGTGTCCCCACTCAGAGCGCATCTGGTGAGAACCTTGAGTGAAGTTGGCAGCATGGGTACGATGCGTGCGTGTTCTGACAGTAATGCAATTGAGTGCGATCAAGCACAAAAGTGTGTGAGTGTGTGAAAACACATGAGTGCACAAAAATGCACAAATGCACGAGCACAGGAATAAGCTGATGAGCATGAGAAAGGTGTGCTAAGCGCGCATGTGGGAATGCATTGCATTATGCAGGAAGGCATTGAGAAGACTCTGATATGGGAATCATGATATGCGGTTTGAGTGCGATGTGAAAGAAATAAATTTAGCTAGACTGAATAGACTAGTTCCACTTATCCTTAATTGCAAGGGAAGCTGAAACTTAAGGACTTAGTGACCTATAGCAACCTTATAGCAACCCGACAGTGATAGCGCACTGAGTAAGTCTGTAACTAAGTAGCGCGTTGGCGGGTGATTTTGAGGACTGCGGCAGGCAAGGATATGGTAGATAACCCGCTGGTATAAGGCGCGGAGATATGAGTGGAGTGAGTATTGGCAGGCAATGCGTTGGCACAAGATACCGCTTATAGGGCAGAGCGGGTATTGGCAAGCAATGCGCTGGCGCTGGACGCAACTACAGGGAGGAGCGGGTATTTGCAAGCAATGAGCTGGCGCCGGATGCTACTACAGGGAGGAGCGGGTATTGGCAAGCAATGAGCCAGCGCTAGATGCAACTACAGGGAGGAGCAGATATTGGCAAGCAATGAGCTGGCGCTAGACGCAACTTCAGGAAGAGCGGGTATTGGCGAGCAATGCGCTGGCGCTGGGCACAACGGGTTATAAGTGCGACCTTGCGAGAGTGAGGGCCTGAGTAGTAGCGCGCGGCTGCAGGAACTTAATAGCGCACACGGACACAGAGGAACCATAGACTTTGAAGATTGCGCAAGCTATGAAAACTACTAGGTGACTCCACTATACGACAGTTGCCCGCGGGAAGGGGAAGTAAGTAAGAACTATCTACTGCTGGTCCTTATATCGTAGTGCGTGAATATACGGAAGGCGTAGGCGAAACTTGTAGTGATGTAAGCGCGGCGCGTTGTATCTGTAGGTAAAACGGAGGATTTGCGTTGTGCGACACGGGGATACATGTAATAAGGCCTGCACCAGTAGCTTTAGCGATGATAATCAATGGGAATTGACGCACCAGTGGAGGTAAGTGGGCATAGGCAGGACATGGGGGAGTGCGATACTGACATCGGACCGGATTCTACGTAGGTGCGCGACAAGCAAGGCCAGTTATGGAAATTTATTCAATATCCGCCCAGCGCTAATGTGTTTGTCACAGCGATCAAGCGCAAAAGTGTGTGAGTGTGCGAAAACACGTGAGTGCATGAAAACGCGCAAATGCGCGAGCGTGGGAACATGCTGATGTGCGCGAGAAAGGCATGCTAAGTGCATGTGCATGGGAACATGTCACATTGTGCAGGAAGGCACTGAGAAGACTCTGATATGCGAATCATGATATGCGGTTTGAGTGCGATCAGGCGTGAAATGCATGAGTGCACGAAAATGCATAAGTGTGCGAGCGCGGGAATAAGCTGATAAGCGCGAGAAAGGCGTGCTAAGCGCGTGCGCGTGCAGGAATGCATTGCGTTATGCAAGAAGGCATTGAGAAATCTCTGTTACGGGAATCACAATATGCGATTGAGGCAGTGATAGTGATGATCCTTCAAGCAGTACTTGGCTACTGAGCGCACTTGGTCGAAGGCGGCTGTAATAGCGTGGGAACGCGCGCTATGGTGATGCGCGAAGCGTGGGAATGCACTGCATGAAGATGCGCAAAGCGCAAATTGCCAGGGAGCATGCAGGGATAATCGCACTATGGAGGTTGCGTTTGATATAGGTCCAGAGGTAAAGCGTGATGCTGAAGCAGTCCATTCCATGTCTGAACTAATCCTTGCTGGGTGTCCTAGGTATCATGTGAAGCAAGGAAGTGAAGTGCTTGAGAAACTGCTAGGAAAAATGCAGAAGGCACGGAAGATGTGCTATCATCTATGCAGACTTCTTTCTAACTTGGTCTTCTGTCAACTTCTATGTCTCTACAAGCGCGAGAACATGAAGGAAAGGCACCTAGATGTGGCTGGAGCGCATGGGTGGTAAGTAACAGGGGCATGGTGCACTAGAAGGCGAAAGGCTATTGTGTGAGATGGCGCAAGCGCTAGCATGAAATACTATATCTTCCTGGTAATCCCTGTAATGTGCAATAGTTGTACAAGAGTTGGGCATGAACTGGTAGCTGTGGTGGATGGCCCCCTCACGGTGGGCTCCAGTTGAAGGGTGAGGCTTGACTACAGGGATGAAAAGGCATTGTGTATGGGAGAACTCTGCAGTAAGACCCAGGCACGAGGTATATACTCGACCCGTAGGACAGCTACTGAGAGGGAGAACCTCAGGAAATGGACAAGGGACTCTCTTGCAATGAGGAGGGGTGCTCTAAGGCGCTAGGAATGCAAAAGGTGCAGTGCGTGTTATGGTATGTGTGTGCGGGTTGTTGTGAGCGTGGATACGCGATAAATCCAATTGTATATTCGGTACTCTTAGAGTCTAACTATGGCTAAGGAGTGGGGAGTGTGCGAAGTGTGTGAACTAAAAGTCCAGTAAGGTCTCTATATACTGTATCTATAAGCGCAAAGGCGCGCGGGTACCGAGCCGAATAGCGCGCAGTCCTGAATAATTAGTATGTATGTAACTATATGTAAGGCGCGCGCTTGGGTCCGAAGTGAACGCTTCCGTAGCAATTGAGATGACTCACCAGTAAATCAGCAAGGACAAGGGGCGGACAGGTGTGTGGAGATAGGCGTGAGGTGCGCGAGTGTGCTAAAGTGCGCGCTCTGAACGTGGTGATACGAGCATTGGAGTTCGAGCCTGTAGGACCTCAAAATCAATGGGTAGACGCGATGTTCCTTACACTGGGTTATCAGCGGATGGTTCTGGCAAAGTCGGAGGGTGAGATTCCACTGTAGGAATGGGATCTGGAAGTGGAGGTGACATCGGAGGGGTCGATGGCATTCTATGAGGTGTCATCCGGAAGTCGATGCTGCCTGTAACCCAATCAATCAATGGATTGTGTAGGGAAAGCCAGCTATATCCAAGGATGATAAGACATGATGAATCCAAAGGAGTAATGTAAAACATTTCACAGGTAACTTTGCCAGAAGAGAAATGGATGGAGAGATCTATAGCTTTGGAAATGGTAGCATTACAAGTACTGTTAAACAAGCGGAGCAGAATAGGAGGAATCAAATATGTATGGAGTTTTTGTTTTTGGATGAGACTAGTTTCTATAAAACAATGAGAGGAACCACAATCTACAAGAGCTGGAAATTCAGAGATACTAGGATAGTCCAGAAGTGAAATGTATGGACAAAGTGAAGTTGGATTCGAAAGCGCGACAGCATTGAGTCTTAACTCCTTAGCATGGGTCGAGTCAACGCGACCCTCATCCTGTGCGGAGTCAGGAGGGTCACGGTGTGATGCACAAACTTGGCTAGGTAGTAGGATCACTCCCTAACCAATATGTGGCCAATACCCTGCCTAGCTGCTATGTCCTAGAAGACAGTGTTTGACCCTAAAGGGTTTCTGATCTAGGCTCAAGCTCAGAGGTAGTGAAATATCATCAAACTTCAGACTGGTACTGGTGAAAGGGAAACATGCTTATATAAGCCACAAATGTAAAGAATGTAAAGTAAGTAAGTAAAGCTAATATCAGCCCAAAGAAAACTTAATTGTCACAGCGGACTATTTTTTTGCTTCAGATGAAGCCTCCTGTTTAGTTTCAGGAGTGACCATGGCTGCATGTCCTTTAGCAGCACAAGAGGTTGACTTAGTGCAGTCCTGAGCAGAGTGCCCAGGTCCACCACAGAATAGGCAAAGTTTTTTATCTAAACGTCTTTGACATTCCTCGGCCGTAAGCTTTCCGTCCTTACCCAGCTTGGTATTAAGATCCGGAGCTTTAGGAGCGGATGAGGTAGACGTGGACGCAGGTTTAGCAGATTTGTTCTGTCCGGATCTATGATTTCTGGATCCGGATGGATGAGAACTAGCACAATCAGATGTGGAGGGTTTTGGAGGATTGGATGATGAGGACTTGGTTTCCCTAGAAATCTCACCCTTATCTTCCCAGTAACGGGCATTGATAGTCTGGGCAAGGGTTTTGAATTCTGAGAGGGTAGTGGGTTTACCCATGTGACTGATTTTGTCCTTAATACGAGCTGGAAGTCCATTACAGAATTGGCAATGTAAGGCTCTGTCACCCCATCTGCAGACTTGTGAAGCAAGCCTTTGGAATTCTACAATGTACTTATTGATGCATTGTCCTTCATGCATATTGAGTTGCTCGAGTTGCATCTGAGCATCTCTGGATGGGTCATGGGGTCCGAAATTAGTTTGAAGTTCTAACATGAACTCGGAGTAGTCGTCCATCCAATCCAGACAAGAACTTAACCTGTCTGAAAGGAGGTTGGGTTCAAACCATTCAAGGGCCATGCCCTTAAGATAGGACTGGGCGAAGTTAACTTTGGCCCGGTCCAAACGGAAGTCTTGGGTTTGCTCTGGAAATTAAGCTTGCATTGAACAAAGAATGCACATAACTTCCTAGGCCTGGATCCGTCAAAGGTATCTGGCTCACGAACTTTGACTTTAGAGTCGTCCGAAGAGGAAGTGCATTGGTTATTACATGCAAGGTTATTGATGGCTTTGGATAACCGCATGAAAACATGGTCCTGAGCATTAAGCCCATCATCTTCATCATGGTCTGGTTCATCATCCGGATCTCCACCTTCATCATCGGGTGGGTTTCCACCTGGAGTATCATCATCTTCATCGTCAGGATCTTCATCATCCAGGCCTAATCTGGATGGAGTACACATAGGGGTTTCTGGGTGCCTGTGGTTCATCAACTCAGATATACTCTGAGCTGGTCTGGAAATGCTAGCGTGACATTGAGAGAAACTGGTGAAGGTATTGACTATGAGTGTAGGGTCTTGTCGCATGGACACAAGTCCAGCGTTACGGAGGGAGTTCTGTGCGGTTCTAGTAAGTGCCATGGAGAGTGTTGTAGGTATACTTGGAAAGGTGTGAGTTTGAATAAACTGTTAAGGTTGTACTCAAATGATATCGGATCCGAAGGGCTTCGGCCTCAGCTCATATGCTGTGCCCCTTTCCCGAGTATAGCCCTGTATTTCAGAATACTATACTTATTGTATCCAAAGATCCAGATGGCTATTGTAGCGTATCCTAAGGTCCGGACGACTATTGTATGATATCCGGATGTAGAGACAAGTATTGTATTCCTATCCAAAGATAAGGAATAGTATTGTATTCTTATCTGGAGGGCATCCGGATATCGGACGGGAGTATAAAAACTAGTCTAGACAAGTCTAAGACTAGAAACTAACAGAGTATAGACTATCCGAAGATAGAGTCGGATGTGTTAGACTATCAAATACAATCCTTAAGTCTTGGAGGGTGACAAGAGTTGATAAGACTCGAGTCCAGATAACAGAATGAGGACAATCTAAGATGATATTCGAACTGGGGTGCTATAGGACATATACAAGAGTTTATATATGATAGAACTAAGTGAAAGGCTATGCACAACATATTGCAATGTATAAGCAACACTTATTAGAAGTCAAACATAGGCTGGAAGTTAATCACAGGTGAACGGATCAGTAAACATAGCCAGAAGTAAGCATAACTGATATACTGGAAGGGAAGATATACTAAATGGAGGAAATAAGCAGTGTTTAACATTATATGAACAGGATATGAATGAAGAAGCTTATCGTAACAGATCCGGTATGGATCTGTGGATCGGATCTGATCGGATCTGGCATCCGGAACTTCGGATGAGAAGTGTGAATGTATGGGATATGACAGGTAGGATAGATACAAAGCGACTGGTAAATATCAAATGAAATTGATGGGGTAGCTTGACTGCTGACCAAGAACAATGCTATCATAGGATATGTACGGATTCAATCGACCTGAAACAAGTGCTAACCGCACTTCTGTTTTCTATGAGCTGTAAGTCTTTACTTGAGAACTATAGCATTGCAAAAAACTTACTTGTTGACATGTTGATTGGTGGGCTTGGCCTTGTGCTTTGTAGGTAACAGAGCGATTCCATTGTTTTATTTGCCCTCCTTAACTCCCATCATAGCACAGACACATGCCTTTGATGACCCAATAGCATTGAGTGTCTGCTCATGTGTTGATGGGATGTGATGATGTGCTGTATGGTGAGGACCACTTGGTTGCTCTGAGTCAGTAGTCAATGAATTGAGATGAACAGACGTGCTTGATGGAGTTCCAGTAGTAACTTCAGGTGGCCAGCTCGGAAGTTGTGGCGATAGCATCTGGAGAGCTGTTGATTGTAGCAAGGGAGTAGTTTCTCTTGTACCTGGAACCGTAGATGGATCAGGTAACTGATGATGGAGTGCTATAGCAGGTAGTAATGGAGGTGAAACAGTGAACTCGAGTGCTCCATTGTTTGGGAGGTTCAGATCTTGAAAAAATTGAGCAAGCTGGTAGTAGTCAAGGTCTTGTACAGGTATGGGAGCAGATGCAACGGCAGTAGGGTATTTGAACAATGGATTAAGTGGGGAGGGGGCACTGTCGTGATCAGTAATGTTTGACAATGTAGCAATCATATTTGTTGTGTCCATACCAAGAACTGAAGGGTCTAACTCCTCAAATTGAAGGAGTACATCAGACTCATTGTAAAGGCTATCCATGTTCCAGTTGAACCATTCCGAGTTATCCAGGTCAACACCTTGCAGGCCTGCTGAGAAGTCCGGAACAGGCATGAACTAAATGTATTACCAGTGATGCATTATAATGGTGATCACGTCCATGAGTAAATACACTTAATGCATTTCAAGTACTTTGTACTGACCTCCTGGGGTATATTATAAAGGTCAATGGTAGCATCTCATCCATCTTCATCATCACAAACATTCCTGTCCTCATTATCAAAAATATCTTGATTTGAATCTTCACACTCATCTGTATCCTTCCTGGCACCTAGGGCTTGCACTGATGCTTCTTCATTTGCCAGTGATTGCATATTGTCATTGTGAGCTAGTGGCAGATGGTGAGCAATCACGGTACTCTTGCCACTGAGAGCTTATGAAAACACATACCAACAGCTTTCTTCACAAAATCTGCATAGGTGACCTGAACGTCCAAGAACCCAGGATAAGAGGCTGAAAAATCTGCACCTGTGTCTGTTTCTCCCAAGTGGAAACTATGTTGATTGTTATTAGCATACAGCACACAATCATGAGAATTTTGATGTTTACTTGACCACAATGACCTCCTTTGTACTAGGGTTGTGTCCACCAGCAATATAGGTGAATTTCAGTCCCCCCATCTTATGGGATAGATGATGGAAGATACAATCCAGGTGCGACCCCAATTCATTGAAAGCTCTATGAGTTCCATTAGAACAGGAAAAAAAATCACAGATGTGCATACTGTATCTTTGTGTCATTATCGACTTCTTCGACCAACCCAGCTTTGGCCAGCTCACAATTGTGTTTCCACTTGGCGAGTGCTTCTTTGTGCTTTTGCTTGACTTCGGTGCATATTTCATCACCCTCCTTGGCATACATTATACAAGTGACCTCCTTCCGTTTAGACAGCTTATCACCACGTGAGGAAATCCCCTCTGTTGCAATTGCAGAATCAGCGGTGGACTTTACACATGTTTCATAGTGATATTGTGAATAAATTTTGACTTCTTGTGGTGCCTGAGACCCTCTGAGCTCATCAACCCCCCCATTGAATGTGTCATCAAGATTGAGCACACCACGGGAATTGCCTGAATGCGCGAGATGCACTGTATTGGTCTGCCATCTAAACCAACGCTTGATGACCTATGGTAAAAGAAATTTTAAAAAGTGATCATTCCTGTGTGTGTTGATGTGACTCACTAGCTTACGTTCAATGATGGCCAGCTTGACAATTTTTAATTGATCAGGGGTAAGGTCTCCTTCAGCAGGGACATCGTTGTGGTGTAGACATGTATGCTTGGGCCATCGATGGAAAAAACTGCAGAAGGTATTGGCCCAAAAATTCACAAACATTTTCAGATGCTGAGCTCTGATAAACTCAGGTAGTAAAGCTTTGAAAAATGCATCCTCTTCCACTGTTGTCCATGGCTTTGGACCACGATGAGCCATGATATAGTTAATGGTAGGAGAGTGTAATGAAGAAAAAACTTGTTGTTTGGTATTTAATATGCAGATTATGGCCCATCCAGACCATCAGACAGATGCGAGTATGGCTACAAGTGATCTCCGCCCCACTGACACAATTCAGTAGCATCTTACATTTCATTTTTTTAACAATATATTCTTGATTTTGCTCCTACATACATATACATGTTTGAGGGGCATTCCAACCCATGCAACTTCACTGTGCTCAACTTCAATCACCCTGCAGACTTAGTTGGTGCAATACAGATCCCTTTCAGCTCATCAGCACATATCCATGGTGAAGCTATTACTGCACTTCCAAACAGTCACTGTTAATGCAATTATTGCTGTGTAACTGATCGTAGGAACCAGACACAATGTGTGTTCCTTTCAGCGAGAACGAAGCTGAGTTAAGCCCATCAAACAGCTGTCCAGTTAATATCATGGCCAGATGCCACATGAAGAGAGTTAGGAAAGATGGTGAGACTTTGCATCTAACCACTGGTGGGAGAAGCAGTAAGCAGTCTGGTGCACGCTTCATGCCCATGGATCCAACAGATGACATACTTACACAACTGGTACACATGGTGAGACTTTGTGATTAACCACTGGTGGGAGAACCAGCAAGCAGTCTGGTGCATGCTTCATGCCCATGGGTCCAATGGATGACATTGAGGTCATGCAACCAACTGGTACACATGGTGAGACTTTGTGTTTAACCACTGATGGGAGAAGCAGTAAGCAGTCTAGCACATGCTTCATGCCCATGGGTCCAATGGATGACATCGAGGTTGTGCAACTGGGTATACATCCTGTGCGGGATAATTGGCCTAGGGTATAGCATGGGTGTACCCATGGGTCGGAAGATCAACACCATACCAGGTAGCACATCTCCACACCGTACCTGTACCCACCATACCCATGACCCCCATACCTGCGGTGTTGTCCATACCCATACTATACCCTAAATAGACCACAATGAAACATGAAACTTACCATGCCAGGAGAGTGGTGCCCAGTAGAAGTACTAAAGCCAGTAAGGTCACAAAACAATAAATGTTGCGCTGGAAAGTTCTCAATCCAAGTTAGAAGAGCACCTGTAATAATGAATGGGACAAACTATCAAGAAGATACAAGTCCAAGGACAAAGCTCATCCGAGTCACCACTCTGAGTCATTTTGCGTCTATAGTGGCCATGAGCATGTATATTGACCTCAGAAAGTTGGGGTAGAATATAGAATACCAGAAGCCTTAACACAGCAACTTTCAAGATACACTGATGTGGTGGGAGATGAAAGCAATGGATTATCATACATAGAATCATACATAGAGACAATGTCAGCACAATGTACATATATAGAAGTCAGCTCAATTTGGTTTTGAATCAACAACTATGTCATTCAGGCCACATTCACTGTGCCTCCTTGACTTGCAACTACAACCATCTCTGCGCACCATGGCACACCACCCCCACTTAGCTGATGCAAAGGATGCTGTTGGTCATACCAGGTTTGTTGTGGCATGCTCACACATATCTACTCAGTTACTGATCTTATATGGGTGTATGGGCTTCAGGGTGCATTAATGTGGCAGAGATGAATGAGAATCTCGAAGGTATGTTGATTAATCGTCACAATTGGTACATCTTGCTGTTCTTGATTTATGAGATTTTGGTTATCATGGAAGATTATATAGCACTACCCTGTTTGTTCTGTCTGCTACTAGGGATAAATGGCATGTCTGGTACGTTCAAACTGTTTTTATGACAACCTTCCCATTTGCTCACTAGTGTGAGGGATTTAGAGCATCTCATCCCAGGCTCCAGCTGATAATGCATGAGTCCTCCTTGTTGCATCAAATCTCTTTCACTCTTATCATCGTATACTCAGGCACCTGTCCACTGAAGAAGTTGACAAGCTGTTGTTTGGCACAGTCAGCAGGGATGGATGAGGCTTGTACCACTCATTCGAGGCTGGTGGTGGGGTGTAGAGAATGAAGGGAAGAGTGAGCGAGAAGCCATGGGAAGCAGATGGTGAATTCTAGGAATTATATGGACCTGATGTATATTCTTTGCACAGTCTAATTAGATCTATTTTGTATATGTATGCAGACATAATTCAGACATGCAAGTCATGGTTTCTGATATGATCCCGTTGTTGGATTAGATACATAGATAACAAATCTACCTCTGCAAAACTTATGTGTCCAGTGTTGGATTAGAGTCAGCACTGTGTACCTCTCGCTAGTCTAGCACTTCAGGATTTGCATTGTATGCAATGTCTGTTTATATTCTATGTATATGGTCTGTCCCTACACTAATCTGGCCTGACTATTTTCTTGTTTCCACAGTGATTGTCCGTACTGACAAACTCTGATCACGATTAAAGGAGGTACTGCAGGAAAGGGTACATAATCAAACCGTCTCATTGATATTGTGGACAGAATATGTGATGAAAACAATCATATTTAATTAAGCCTTACGGTATTGGGAATAGAACTGTTTCCCCTCTCACGATTGCATTCCTGACTGCCCTTTCACCTTCCTTGAGTGAGTCAACCTCAGCATGTACAGCGTGGCAAAGTCCTTCAACCATGAGTGCTAAGTTATGCCTAAAAACAAGACAGCAGATGCCCAAACTTTGATAAGCTTGCAACTTACCATCCACAGAAAACCCCAATGTAGCGCCTGCGAGTAACGATGAAGAATGGAGGATGAACTCCATCCTTAGCACTACTGGCTGGCACATTATATAGCACATCACAGTGGCAGTACACCATACATTCATCCACCATTTGATCAGTGGCTATCACATAGAGTCGCTCGTCCTTGTAGAACTCAAGATATTCCATATCTGAAAGAGGTGTGAAAGACGGTGTTAAGAATATATATATTGAGTTTAATGTTCTCGAATCAGTGCCCTGAACAATGTCAGCTTCATAGGCGGGTGGTGCAGGTGGACCTAGAATAGATGGTGTAGATACACCTGAAACAGTGAGATGAGAGACAAGTTAATGATGGAGGAGAGAGTGAGAACATGCACCACAATCATTCATGTTAGTGATGGCAGATAGTGCAGATGCACCTGAGACAGTGAGATGAGAGACACAGATGAAAGAGTGTGTTACAGTAGGCTCGCCACCTATTCATTTCTTTTTGTTTACTCATTGTATTACATCACGATCGCTTACTGCTGTCACTAGATGACTCACATTTCCCTTCTTGGATTGTTCATCTCCTGTTGCGCATACATACTTAATTCGGTAGTCGTCTCTTGTTGTTACGCCTACCCTAAATCTCTCCTAGGATCCATTATAAATACGCGCCTTTGTACTATGTAGTTCCTTACTTTAATCTTACTGGGTTTTACCTGATAACTTGATTTCCTTCATCTAAGCCCTCCAAGCTTAAGACGTCTGAACCGATATCTGACTTAGAGCACTCCTCTTCATCAGTCTTAACCTTTGAACCTAACTCCAAGGTCGAACCTTGCTGTTAGCTGTTAACTTTGCAAGTCGACTTCACTGTCATTGCGTCGTTGGGACAGACTCAACCACGAAGGCTCTCTTCTGAGTCTAGGTTGTTACAACCCATCCCAGTTTGTAACAGAGTGTGACAACATGCACCAAAATCATTCTCAACAATTTTAGCGATGGCAGATGGCACAGACACATCTGAAATAGTGGTATGAGAAATACATCAATTATGGAGGAGAGATCACACACCAATGGGAGGTGGTACACGCCCAGGTACCAAGGATGACAGAGTTTGAACCATGCACAGAGATGCTGGTGGTGATTGCAAGGCAGGGGCTTCAAAGCAAGGCATGCATTTTGTGATCATCTCTCAGCCTTTAAATGAGGGAGCCAGTTCCACTTTGGGACAAGTTGATGGATACCATAAGAGACCTAATGTATTTCCTGTACAAAATCCGGTTGTTGTTGAAAGCTGCGAAAGTACTTACTAGATATGTACCTTGTGACACTGTTGAATGATCAGGTTATTGATACAGTCTTATGTGAGACAAAATCTTTGCATGAAATGCATCACACGAAATGCAATTCCAACTGTGTACAAGTACATATCTAGTAAGTACTTTCACAGCTTTCAACAACAACCGGATTTCATACAGAAAATGCATTACATAGGTTATTAAATTAATATTTGATTCAGCTCTTCAACGCTTCATGGCACTGCATAACCATGACACAATAAGTTTGGCTTACCAATGATCTCATTACTAATGATGGAAAGAAGAAACAGATTGGGTAAGACCACACTCACAGCACCTTGAAGGCGCTGGTATGTCACACACAAGTCGTAAACAAGTCAAACTGAATGTGTATCTACCTCCCAACCCTGATGCCTCGAGCATCCATGCATCATATACATTCATTTCACACAGTCAAGGATTAGTTGCACGAAATTTACAAATTCTCGCTTCACAGTCCTCATCAGAGCAACAGGTTGATATCCAGGTAGACTTAGAAGAAGGACCAGCCTTAGATTATGGTGATTACTCTTCAGAAGTACAGGAACCTGACTTTGAAGTTGAAGCTGAAGTTGCTACTATGAAGAAATGGATTCATACAGCGGGTGTAAGTATTTCTTGATCTATTTCAATATTTTGACTCATTAATCACCTTTCTACTAACCAGGATCATCCGCTGTTGAAATGGATAGAATGCCTAGGCCAACTGAGCCGTTGGCAACGTCTTTCACGTGGAGTATTGTGACTATTCCACATCACATCTGTGATCAACGTGTTTGGCCAAATGTGTGCTTCTGGCGCTGCTTAGCAGTTTGCACTAAACCTACCATAGCTGAGATTGTGTATAATCTTGCTTGTGACTTTCGATTCACACAGTCACGGGGTGGTTGCACATTCGTGAACTGTTGGTTTACAATGCTATATCCAGCGAGATATTGGCAGTCTGCCGCATTCGATTTCTTTGGGTGCTTGCGCTTTGTCCTTTACTAAATGTTATGCAAGGTAAATCTGTAACGCGACAGGTGCGTTTCATGTGTGAAGGAATTGTGTGAAAGTTTGGCACACCAAAATAAGTCTCAACCCATACGACAGTCACTGAAGATAACTACTGACTTGAACATCTGCAATTTTGTGATCAACATTGCCAAATAATTCAGGACTCATGCTACCTGCTCAGTGACCGAACACATCATAGACATTAGACACGCGGCAGATATGAGCCTAAAGCCTACCAATGCCAAGCTACTGTTACATTCCAAACGTGACAGAAAAAAACTTCGGCTAGCAAGGCCCACAGCGGTGGACATCGAGGCACATGGGTCTAGAATTACCTTCGTCAAGCACATAAATTCATCCTTGTCAGCATTGGCCAAGGCAAAGAATGACTACAACAAATATTCCTCCGCCCCACAAACACTTTACATCAAACAATTTTAGGATGAAGTAACACTTGGCGGCTTGAAGATGGAGAAGCTCGGCAATGGAGTTACAAAGAGGTACTGAGGTGTGCGCTGTGTGTCATTCAGCAAGTTTATTATGTCTCCGCCTAGACTCATGGCATATTGGACAACTTGCATGTTTTCATCAGGAGAACATATAGTTACTAACAGATGAACATCGTTAATCGACTCTACTGTCAGATACAAGACCACCCTATGTCTGAGATACAGCAAATGTTAAATTCAAGGTCCAGGAATGCCAAATCGGTGACAGTTCAATACATAGCGGGAAAAGCGCTCTCCTAGAAAGCCTGCCAGCAATTGACGCGAAGGCGTACGAATCTGTATTTGTATTCACAGAGCACCTCAGTTTGCTCCGGCCAACCTCGGCAAAGACAAAACACATTATTCCTCAGTCCCACAGACACATTTGACACAGCAAATTGGGCGTAAATAATTCATTGCTGCTTAATAGAAACTGAATAGCACAATGGCAGAGTTGCAAGGAGAAGATGGGGTATGTCTGGTATGTGCTTTAGCAAGTTATTCTCAGTCTTTGCTCAGACAAAGTCACCGGTCGGAGACTTGGACGACTTCCTCCACTCGATGGGTTTTCAACTCAGGTTAACTTTTAAAGGCTGATGCCGCAAACTGGCAACTTAAAGTCGGTTGGTGTAGTTGTGTATATAGTCGTGTACATACAAAGTTTCTCTGTATTTGCGAGTTAGGTTGGTGCAATAAATTTCAGTTTGGCTTCACTCAAAATCATCCGTGCTCAAAACATTCTCCAATAAGGTGCATGAATGAAACATTACAATGACATTAAAGAAAGCTTAGATGTAATGACAGAAGGCAAAAAAATCGGTTTAGTCTGAATCAAAAGCAGCATCCTCCTGCGCGAGTCTCTGGTCGGCTAGTGCGGTGACGGACATCTTAGAGACAACCTCCGGCGTCAAGTCCTCCCGATGGCGTCTTCCAAAAACCTTCCTAAATGATAAAGTCAGACATCTGATTACATGGGGAACGGCACATGTATTACCTGGTCCACCATTCAAGAAGTTTGGTCACCCTACGTTGTGCAGCAGGGCCAGGGACAGCCTCGAAAAAGTCCACAATATTGTTCCAGAATATTTCGTAGTCAAAGTCTCCATCTACGGTGCGCCAAGATGTAACACTAGATAGAGCGAAACGAACCTGCCAGGCTTATGATGCATCAGGCATAAATGGTGAGATAATTGTGTATACTCACTTGACAAATGACATAGGCGATGGTGCGAGGGCTAACTTTCCTCATATTAATGATTGAGGCTACACACGTTTTGACCTTAACTTGATTCAATTGCCGCCGGGCACGCCTACTGTTCTCCAAGATGTCAGCACCGTCACCATCTCCATCAGCTTCTCTCGCAGAAGATGGAGAGGTAAATATGGCTTTGAAAGCCTAGCCATAACAGTGAGCGAAAAAATTACCACTACAACGCCAGGACACTAACCTGCACGAGGATCTTGGACTTGAAGAGACCTTGCTCGAGGTTGTTAGGGTTGACTACATAACTCTCGTACAAGAACAATGGCCAAGAGTTTTCTGACACAATGAAATCCAATGTTCTGTCGCGAATACCAGCTTTCACGCTGACCAAGCATCAGCATCATGTAACGGTGGACAAAGGTTGACGCTCACCGGTTGTTATTCCAGTCCCACTCTGCAGGGCAGAGTAACTTCCCACAAGTATCATGGACGAAGCCGCGCGAATGCTTATCATTGGACTTGAGTAAACAGGACGGTCAAAAATCTTGATTGACCCAGGAGGCAACAAGGTCCTTCAGAGTGGAAGTATCATCACCACGGGCTGCATCTGCTCCTCTTTTGAGCTACATCGTTATTCAGTAAACAGCACGAAAAGCATTGGAGTTAATAGCACTGACCTTTTTCAGCATATCTTCAGCATCGTCGATGTCAAGTTGTGTAAGTCTATCATGCATCCATGGCAAAGCCTGCGCAAATGCGATGTAGCCTCGCTGCAGGCGATCTTGTCTGAGTGATAAAAAAAATCAAGAATTCCATGGAAAAAAAAGGCGACGATGTACGTTGAGTTGCTCTCCGACTTGGAATCATCCTCACACCTGCGATCGTTCTCGGCAATCAAGTCTTCCAGGCTGGTGTAGAGGGCAACCATGCGACGAATCACCCTGCCTTGAGCAACGTAGAAGATCGCCCCCCCTTAATGATGAGTTAGCATTACAAGCACGGAGCAGGCAAGACAATACACGGACCTCTGCTTGGTTCCTTTTTCTTGCCTCAATGTGTCTAGTTCCTCTTTCAACGCAGCAATGCGACGCTTAGCCCTTGCATCTGCGGAGGTAGGGATAACCCCACTGGAGTCTGGAACTACCAGTGCACGGACGTGCACATTGGAGTCACTGGTATCTGACGCAGACATAGCAGACGCGAGTGATGTTAAGTTAAGGCGATGTGAAGTGAGAATGATTAAAGAAATTAAAGGAGCGCCAGCGAAAAGAATAATAGAAAGAGGGGAGTATCTTTGAATACGCTGGTAGGCATGATGTCTGAAGGCAGCCTGAGTACTACCAGAATGTGATGTTTTTGAACAAACAAGAGGAGTACTACTTTTACAAGTATGGTAGTGGTGGCATGCTTAGCTAATCAGGGGTTAACAACTGTGGACCTTACTAGTTATTGTGGACTATGAGATTATCGATGGCCGAATGCTGAACCTTCAACTTCTAACATATGTCTATATGTAGTATTCATGCAGGGATATCAGCTTGAGACACAGAATGAACACTGGCAATTAACACCAACATTTTCTAATATAGATCGTTTAGACTCCGTTCCAGACATCAAACAAGGAGAAATCTCACTTAACGGTTACTCACACATGTACGAAGGTCCGGAGAATATATCTTCATCGTCCAAGCCAACAAAATGACACTTGGCTCTTCAGGTTGCCTTGGTCACCTACTACAGGTACTGCATGGACTTGGACGAGTGGGCTCTGGAGGCGTAATAATCCACCGTAAAACAATATAAGAAGCTGGCGTAACATCATGAAGTGTGGTAGTAGTCAGACTCTTGACCGGATCCAAAGTCAAAAGTAAGATTCAATGACTGTCAAGAGAATCAGCAGTATCGGGGATGAACGGTGATCTAGCGGCACTCACCAAATAGATGGATGCGAGGTCAACTTGAATACGTCAAAGAGAAAAATAAGAGAGAACAAATCGGAGCTCGGGGTGGATATGTAATTATACATCTGTAATTGTGCTAAAGAGGATGTATCTGATTGGGAAAAGCGGTTGGAGCATATTCAATATGATTATAAAACATTGTGTTATGTAACTATATTCTATATATAGGCGCCTCGCAAGTACTTATTTGGGAATCTCCCAAATGTAGAAACGGGCGCATGTCGCATGATGTAACGGAGTTTGAAAAAATCTGTGAATGCTCCGCGTACAAAATGCCAGTCAAGTTTTATATAGGGGCTTCAGGAATTTGGCGGATGATGGACAGATACTACTATGGTACTATGCTTTACATGTAATAGAACGCCTAACTCTCTTCGGGGGATTCAAGTTGTATGCATTCAGACCACATTCTGTGATGTGCCAAATCCCAGTGTTGCGCGAGATAGGGCGGAATATCACTCTCAAATTGATGATACAGTTCCACTGCCCTGACCAATGCATCATCTGGTTCTAATAACGGTAAGGGAGATGGAACTGCTGGTGGCGGTGATGGGTCAGATAGAGGAGGATGAAGGGGTGATGATGATGGTGGTGGTGAAGGTGAAGGTGGTGGTGGTGGTGGTGGAAGAGGAGAAGGTGGTGGTGGAGAAGGAGAAGGAGAAGGTGGTGGTGGTGGCGACGGCAGCAGCAGCAATGATGGTGATGGTGGTGGGAGGTGTGAATTCTGTGCTTGCAACTGTGGGTCCCCTGCCACCGCAGCGATAGGTACATAAAATAGGAATTTGTTACGGGGTAGTGGCTGCGGCAAGTCTTGCATGAGACCTTTGTCTGGCCCTTCCACATCCCCTGCTACTGAGACATCGTGAGTGTATGTTTGGTGAGATTGACGGTCCCTCAGACTCCATGTTGCGATGTCATAGGCAGCTGTTTTGGATCTTTCTATGTCAATTAATATCAATCAGCATGGTAATGTCAACCATTGAGAAAATAACATACTTTTGGTCATCTCTGATGACTCAAAATACCGTCCAGACCGTCAGGTAGAGTGAAAAATCTGTATTCCATTGTGACTATCTAACAAGAATATTTAAGCCTACCCTGGTGGCCATGATGGTAGTCATATTACATATTAACCCGCGAGCGTGGACTTAGTTGTATGTAAAACCAAAGATCTTGACTCGGCTGTACAACTCAGATCCATTCATTTCAATAGAATGTGCCGATTGGCTCATATCGAGCTGTTTGGGTCACGAAATGTCTTGGAATGGCGTTATTGAACACACGTCTTGGAGACCATCGCAATTTATATGCATATTTATGCACATGCCAATGCAGTCATAGTTCTGTGATAACTGGAGAAAATACAGGAAACTCGTCCAGATGACACTAGTAGTATGCCAGTGTCGTTGGAAAAGCCGTGTCTAGGAGCCCAGCATTCGGGCGATGATGCATTCGGTCAGGCGATGAGTGTCATGAGCTACTCAAGCTTTGTATGATCATTAGATCTAATGAATAGTCACCTCAGTACATGACTACTACTGGTAGTAAGTGGTGACATATGATATACAAGAACTTCATGACTCAGCTGTCTTGTTCTTTTCTCACATATGCTAGCAGTCACAACGCATTCCGAGCGCTCTTGAATATGATCAAGCATACTGGTTGCACAGATTCCACTCTTTGATAGTTTTTCTATCCAATTATCCAATTGTTCCTCGGTGCCTCTATCTGATACTTGCGGACGAATTCAACTTCAAGTTTGATCAGGGTATGCTGTAATGTTTGGAGTCTTCTAGTGCGATCTGCGGTATTTCCAGATCAATAACAAGAAGATCTCAGGATGGAACATTGGTAAAACTTAGAAATATATGTTTGATGCGACGAGAGATAATGTCACAGCTAATTGAGAAGAGGGGAGACTATACCGCACTAGAGCAACGTGTGAGTATACCAGCTAATTTCAATAAAATACATGAGGTGAAAGAAAACCTTGCAACAAATCACACTTATCGAAAGTTAAGTCATGTGGCGCTATCTGCTTGAACTTGACCTGGTAACGAAAATCTGCACTGGCATGTGATAGAAGACAGTAGCTCACATCCGGTTAGTTCAACTCTCAAAAACCTTTGATGGGCCCTGTGCCAAATTATGATCTATTTCAAAAAGAGGGTTCAAGGGGGATAACAATGTATTTCAAAGAGCACAGATGAATCCAAAAGACAGGGGGATGCAAGCCCAACGTGATGCTCCCTTCGGAAGTGATTAAACACTGAATACAAGATTGAGTTTGTTGGAACTCGTGAAAAATAAATTGACAGGATTGCAGACCAAGATCTGGGGATAGAGTGAGTCACCAAGACCGTAATTCACAAACAGGTGGCTGACCTTCCAACAGATGCTTCGCTTCCTTGAGGCCTTTTCTCCTCATTGCACGCCCAGCCAGGGTTTCTCTGTTTGGAACTTCTCGCAAAGAACTTTACCTGAGAACCTGGGTTTGCTTTGAGATACGTCGAATTGCTGTTCCGAGTCAGTAGTCAGGATTCAGTACGTCAACGGTCCACCACCAAACCTTCCTATTGAACTTCTACCCCCGGGATCCTCCGAGGACCTTGAATAAACACGGATTGGGCAGGACTATCAGGGGGAGTTTCTGCGAGGGTAGGGGACCTCGTGTGTTCCCGAGTGGGAAAATAATATGGGAAAGCTAGTTGAGGCCATCTGATCTGCGGGGTATACTTGATGTGAGGGCGATACAGGTCGACGAAACGCCATAATGTTATAACTTACTACACGGCAACGTTAGTTGTGTCTATGCGAGCAAAGGGCCGAGAGCCTATTCACTGATGATCATGACCAGTTTAAAAAGAAATCATGATGTTTTCAGAAGCCATAGCGGATGATAGCCCACAAGTAACTCAGAAAGTTATCAATCAATGAAGGGAGACGTTCGATGGACAATAGCCCGCATGTGAACGCCTGCCAGTGCGGTCTCGGGTCGATATTGAACCCATAGTACTACTAGTACGAACGACATGCCGTTGGCGATAGCCAACATAGAGTGAAGTTCGGAACTCTTGCGACACACAGATGGCAATAGCCATCATCTATTGTATCATCAGAACATTAAACCAGTACTGCGAGGGGGCGTGACTCGATTGATGGTTCAACATGAGCCAACGTTTAACGTTTAACGTTAGCACTCAGTTTTGTTTTGTTTGTTTGTCCTGCGGGTGATCTCGGGTGACAAAAATAAATCAAATCGAAGATGATGATCATTAATCAAACAGATCAAATTTGTTATTTGCATATGTGTACGTGTATGGATCCTTGGTATTGATGTAAATTTATTCAATAGTCTTGCCTCTCAGCAAGATTATCATGGCACGCACCAAACAAACAACCAGCAAATCGAAACGGCTCCTCGTGTCACAATCTTAAACCATGGAAATTTGAAGTTCAAGATAAAGATACCGCCAAAGGTGCTGCGCACTCACATGGACGTAGAATGCCCGCCCCATAAAAAAAATGATGTGCGTAATGTATCCTCGTAACTCGAGCACAACGTGAAGAGCAGTATCTCTACAGTTCTGTAGTCTCTGCCAAGATGGTGTCGCTGGCGGTCACGCAATATACGCTTGTGACAGTTGCCCCCGCGTTATGTGCACTCGGTGCCTTGACATCCCAGACATGCACGTACCAGAACTGGGGCAAGCGGATGTGACATTTCATTGCATGCACTGTCACACCGCGTTGGCTAAGAAATTGAACGAGAATGTGCCATATTATGTGAGTGTTTTTACCTCGTTTTCGAGCCTTTCAACCCATAGGCACTTTAGGGATTTTACAGGGACCAAAACCCCGTTCTCCCATCCTTTCTGCCTATTCAGGGCCAACTGGAATATTCCAAACGCTCGCAGATATCTACTGCCCCGGTTCTGATCATCCACTTTAAACTGGTCGATCACCCGACTGCTGGGAGTCCAGCCGACATGATCCACTCCTTTTTACAGCCGTATTTTCCGCATGGTGGTCTCCATCTGCTTGATGTCATATTTGACTTCGGCACCGCACGCAAAACCAACGCCTACTCCCAGCAGTGTACTGCACTTGTGAACGACCTCGAGAAGGAGGAGTACAGCCTTGTGTGCATTATTATTACTACTCATACTGACGACACCCACAGAGACCCATTTGTTGGCCACGACAAGAAAGGTAATTACATCGCTGCTTCTGTCATTGAGGTATGATGTCTTGTATTCTGGTCGTTCGTGCACATCAGACATAATGGGACTTCTTTCAGTTCATGAATGTTTTGCTCCCACCGTGGCACGATGTAATCCAATGCGCTCAAGAATCGACGCTATTTTTCATGGGCTGTGGGGCCATCATCAACCAGTCCGACACGTTCCGCGATCTCCGTTTGTCTGTTCTCGAGTATACCTTTTCGTCTGCAGTCGCATTCACTGCCCCTCATTTTCAACCACCATATACATGTCATTTGGCCCTCGCTTACGCTGAACTTGTCCTGATCGAACGTTTTAACATCCGCGAAGCGTTTCCCGAAATTCTCGCCCAGTCGTACCGACTTGGCATGCACACGTCTATCATTCTAATGACAAGGTTCAAGCACAACGGTGCCGCGGCATTGGAGTGCACCCGCTATGCATGGGCTCACACCGCTTCTCGTCCATGGGGATTTACACTTCTGGTGCAGTGTCCTCAATGTGGTTGCATCAGCCAGTGGAACAGCACTTACTCCTCGGGCATGTATATTGTCGAGTGCTCCTATACAGGTTGTGGTCGGAGCCGTGATAATGAAACGACATCTTGCCAGAAGTATACCTTCAAGCGCCCGAGAGGCAGTAAGCGCCTTAAACCAGGGAAAAGACATAATGCAGAATGGCTGGAAATTCCCCTGGACTTTTCCAGGCCAAATGCGGTGACGGGTTTTTCAGACTCAGAGTGATACCATTTGTAGGCGATTTCTTGTACACATCATGGGTCATTATATATCTTCAATCACACCTTTCAATTACTACTACTACGTAGTGATACCTGATCGAAGTTTTGACTAACGTTTTGTGGAAAATTTTGAATTGTTCGGAGTGTGATCACTTGATATCTGCAGATCTGAAACTTAAGATCTCACATTACATAAGGAAACGCTTTTTACAAATCTGTATGTATCACTATGCTTTAACGCCATGTACGTGGCGTGCGCCAAATTCCCGATGGTCCCTGAAGAATATCTCAAGGTTTCCATCGAGGATCACGAGTGTTATGTTCCAACCTTTTAAATCAACCTGTAACCCATCGACAACGTCCTAACTTGAATGTCAATGCCCACTGGTGTATGGTCACTCCTCTCTCTCTCACTCTGACACCCAATCACACCCACGATATACTCTCTCACACCCGCCTTTGAACCTCCAGTTATTCGCTCCTCAGTACTTGACCTTGGCCAAGCTCATCGACATGTCGGGATCCTTCCGTGCTCCCTCTTTTAGCGAATGATTGCGTTTAATTGCCTCTAGTCCTCGAATGTAGATCCCATGTTTTTGCCATGTCTTACAAGTTTGTCAATCTGGAAACTCTCAACCATTCTGACTTTGCTCAATCCAGCTGTTTTTTATTCATTTCATGCATGTGGGTGGCAGCAGGGAATCTTCTCGTGCGGTGACTACTCAGGGATACTATCACCGTGAAACTTACACCAGCCCATAGGTTTGAATCTACGCAGCCATTATAAGACCCTTTGCTAAAGGACGATTACCCTGTGGCCCGCTGGGTTAGTATGGTTTTTATGTCGAGAATTTTCCAGTTCAACCTATTTATATTTCGCAGGTTTCTAAAACAAAGGTTTTGCGTATATGCTGACTTTCGTATATGAAAGCCGCAGAGCAAGAAGTACGATCATTCGTTAGCCATGTCAGTAACAAGCTCACTATGATATCAGAAAAGTAAGTAGGGTTTGTTTACTTCATCGCCCAGTTCTCACTGAATGGTTGTCACAGACTTGGCCGTAAGGAATGGGATGGATTCGCTCTATACAACGGGTACAACTTCAGCGCTGGTCGAAAACAAGCTGAGTTTGACTCACAAGTACTAGCATCGCGAATGTCTTCCATTACTGGGGTGGAAGATGTGCCAGTGCTATCTTCACCGTCAAGCCTTCATTTCAGCTTCATGCGAAGGGTGCTCTCCCTGACAAAGATAATGATATTACAGTTACATCTCCAGACTCACCAATGGCATGTATATGTTCAGTTTGTTCATTTGCACATCATTACCTATGTTCAAGTTACGGGGGTCTGCGGAAAACCCTTCAGGTGTGTTTGTTCATTCAATATGTTCCCACTCCATGACACCTGTTTGACACTCCTTAGTGAGTTTACTGTCCCATATTTGTGCTATAATTCTCAAGCTGGCCACAGGGTGGAATCTCTGCATTGGTGCTGCCATCGGCGAGGCCTTAATTATGTGCCCTGCACCGCTGGCTAATGTTTGTTCTTATTATTTAGCCACCCTCACTATTTTCTGACTAAAGAGCAGAATTAGTGCGCCGAACATCTAATTTTCACAAGTACTCGTTGACTTCGCGAAGAACATTTGGGTCCCTTAGCTTCAGGACCATTGTTTCGTGCCTTTATCAGACTGGATATGCAGATTGGTAGGTTTGGTTTCGCTCCCTTGTTGCATGTAACGCCGACTTCTTTTTCATATGTATGTGTTACATCCAGAGGTCCTGCACCAAATACTATCCAACTTCGAGAGCGAGAACAAGCCCGTCGCTCCTTCTGAGCGGAAATGCTGTGTCGGGTTTGGTGGTTCCATCTTGACTCCAAGTTGTTCACTTACCGAGAATCTGTGGTATTTGAATCAAGAAATAAAATTTTACTAGCCTGAGACTCGAGAACGATCAACCTCGGTGGCACATTCAATGTGAACCTGATTATTTTGTAAGGCAGCGATATCTTGTTCATGAACACTTCTCACCTCCTTTACTATGAGACCCAAGTGCAAGGGAGAGCGCATTTACCTGGGATACCAACCATCCAAATCTTCAAGCACCTCTTCAATTTTGGAAATGGAAATGTATCAACGCTTTCAGGCTCCCCTTGCCGAAAAATCACGAGGAATATCGCTGGATGCTTGGGAACTTTCAGGTGTATACTCTCTGCTGATGTATGCTCGGTGCGAACGCTATTGATTCTATTCAAACTCCTTTTGATGTAGTAGTGCAGATCCCCTTTGAGCGAACCTTCACTTCCTGTACAAGATTCGAGGAGGGCCAAGGACTTTTGATCATGTGACCCATAAAACGGTTGAAATGCCGCATTGCTCCGATCAAAATGCCGCTAAAATATCTTGATATGGCATGACTCATCCAAGTTGAACCATTCATCGTTAAATAAGCCTATATCACAGCCCATCGCCTAATGTCGTCAGCATCACTTTCTAATACTTTGGGCCCTCTTCATGTGGGTGACATGGAAAAACCCAGCAATTGTGCGAATGTAGAGAATGCTGGACGGAAACAAGAGTTGATGTCATATCTGGTACCGAAGTCTCCTCGTTTCACTTGGCCACAAGCACTGAATAGGCTTTGCCAGATGGCGCTCGATGGAATTGAATTAGAAGAAGATGTGGAAGATCAGCTATTTACCCAGCGCAGTGTTGATACTGTATACTTCAGCTATGCTACGGCACACAACCGCGTTCTCCAGTACACTCAACTCTTGATGCTCCTGAAGTGCGAGGAATCTCTGTGGGCACAGAGAGTCGAGAAGGCAAAAGGTGTTATGCCGGAATACAAGCCTGCGTGGTGGTCGCTCTGGTGGCAGGAATGATTTTGTTGTATTGTTTGACCACTTGCTCTGTTGCGGCAATGCTGGCCCATCTGAGCCTTTCCAGCCGGTGTACGTTTTGAAAAGTTATATCCTTATTCAACTTACTGTAGTTGTCGATACTACATACCATGAAATGTCGTCGTAGTTAACTTGGAGATCTAATGCCAGTGGTGGGATCTTGAATTACTCCGTGTGACATTGAATTCAGCCAGTGTGTAAACGTACTAGGCTCGAGTATACAGTGACAATTGCCAGATATGGGAAATGCCTAAATGAAGAGTACCCTCCGAATACCAGTATGTACTACTAGTAGTATGAACCTAATACACCGTATGCTGGTGCTCATCATTGTTATCAAGACACTAAGCTGACTTTCAAGTTCTCCTGACACTAATACAAATATAACACCGTAATTCAAGTCAAAGGCGGGTTTCCTCAGGCTGTCACGGTGGCCCGGGAATGCGTCAACTTCGATCATCACCTTCAAGTTGGATTCTCATCTTTATCGTCGTCTTTTTAGTAATGGTGTCTTGCGGTGCATTCCATTGCACTTGGGAGTGGGACACAGATTTTCGTGGACTTAGCAGGCATCGGTCCATGTGCAAGCAGTACCAGAAGGCCAGCACATTAGCCACGCAGAAAAGGCGGGACCAGGCCCGAGAGTCGACATTGCAAAATTTGACATCTCAACTCACCGCAGTTAGTATCACTAGTAGTACCGCAAATCCTGTAAGTCGCTAACTTGATGATCTATGGCTGTGATCACAAATTGCCATGACTCAGACTCGGACTTGTCAATGTCTCACATACCCTCCCATACTTCACAGCTTATACCGATCAGATTTACGAGGCATGGTCTCTCAAAGCCTATCGCCCGTTGCGAACCTAGGACTTTCTGTGCATTACCCAAGCACATTAGTCCAAAGTGGAGTACCACTTGCAGTAGTGCCTCAGCTTTTGCATTGAACCCGAACTGGGACTCCAATGTCTTGGATATTGCAATGGGAGATATTACAGAATGCTGAAGGAACTAAGTCTGACTGCGGCGCGCGCAATCAATCTCTAGATGTGAGATCAACAACACTGCTGGTGAGGCAGTATGTCGGGTCTCGCTGCGCCTAGGCTGCTATGTCTGAGACAGACGCATTTGACCCTAAAGGGGACTGCTACCACACACAGAACCAGGGATAAAGAGAACTCAAGTAGACAGGGGATGCGCACAAGGATATAGAAAGGCGCAAAGTGCGCGATGAGAAATGCGCAGTAAGCGGAGCGCGGGAAGGCGCGCGTGGGCGCGTGAAGGCGCGCAAGTGATGCGGAAGGCAAGGAGCGGTGTAGGGATTCGTAATGAGCATGAAATGATGTGAGTGAAAGCGAGCACGATGTAAAGCGAGAGCAAAGGCGAAGCGGACAAAAGCAAGGCTTGATTAGGCGATCTAATCTAAGCCAAAACACGATAACCACAGGGCGCGCGCCCTAATGGTGACTACTACTCTAAAGTAAAACCCAAATGCTAGGGAAGTACAGTAAAGGGAAGTAATGAATAGTAGTGCTACCATCAGGCTTTATACTAAGTAAGATCTCATCGGACGCGGAAGGGATAGGGAGAACATGCGCGATAGTATGTAATGACATGTAATAGCGCTGCAGTCCTCGTTACACTCGTGCAGCATGTAGTATGACGTACTAGAGGGGTGCTCGGACATGGATCGGTCCTCCTGGATGATAGGCGATAGAGTGCGGGAATGCGCGCTAAGCGCAGGCGTGAGAAGGTGTAGGCGCGAGAAGGCGTAGGCGTGGGAAGCGCGTAAGCGCGGGAAAGCGTGCGCCTTTGGCGCGCTATACAGGGAAGTGTCATGCAACTCCATAGTGCGAATGATCAAATGACAGCTCGTGTAAATATGGCCTTTTCACGCCCACAGAATTATGATTCCTTACAACGCGATCATGACTATGTTCCAGGTGTGCAACTTCATAATGCTCCACTCCGTTGCAATAGCACTCATAGATCTCTAGTGAACACAGGTCAGCTCCTCGCGTGTCGTACAATTAGACTAGTCCCAAGAAATTTTGACGACATTCTGCCTGCCGATGACGATATCAATTCTTCAGATTGTTCCAGGATCGACACCTCTCTTGTCACCGAAACTTGGAACCCACCGCAGCGCAGAATCCAACGGGTCCTTTTAACATTGCGCGATTCCCTTCAAACGGTGTTTAATGTGTTTGGTCTTTGCCGTCAATATCCTAGGCGCCCCTCGTTTGAGCCCGATAAATTTGTGCCATCTCAGCTACTAGCCCAATCCTGTCCAATGGCTACCAATGCGCCTGATTCATTTCATGGGGTCTCTGAGCCACCTTTTCCATTTCCTAACATGACCATCTACCATCTTATGACGTGGATGAATTCTGGGAGCCACCAGAAATCAGAAGCCGAAGTAATGCGACTCGTGAAAGACGTGATTCAGGCAGAGGACTTCGATACCAGGGACCTGGATGGATTTTCAGTGAGGAGGAGTCTATGTGCGTTGGACACTCACGGAGACCAGGGGCCTGTTACTTTTCCGGATGACTGGGTGGAGACATATATCACCCTTGATATTCCTACAAAGTCAAAAGACGAACCGTCCAGGTCGTTTAGCATCCCGGGATTTCATTACCAGCCGCTTGTAGCTGTGATCTGTTCCACATTCGCTGATATTCAGGCCAGTGCTTTCCATCTTTTCCCTTTCAAGCATGTGTGGAAAGATCCGCTAGACGGTCATCAAGAACGCGTCTTTGATGAGTTGTACACCTCTGACTCTTGGCTGGATGCACAGGATGACCTCCAGAGGCAGCCGAGAGAACCCAGCTGCTCACTCGAACGCATTATCGGCGGACTGATGTTATTTTCTGATGCGACTCATCTTGCAACTTTTGGAACGGCCAAGGCTTGGCCCCTTTACTTATATTTTGGAAATTTGACTAAGTACGCACGCTCAGCACCCAAATCTGGTGCGTGCCATCTTGTCGGCTTTCTACCTTCTGTACGTGAATCATGTCCCGTGCTGTACGTCTCTCATTTGAAATTTTTAGCTTCCAGACAATGTCAAGGATCTCCTTAGCACCTTACCTCGGATATCAAAAAGCGGAATGGCAGCCCTTCATGTGCATTGCCGGCGAGAACTGTTTCATGCATGCTGGAAACATTTACTGGACGCAGACTTTCTTAAAGCATACCACCATGGAATAGTACTTCGGTGTCCAGATGGCATGTTGAGAAGGGTATTTCCGCGCATCTTCACATACTCAGCTGATTATCCAGAGAAGTGCGTTTTTCTCTTCGTTCTCTTATGATACTAACAAACAATGCAGAGTTTTAATTGCAACGATAAAAGACATGGGTTCTTGCCCATGTCCACGCTGTCTCATCCCGAAAACCTCGTTTGATCTCCTTGGCCTGTTTAAAGACATGCGAGATCGCGTATCTAACCTTAGGACTTATTGTCTGGCGGAGGTAACCAGGGCCTGCAGATTTATCTATAAGTTAGGAAATACAGTTGATGGTTCAAAAGTACACACAGCTCTTGGCGCAGGGTCATGGGTGCCCACTGTGGTGAATGCCTTCGGAATTGATCCCATTTGATGCCCACCTTATTTTCATCTAGAACGCATTTATAGAAAAACTTGGGCCGCTAGGATTCGATACCTTTCACATGCTTGCCGTTGATTTTATGCATGAATGCGAACTAGGTACATGGAAAGCCTTGTTTACGCATCTCATTCGTTTACTTTACGCGCTTCCTGGTGGTGACAGCCTGGTTGCATGTCTTGACAATAGGTTTGTCACAGATCATTTTCCTTGACGATCTGAATTAGTGATAATTTCATAGATTTCGCAGTGTTCCATCCTATGGCAACGGAGTCATTCACAAATTCGCGAATAACACCTCGGAAATGAAAAAGCTTGCAGCACGGGACTTTGAGGATATTTTGCAGGTTCATCTTATTACTGAAGTTACCAACGTATGATTGACGTTCTATTTTAGTGTGCTATACCAGTATTCGAAGGGTTATTCCTGGACGAGCATGACGCAATCATACAGACACTTTTGTACAGATTTGCACAATGGCACGCCCTCGCCAAACTCAGGATGCATTCCGAAACAACCCTGTCAATTTTGGATGAGACATTCAAGAAACTTGCCCGTCAGTTGCACAAGTTCAGGGATTTCACATGTGCTACTTTCGCTACTGTAGAATTACCGAAAGAGAAAGCTGCTCGCGAGCGCAAGGCTGCGCGTCAACGCTCAGGTTCCAACGATCCAAATCCGGGGAGTAGTGGCCGAAAGACAAAAACATTTAACATGAATACCTATAAGTTTCATGCCATGGGGGATTATCTAACGTCAATCCGAGTCTTTGGGACAACGGATTCCTTTACGTCGCAAATTGTATGTGAATTTCTACTACATCTCTGCATCTCAATTTGATGTTGTCAGGGAGAGTTGGCGCATAGAGCACTGAAAGCGTTTTATCCGCTGACCAGTAAGGTTAATACGCTGGCTCAACTCGCTAAGCACGAGCGTCGTTGTCGTGTCCTTCGGCGAGTAGCGGAGAAAGGTAGCACTTCGTGCACCAACGAGCAGGTTCTGGTCGACCCGCCTGCAGGGTTTAAAAATCATCACTATATTCCGACACTCAGCTGCAATAGCCCATTATATATATTTAGCTTCCTTTGAGAGTATGATAATGATCCAGCTGTAGCAGTAAGTAACACTCTCCTCATCGTTTGTGCCGCTTAGGAAGACGTGCAGGGGTTCGTACCGAAGCTCAAGGATCATATCTTATATCGACTTCGCAAATTAGATGTGAGCTATTGTGACCACACTTTTACAGATGTCGAGCGCAATTCGGTTATTATCTCAGACAACAGACTGTACACTGTCCAAACAATGCAGGTACATTATTTATGTTGCAAATTTTACTAGTGTATAATCCTTTGAGCTTCTCAGGTCCATTACACAACTTACGACCTTCGACGGGAGCACGACACCATCAACCCTCGAACGCACCCTGACATCATGGTATTATCCGGGGAAACGAGGCCCCAGCATCCATACTGGTATGCCCGCATGCTGGGCATCTATCACATGGATGTATTGCTCAACATCGAATGTCCGATAAAAAAGCATCACATCGAAGTGCTTTACGTTAGATGGCTGGCGCCTTTGATTGGCCACCAATCAGGGATGGCCTGTGCTCGACTTCCAAAGGTTGCTTTTGTTGAGGACACTGACTATGATGCATTTGGGTTTCTTGATCCCGCTCAGGTCATCCGAGGTGCCCATTTGATTCTGGCGTTTGCTTCTGGGCGCGGAACTACCTCCCTTCATTATGGGAAATCTTTTGCACGTCAATGTAGTGAATTAGATGACTGGGAAGCTTACTATATTGGCATGTAAGTGCGATCTCTCAACCTGCTTTCCTTAATTGAATTGTAAACTGCTCAGATTTGTCGACCAAGATATGTTCATGCGGTACGGGCACCATGGAATTGGTCATCCTCTCATCTCCCGGAAGATGACAAGAGATTGTGCCAACGCGAGGTCCACACATAGCCTAGAATTAGAGGAAGACGAGAATGACAACCTTGAAGATTGGCGAAGTAATCTTCAGCCTTGCGAAGGTGACAGTGAGGAGGGATGTGATGACGACGATAGAGGAGAGGAGATACAAGAAGAAGCAGACGGTGATGATGACGGTGATGGTGACAATGACAATGACGGTGACAATGACGGTGACAATGACGGTGACGGTGACGGTGACGGTGACAATGACGGTGAAGGAACTAAGTCTGACTGCGGTGCGCGCAATCAATCTCTAGATGTGAGATCAACAACACTGCTGGTGAGGCAGTATGTCGGGTCTCGCTGCGCCTAGGCTGCTATGTCTGAGACAGACGCGTTTGACCCTAAAGGGGACTGCTACCACACACAGAACCAGGGATAAAGAGAACTCAAGTAGACAGGGGATGCGCACAAGGATATAGAAAGGCGCAAAGTGCGCGATGAGAAATGCGCAGTAAGCGGAGCGCGGGAAGGCGCGCGTGGGCGCGTGAAGGCGCGCAAGTGATGCGGAAGGCAAGGAGCGGTGTAGGGATTCGTAATGAGCATGAAATGATGTGAGTGAAAGCGAGCACGATGTAAAGCGAGAGCAAAGGCGAAGCGGACAAAAGCAAGGCTTGATTAGGCGATCTAATCTAAGCCAAAACACGATAACCACAGGGCGCGCGCCCTAATGGTGACTACTACTCTAAAGTAAAACCCAAACGCTAGGGAAGTACAGTAAAGGGAAGTAATGAATAGTAGTGCTACCATCAGGCTTTATACTAAGTAAGATCTCATCGGACGCGGAAGGGATAGGGAGAACATGCGCGATAGTATGTAATGACATGTAATAGCGCTGCAGTCCTCGTTACACTCGTGCAGCATGTAGTATGATGTACTAGAGGGGTGCTCGGACATGGATCGGTCCTCCTGGATGATAGGCGATAGAGCGCGGGAACGCGCGCTAAGCGCAGGCGCGAGAAGGCGTAGGCGCGGGAAGCGCGTAAGCGCGGGAAAGCGTGCGCCTTTGGCGCGCTATACAGGGAAGTGTCATGCAACTCCATAGTGCGAATGATCAAATGACAGCTCGTGTAAATATGGCCTTTTCATGCCCACAGAATTATGATTCCTTACAACGGTGACAATGACGGTGACAATGAGGAGGAGGGGGAGGAATCGAGTGTGGATGATTTAGGTGGAGTTGAAGCGGAAGATGGCGAGGATGAGGAAGAGAATGATGATCATGTGTCTTTCTGAATTGTCAGTCCTTAACATTTGTTTTTAATCCACCTAGCCTTTCTATTACATCATTTGTTCTACTTCATAAACTATCAAAGCGGTGCATATTAAGTTGTTCTTCAGGTCAATCATGATCAGACTATGTGCTGCATGATACAATTTATTTCATGTTTGCTACTGCTGACTATCTGATAGTGAGGATCAGTCAACAATAGCCGGCATACATCTACTAGTAATAGAAATCTGATTGCCACCAGCGGCCTAGCCGATCTACCCAAGAATGAACGAGAAAGTGATCTGAGGGAAATAAACTTCTCCCGTGTGAGGTTCATGTATTCGTACGAACCGTTGGTACATATAGAACGTTTGCCGACAACGTCCTCCGCTTCGGGAACAGACGTGGAACCAAGTTCCAACAACGTTTCCTATGAGGATTGTGTGGTGTGATATTCTCGATACGGGATGCCATGAAAAGTTGGATATGTGGAGGTAATGATCTTCAAGACAGAGAAATAAATAAATAAAGTATGCTCACTATGTATTTGAACAGATGAGGGCCATTAGAACGACAACAACTGCGACACTGCAGGATTAACTGAGGGAGGCACTCGGAGCCGTAGTGGACGATGGTCCGTGAACAATCGAGAGGGAGGGACGCTGTGCAGTCGACAATAGTCCACATGCGACAACGATCAATTGAGAGGGAGAGATGCTGTGCAGTTGACGATAGTCCACATGCGACAATGTCAGAACACAATGATCAATTGAGATGGAACGATATTCAGTCGACGATAGCCAACATTTATTCGCCGTACAATGAATGGGACACCATTGCAGTACTTGGATGATTGCCCATATGTAACTGTACATGACTCTGAGTTGTCAGGACCAGTGACCAGTTGTAGTAAGTGGTTTATAAATCGACTGGTTCTGCTTACTAGTACTATGTCATCACGTGTTTTTTCGGGTGCTCTCAGGCTCATGTGACCATACATTCAAGTTGAAGTTCAATGTTGCATCAAAGTTCAAACTGCATGATGCACCCTAGCTGCAGTGGTGAACCTTTCCACTATCAAGAAAATCATGCACAGTGTGTTGAGGTGAGTTTTTTTACAAGCAAGATTTGTGCTGATTCAAATCGGTTCTGACTCGGATGTTATCATTGGATGGAAACAGTGTGACCTCCCTCTTGAACGCTAATGGAAGGCGAACCGCCGGTGCCTGTTGTGACCGACACGGTGATTTTGATATGCACCAAAGATTTATGTGGTATGCTGACTTATTAACGATCATAGTTGGCGGTGTTGCATGTGCAGCATATCGAACAACGCCCCTCAGCTCTTTGATTGGGACCAAATAGTACGGAATCAGCCTGGAGACCGATGTGTGCTAGAGACGAGCTTATCGACATGAGTCATATTGCCGTGCAGTTGGGTAAGTCATCACAGTTGATAAAGTATCAACTTTTTGATATTTTCCTATAGGTATGGTAGCAATGGTGACACGTACTATCCTTGAGAGCCTTGATTGCATACTCAACACGAGGGCGAGTGCACCAAAGTTGCCATTATCGCCTACATCATTTCTCTTTATTCCTTCTCTATACCTGTTACCCGTGCTAATGTAACGTTGTTGAAGTCTGGCCTGGGAACGATGAAATCTACAGTGCTCGTTGTTTTAGACGTTGATGACCTATTTTTGCTGAAACCTACTGACCTACAAATTAGCAGACAAAGTCCCTTGCAGGAATCAGCCCTGTTGCAAATTGCTTCAGCTCTCTACAAGATGCTCGCATGCCCAGGTGTCGGTGGACATGTCCTTATTTAGTGCTGCATAGCAGGTTGTTGCCAGTCTTGGTTTGTGGCCTTACATCATTCCTCTCAATTCAAATCCACCTGATGCATTTTAACAGCTTGCCTCCAACACTGCGCTTCTGGTCAAACGTACTTGCCCATCATATTAGAAGCCGTTATGTACGTCCGTGCTTCGAAAGGAAAGGAACCCCACATCGCCGTTATCAATGTTCATCAATGCAATCAGAGTTGGCGCATAACCTCGTTCCATGGAAACTTCTTCGTAGTACTTTGATACTACACCATGACTAGGTGTAAAATCGAGTAGGATTTATCAACAATAACGCTATTAACCATGACTCTATCGTGTCTGACATCCGGCGCGCAAAACAAATCACGAAATAATAAACTTATTGTAGTCGCACTTGAAAATCTGAATGCCTAGTAATACCACTGGTTTGATCCCCTGCTAGACTTGGAGTGGCACGAGTCAAAACCTTTGCCATGACTCATGAGTTTGGAAACTTTGGCCCTGAAAAGCCTTGAAAGCTTAAACCAAAATAAACAAGAAGACAAAAATCAACCAACGTTGAGGGGAGTGCATCGCCGCCTCTTGTCTACTGCGATTGCGGCATGTCACAATGATGTCGTGAAGTGCTAAGCTTGTTTAAATTTGTTGGCAAGTGCCAAAGTCACTTCCCACCAGAAGGTCTTGAATGTCATTTGAAGTCGAAACATATATCAGGCTAAACATGAATGGTCGAAAAGGTTGAGGAAAGTGTAGTATCATCTCTTGCTTGCAGCCATTGCAGCATGTTACAATGCTGTTCCGAATTGCAAAGGCTTTCTAGATCTGTTGACAAATGCCAAAGCCGCTTCTCACGGAAAAGTCTTGAATGGCCTGGTAATTCAAAATATAGATAAAGCAAAACAATAAAATTGAAAAAGGTTGGCACAACTAAACTACTTCTCTTCATCGGTCACAGTGAAGGAACGCAAGAATATTGTGATTTTCCGTTGATATTATCCAGGATGTGCGGGCCTCAATGGCTATACATCAGTAACTAACATGTCTGACGGTATAAAAGGACATATTTAGCAGGAGCGTAATTATATTCTTCTATAGTTCCCACAGCTACAATATCAAAGACTCATCAATTCACTGATGTACCAGGGAGCGACTCTCACCAACCTCGCGTGGGCCGCCTTAAAGGCTACATTCAAAACGATGTTCAAGACCTCCTTAAAGTTTTTATCTGGCGCTATTGCAAGGTGCGCAAAGCCACCTATATCCACAAATCCGCAGAACTGTCTTGCAAGCTATTACCACTTTGTCGAGAGGGCACTTACCTTCGTAGTATCGCAGCAGGGGCAAATAGTGACAATCGTGTGATCCGCGAATCTTCCTATAGACGCATCGGATGAATGCATCCACTTTTGACAAGTCATACTCGAACTCTGTCCTCTGGGCAACGCATACCGTCCGAAAGCAGTCGACGAGCCTGCGCAGGCAGTTGAAGCACGCTTTCACTAGCGTGGCACCACTCATGAACTAGCAGAGAGCACCCATATCTTGGTCTTTTCACTCAAAGACCACTTCAAACACCAAGACAACTCAACGAGGCCATCTCCTTGTATGAAGAAGCACTGCGCCTGTGCCCTGTTGAGCACAAATATTGTCATTTCTCATTGGACAAACTAGGAGGCGCCCTCCTCGCCCGTTTCAATCAGCGCGGTGATGTTAACGACATCATCAGCCTCCGGCGTGAGGCACTGACGTTGTGCTCGCTTGGGAATCCATCTCGTCATTCCACGCTCAGCAACCCTGCCCTCCGAACCAGATATGTCAAATTGAATACCGGCGGGGATCTCGACGAGTCTATCAACCTGTTCCAAGATTGGCTTCGGTTAGTGCTGCATGTCGCCATAGACACCTTCGCAATTTGCACTCGGCACTCTGTTCTCCATCAGGGAAACGTAATTCGCTACAGAGTGCTACAGAGCGCTCTGTAGCACTCTGTAGCACAGTCAAACCCGTTGATGTCGTTTCACGCAAACTCGGAAGAATGAAGATATTGAGGAGGCCATTCCACTCTGCCAAGAGTCTTTGGAAGCTTTGCCTTCATTGAACCCGAGTAGATGCTTCAGCTACGTGTGGTTGCATCTAATTATCGTTCGAGTCTATCTGGAATCTGGGCCCACTCTCTTCTTGACATGAATGCAGATCCCTTCAACTATTCTACGTACTCATACAGGCTCCCAATTTCCGTCAAGTTGTACACAGTTACTCAGTTTGACTGTTTAACTGTTAAGTTATCAACCACGTGTATTCGATGTATGTTCTGAAACGCTCTGGAACGATTCCAAGTCAGAACCGCGCTTTCAAACAAAGTAACTAAGTATCTCAAGATGTCTTCTACCTGTATCTACAATATGTAAGGACGGAACGTTTGGTCCCATGTGCATGCTCGCCAATTGTGCTCCACATACGATCGCTCCCTCTTCTCCTAACTTGATACTCTTATTCTGTCAAGAGTGCGTTGTCGTAGAGACATTCGAGTGCTATTTCCAAGAGAAGAGAAAGAACAAAGAACAAACATACTGTACAGACATCTTTTATTGTAATTCCGTCCGATACACCGTAAAAATATTGTAAGCAGGTTTCGAACCAACTCTAAGGGAAACAGATTTTGACTCTGTTGTGGTGGTAACCACACGGCTAAGACTAGTTAGATGAACCTCTGAGGACATTGTGCATGAGTGAATGTCAAGGTGTGTTCCAATAGAAAAAAACCTTCTCGTGACCAGGTTTCGAACCTGCCTAACCCAAGAGAAACAGATTTTAATTGTGTTGTAGTAACCACATGGGTAAGACCCTGTTAGAACAGTCAGATGAACCTCCGAGGACACTATCCACGAGTGAATGTCACATGGCTAAGATCAACTGCATATGCAAACCTCATCCATGAGTGAATGTCAAGGTGCGTTCCGACAGATAAAAATGTTGTCATGGGTAGGTTTTGAACCCGCGCGGACCAAGGGGAACAGATTTCGATTCTGCTAACCACTTAGCTAACACCATTGGAAATGGACCGTCGAGGAACTGTCCATGAGTGAAGCAGGTTCGACAGATCTTGATTCTGTTGTGTGACCACACAGCTGAGACCAGTTAAGATGAACCTCCGAGGAAATCATGAGTAAATCTTCAAGGCTGCCGTGTTCCAATAAAAAGAATGGTCGTCTGTAGGTTTCGAACCTGCACCCAGTGGCAAAGGCAAGGAGACAGATTTGGATTCTGTTGTGGTACTTATTTGGCCAGGACGAAGTTGGGTGGATTTGCCGAGGAAACCGTCCATGAGCGAGTTTTAAGGCATATCCTGATGGGAAAAACAACTCGCTCTTAGCAGGTTTCGAGCCTGCGCACCAGATCGCAGTGAAACAGATTTGGACTCTGTTGTGATCACCGCTTGGCTAAGACTAATTGAGAGGAACGTCCAATAAATTCATCCATGACTGAATGTCGAGGGAGTTCCAATGGAAAAACGCTCGTCATCGGCAAGTTTTGAACTTGCGCATTTCAAGTGGGACAGATTTTGATTCTGTTGTAGAAACCACCTGGTTAAGACCAGTTAAGACGGACCTCCGAGGAAACCATCAATGGATGAATCTTGGAGGCTGCCGTGTTCCGATAAAAAGACACGTTGTCGCCGGCAGGTTTCGAACCTGCACTGGTACAGTTCAAGAGACAGATTTTGATTCTGTTGTGGGTATCATTTTAGCCAGGACGAAGTTGTGATGAGGTGGCGAGGAAACTATCCATGAGTGAATCTCAAAGCGTATTCTGATGGGAAAAAACAACATCTTGCAGGAAGGTTTCGAACCCGTGCCAACGAGATAAACAGATTTTGATTCTCTTGTGATTACGACTTGAGTAAGACACGTTAACATACTACTGCGAGAAAACCATCCATGAGTGAATCTGCAAGGTGTATTCTGACAGGAAAAAACAACATCTTGTAGGAAGGTTTCGAACCTTTACCATCGAAGAGAAACAGATTTTGATTCTGCTGTGATTACCACTTGAGTAAGACCCGTTAACATACTCCTGCGACGAAACTATCCATGAATGAATGTCAACGTGGTTTTTGATAGAAAAAAACTTATAGCTGGCATGTTTCGAAAATGCGCAATCCCGGAGAAACAGATTTTGATTCTGTTGTGACAACCACTTGGATAATACCACTATGGTATAAGGTGAACCTCCGACGAAATGATCGATGAGTGAATGTCGAGGTGTCTTGGGATGGAAAAAAAATTCATCGGCAGATTTCGAACCTGCACAGTCCAAGAGAAACAGATTTCCATTCTGTTGTGGTTACCACTTCGGCCAGGATACTTGCCAAGTTGAGATGAACCCCCAAAGACATCGTGAAAATTCCAAATATTTCTATAGCAAAGACTGATGACACTGGCATGATAGATCAGTCTACTTGACGCGTTTGATTGAAAACACTCACCCATGAGGGTTCGCTGGTAATTGGTAGTTGTTCGTCGTCATAGCACAATTTCCAGAGGTATGGGACGTGGGCAGCCGCAGAATGGAGTGCGATGAGCATGGATTTGGGAGGCTGGACTCGAATGCCAGTTTGAGAGTGATCCTGGAACTGGACTTATGTGAGATTCTCCAAACCAAAAGAAATAGGATGGACCCAGTACACTGTATATTTGTGCAAGACATCCTTTCAAGGGCATAAGTATATAAATTTTACGAGTTACGACAAAAACCAACCATACTGTGGGGTGTAGACACCACGCGGGCGCAACGTAGCTGTCGAAGTAAGTGCGCAGTGCCACCTCAAGTAACATTCCATTCTCCGGGTGGTGTATTCAAAGCTCCGGTGACTGCGCACTTGTATATTGCATCATAGCACTCCCTGGACACAAATTTTCAGAAATAAAGTACATGGGACTATTCATCGACATTGCAGGACTGATTTTAAGAGACTGAAACGATTCATGACTATTGGAATGAGCTAGCTCGGAAGCACAAACACTAGGTGAGCACGAACTCGTGGGTACATCTAGCATTGCCCGTCTTGTGATCTGTGGTATTGTCGCAGAAGGAACAGTGAGCTAGCCTCCTTCATTCTATTTCATCAGAACGAGACAGTCGCCAACGCTTCTTGTATCTTCGCTTCTTCCTGCGCCCATTTTGGAGGGGCCATCCTGCATGCATCTCCAACGCGGCCATATGATACATCGCCCAGGCGCGCCACAGGCTTGTACTTTGTAAGGTCGATGATACCTCTGTCTGTGAGAACGTCTTTGCGTACGTGAATGTATTTGACGCGCGCAACGATGAGCGTGCACTTGTGCTCGCCTGTGACTGGGTGGGTGATATCCATAGAGTTGTAGAGCTGTTGGGATGCGGTATGGTTAGCGAGCGAGCAGGCTCAACAGGAAATGAAATTACCTCGCACTCCAAGCTAAAAGCGCTTTCCTTGACGCGGGGGGCTTTTATTTCCACCTGAACACTTTTTTGTTAGCATATATATCGTATGATAAAGGTGCATGCATACGCATTTTTCCTTCGTCAGACCGCTGATACTCCACTCGTCGAAGTCGCGAGGAGCGTCTATGGAAGTTGCATTTGCATTCTCCATGAATGGCTCGCTGATGATGTTCACGCTGAATTCTTTGCTCTTCTTTAAGTTCGCGGCTGTGTCTTTGAGGCTGCCTGAGGCGTTGTTGTTGCATCCGAATGAGATGACGGGCGGATAGGTCGTGACCTATGAGAGGAGGTTATTGAATCGATGAAGAGACATGTTTTTTGTGCATATCTCACTGTGTTAAACCAGCTAATGGATGCAAGCCAAGTAAACGTGCAGAGCGCGTTAGACGACGGAAGTGTGTATTACCTGAATGGTGCCAGGTTCTCTATACCCTCCTCACTGATTGTGGACACAAATGCGATGGGGCGCGGTACGATGCCCGAATTCAAGAGTTTGTGCGTATTGCTGTTGATTGTGGTCACGATGGTAGCTGAGCAACAGGTCGAGGAGTACGTACGCCTCGTCTAATTCTGCTGTATTATAGACTTTCCACCCTGCAGATTCACCTGCGAGCCAGTCTTTTCCGACAGGAGTGGTGTCGACTTTCTCACCGTACGTCCATGATGGATTGGGTGATTGGGTGAAGGTGGAATGGGTGGTGGAATTGAATGCAGGGACGGACATTTTTGGTTGGTGCACTAATAGCTGGATGAAGAAAGCGAGACTCACCCTTGTATTTATATAGTTACATGTTTGCAGAAAAAAGCTTGCTTTCACAGATACTACGAGCTCTCGAGCTGTTAATGGACCTACAAGGTTGACAGAGTCGATAAGAGTGTTGAAATTGCTCTTAATCAGTTTGATTTTCGACTTGCGAGTCTTGCATCGGGAAACTAGATAGGAGGAGCGCGACACTCTCAGCACTTAAGCTCGAGAGTGTCCGCCGAAAACAAATAAATTTGACAAGCCCAGGGCTCCCAGCTACCTAAAGCTCAGGTTCGCCGGGGCTGAAATACAAATTTGAGTAAAGAATGCTAAAGGACTAGAAAAAGAATTGAGAAAAAACGCTCGAAGGAGCGTTTGAGATGTGATGGAAGCAAATTTGATGGCTTGTTAAGTAGGCGAATCGTGTATGAGAGCCTGCAAAATGAAAGGATGAATTCGGATATATTTTGCGAACTCATCAGACGACCATCTTCCAGCTGCTTGGATCAAAGGAGGAGGTACGCCTGCCAGCGCAAGAGCAGTTGCCCCTCCTGCTCTCATAGAATGGCCACTGAAACCACGATTGACGAATATTTGTCGAAAGCGTGAATTGAACCAAGAACGCGTAGGAATTTGGCCATTGCTGCGCAGCCAAAGTTCTGGATAATGAGGAAACAGAGAGTCGCGGGACCGCAGATAGCGTGTGAATAGATCGAGACAGTCATCTTCGAACTGGGATTGTCGCACAAGGACCTGACTGCCCTGGCCAAATCTATCAGTTTTTGACAACGGCAAAGTATAAGACACTGAAGTGTCACACAAATGCACTGTGTGACGCATAGGAACACGATTATAAGACTGGAACTTGGTGGCGTCAGGCCATACAAGTTCCCCGAGACGTTGAAGTGTTTCAAAACCAAAATATAGTTGCGCAAGGAAGAGTATGTCATCGTGAACACGAGACTCATGAAAGCGTAGAAAGGCTGTGTGGAGGTCCTCACGAGACAGGGGTTCTTTTCGTTTGATGGGATGAGAATAACGACGTTTACAGCCTGCGAGAGTTCGTTGCACGAGATGAGAAGTGCGGACTGAACGCACAACAGGATATTCCTCCTCCAGTTTGTTACATATTCCCGACAGGTAGCTGTCAACTGAGGAAGGTCGAATGTAAGAAGACATCCAGACCACATAGAAAGAGAAAGTGTCGGGGGAGGGCGCCAGAGGCATATTATGCAGTTTACAGAATTCGATGTATGAGGCGAGAGCCGAATCATAAGAAGCCGAAGTTGAATTAGCCAGGGTAAATCCAAGCGTGACTGCGCGCTCATGGAGCAAATGCTCCACAGTCCACGCATGCCTTTTGGACACGCAGGACCTTCGAGACCCATTGGTCATTTTTTGGTAGCCCCCAGCGAATCCCGAGGGGGTGTGAAATCATCAATGATGAGATCAGGTACCAAACGTATGGCCCGATCATTATCAAAGCGAGACAGCGCATCTGCCACATTATTTTCTGCTCCCGAAACATGGTAAACACGGAGGTCGACATTGAGTTTGAGTAGAACGTCTACTGAAGATATGAGGAGCTGATTATAAGGAGCTGAAGCACGAAGGGAGTTGAATATGTTGACAGTGTTTGTGTTATCTGTGAAAATGGCCACATGCCATGGAATTGGGTCTGTATCGGCCAAAGCATGGATTGCGCTGCAGACAGCGAGCGCTTCAAAGAAGAAGATAGATCCCGATGGAGTGTGATGTGGCAAACGTGATTGAAATCCAAAATTGATTTCTGATAGATAGTGACAACGTCTTCTGCCATTTCTGGGGACCAATCAAGGGAGTCGAGAAGGAGAACTCCAGGCAAATGTTCCAAATGGTCTGCCAACCAAGTTAGTTCTTTGATGACGTCAACATTCACATAAATCTGCGCGAGTAGCTTTGATTTGTCGCGCATCTTGTTATATACTGCCGAAAGACCTGGTTTCAGCAAAGGAAAGACGTTGAAGAGCCAATTGATGGTTCCCGCGATTTGTTGGAATTCACGTAAAGTGTGACGATGACGAGGGATTGCGAAATTACGAATGTAAGAGATGATTTCTGCTTTTTTATCTTGCGGGATTGAGATAATCATTTTGTTTGGATTGACGTTGAAACCGATTATTGTAAGCTGACGTCCAAAAATTTGCTTAGAAGGTTCATGCGGGATACCGAGCCTGTCCCAGAGCTTCAAAAGAAGCGCTTGCTTCCGAGGTAGATAGGTTCCGTAAGGTTCATAGAGTAGGACATTTCCCTCTAGCTCGAAGGAGAAAGAGTCGTCCATATAAAGCTTTAGATGCTCTAATAAAAGAACAACGCTTGCGATCCATGTCATGAGAGACATGAAAGAGATCCAAATTAGTGCCGACCCACGGCCCCCGAAATTGTTGCATCGATCAACATAGCGCTTGTTGTTGACAGTAATAACTTGCTTTAGCTGCCATAGAGGATGCATTGGGAGACGGCGGTAAGCTTGTGACACGTCTGATTTGAAAACAACGAGGGGAACGTTCCCATGTTCACGATGAAACTGAAGAAGGCTGAGACCAAGAGATCGCATCCCATCGAGCTTGACTCCTGATGAGTCATCTAAATTGATCATGGAGTTCAAAGAGAACTCTCCTGCGCTGTGATCAACGACAAGATGAAGTTTAGATGAGTTGGGCTTCGGTACGACGTGAACTGGAGTGCTGTACATCCCACCAAGTAAATCTGGTCCAAAAGGATGTGAAAAACGACCAAGGCGGACTTCTTCATTGACTTGTTGTTGAACGAAAGCTTGATGCTCTTCATTCTTCAGAGGACGAAAAGAGTTATCCCACGTCAAGGGATATCCATCCATGGCGGTGTCTGCGCAGGGCCAGAAACCCTCACTCAGACCTCTCAAAATGGAGTCGACGAAAGGACGGTTCGGGTGGTCTTGAAGTAGCTCATGAAAGATGTCGATGTTGATTGGAGTGATGACCGCAAATAGATCAGGACGAGAGTTAAGAGACGATAAAGCAGTGTTTGAGAAATCTCGATCTCCAGGGGAAGGTAACGGAGTAGCATATAAAGAAGACTTTGCAGTGGGACTGAAAGATGACTCGTCTATGAACCAAGCCATCCCACATAAATATCGTGGGCGTTTGACAAAAGAATCAGTTTGAGGTGCGGGACAGGCAGTTCTTTTCAGGATGTTCCGAACTTCCGCACCTTCCGCACACATGGCAATAGTTGCAGGATGAGTCAGATCGACTGCAAGTCTTGAAGTTCCATCTTTTACAGTATTCCACTCCTTTTCGGCGCTTTGAACTGCTTTGGTTTGTTTCATCATTTGTGCACCGTCCGGAGAGTGAGAAATGACCTTCATAGAGGTCTGCGAAGTGGTCAAAATCGGTGAGCTGTAAGTCTCTTCTTCGGCTGACTCGCTTTCTGACTGCCTTATCAAAGGCGATGATCCAGGAGTGGTACTTGCTAATGTTTTGGGCAAACTTTTGATGGATGTAGTTACCGTAGTCTTCAAGTTCGTCGAGTCGGTGCGGGAAAGCGAATCGCATTGCCCAAGAGAAGAGGGAGTAGGCAACATTCCAATCTTGGGAGCTGCGCACTGATTTTGCAGGTTCAGATTCTCCTCCGACCTTGAACTTGAATTTTCCCAATTTTTCTTCGTGCTCATGTTCTGGCTCATCTGAGTACCATCCCGAGAAGACAACGTCGAAGTTGACAACCCTCCCTCGGATGATGTTGTATAGCTCAGATTCAGGGAACTCTGGGATGAATGCGGACTCAAGCCATTTCCGTTTGACCCTCTTGGGGTCGTGAGCCCAATTCGCGAGTATAGAGTTGGTCTTTCATAATGATGCAGGGAGTTTCTTCAACCTTCTAACGACGGAGGGATCAGAAAGGTTTGAGAGGTCGAGTTTAAATTTTCGTTGCTTTTTGTACAACGACTTGTCATCCTCTGAAGCAGAGTCGGATTCGTCAATCTCTGACTCAGAGTTTTCTTCGGAGTCTGAGTCATCCGACTCGACTTCACTACCATCGTTGCTTCGTGGTCTTTTTCCATTTTTTGAAGTTTCTTCCTTGTCCTCACGATTTTGTTCTCCAGCCCTGACAACTTCCTTTTCAAAAGAGTCGAGCATTCTGTGGTAAGGTGCGACAAGTTCGGCGACTGAACGCCCTCCGAACTCACTCTGGTCCACTTGCGATGCCCGCTCGAATAATTCAAGGAAGGCATCAGTTTTTGAAAGGGTACCACGCCTATAACGTCCTACTATTTTTAAGCAATCAGGATTGAAAGTGTTTTTGTTTGGAGAGGGGCTTCTGTGCTCAGAAGGATGATTAGACAAAGACCGTGAAAATCCGCTAGCTTGAGTTTGAGAGTTCGAAGAACTAGAATCCATACAAGAAAGAGTTTTGATGGAACGAGTACTGAGAGTTCAATTAAATAGCGAAAAATCTTCTGCTGTACGGCGGTAAAGCAGAAAGATGCAGTACACCCAAGCGCAGGTGCCCAATATATACCAAGAGAGGGGCTTGAAACTTTGCAAGCTTCGTAAGCACAAAATGTATGGTCCGTGCCGGTGCGCGGTCACGAACGCTGAAAACTTCACAGATTAAACCTGCGAAAATTATATTTTACCTCCGATTAAAATAATCTAGCTTCTATACGCGATGATCGCCACCGTCATGTTACTTTTGACGTGCACGCTCTTTTCTTAATTGCCGGCTCGGTATCAATGGGCTGGCGCTAGAGCTTGCAGTGGAAGGCCTCTCCGTTTGCAAGCATTCTAACTCAGCCTATCAGATAACATGATGACATTACATACAATTGGAGGTGTCGGCTAATCCAACACTTAGATACAGACAAAGGTACTTTCAGTGATGTATCTTCATAGGAGCCTCTGTCCAGGAGGAAATCTCGGCCAGTAACTGGGAAAGGATATCTCGTTTCACCCTCTGATTCGAAGGGCTTGTATTGACACTTTCAAAGAGCCCGCGAGGGAAGAACTTCAAACGACCGTGACCAATCACGACGAAGACGGGCGCGAAGCTCCTGATGATTGGATCGATACGACAAAATAAGGTACATTGATGAACGCACAGGATTGTAAAACAGTTACCAAGTCCTTATGTGGATCCGAGCCATGTCACAATTGACCTCCTGAATGTTTCGACCCATCAGCCGGACTATCTACATAACTTGGTATAGTGCTCATTTCTAAGAGCATATTCCATCTGAATATCAAACAGGATGCCTCGTGATGCGTCAGCTATCATGCCATAACGGTTATCGTTTCATTTTGGCAATGTAGTGAGTATCCTGTAGTATCCTGGTATTGCTCGCGGATATCCCAGACATACACCCCTTCCAGAGAGTGAATTACAGGCTTCTGCGACATAATGGTAGACGTTGGTACGTATTCCATTGGTAAAACCCCAATGAAATCAGGCATCGTGAAAATGCTGCGACCGCTGCCGGTGCTTCCAAACGGTGAATGTGTGTCAACTACACCATCTTGATGGTTCCCGGCATTCAGGCCACACTGATATTTTCCTGCAGAGCTTGACTGAGCCGACTTCTCGAACAGGCGCTGTTCGAAGACCGGTTGCTGGTAACGGGTAGGTGACAAGTGTGTTGGATAGGGCGCATGATCTGAGCTGCACAGTCTCGAATAGATTGGCGTGTGTATCATTGAACCTAGCCATATCATGAGCTGAAGGGGGGGATGGGGTGAGCTTAACGGTATATTAAAATTGATGACGCCATATGAGGATGTTGTAAGATATGTTGGAAATCCAACCCGTCAATACGGTTCATAAGATAGTATCTTAAATTCGTCTGGGAAAATCACTAGAGTTAGCCCAGCGCTCGTTTTATATCAAGATGTCGGCATACTTCCTGCAGCGGACAACGAGTTCTGCATGGACAATGTTGGTGCAGCAGCCTGAAAGGTGGACAATGCGTTACATATGTGCATCTGGAGACACACGGGCGCAGGATTACTTGTAGGATAGTAGTAGTTATAAATGTTCCGCATTAAGCCCTGTAGTCCTTCTTGTCAGCTTCGCACACGGAGTATTGGAAGGCATATGACATTTGACTGACTTTGGCACATCAGACTTACATTAATGGTGGACTTTCGTATGCATCTCAGAATCCAGAAAGCTGATGTCTGAAATCTGGTTACTCAGGAGTTGGAGCGCACTACAAATTAGTTTTCAGTGCCGCAGTTCAAGATAACAGTAACCGAGCAAATTTATATTAATCATATAAAGTCCTTCAAGGCACTGATGGCAGAGTACTAGCAGATGTGACCCACACTCCTGGGATATCGTCAAGAAGACTCGGAGAGCGAGGAGTGGCAAATTAGGATCTAGTAGTGGCTTCTGCTTGATGTGCATTTCCAAGAGAGTCCGAGCATTAGGATAGTATTCATATTCATACGCGACCACCAAAGCTAGTTTACGTTTGTCAGAGCGAGCAAAGTAGAATAAGATTCCGACGTACAATTGTCGTTGAATACACGAGTAGTGAATGCTTCACGGACACGAACAATGCTTGGATGCCCAACACGCGACCACGTTTCGATAGCTCCAAATGCAGTTTGGTGCATTAACCTGAAATCTGCACAAGTCAACGATGCAGAGTAAATATCCTGGGTATGACAAACTTTCGACGCGACGAAGAGTATATGATACACCATCGTTGGAACTGGTTGCGCGATTGGCGGTGGGGTACCAACTAAAGAACTTGCACCGCTCTGTAACAGAAGAAAAAGTGAATGATACCCCTGGAGTTCATCAGGTAGGTTATTTCCAGGTAATGGGACCAGTTGTGAGGCTTCTGAGTGTTTATGCGCCCACCTCTTGGCCTTCCACAGGGACAACCATCCCTACAGCGCGGAACAGGAGTCTTCCTTAGGGAACGAATGATCCTGGGCTCTGCTGTGTGGAGAAAGGTTGACAATAATTGCAGTTTTGTACGTCTTGAGAATGAGGTGCAACATAGCAGGGATCTCCTGGGACGCAGGTTGGGATTGAGCGATAGTGACGAGTGTAGGGGAAAGGGTGGCAGTAATGCCTGGTAAGACATCTGCTTTTGAAGGGAATCTACGCGTTGATTAGAGAAATCTGGAGAATAACAATGAAACACATACCTGAACGTTCTAACGCATTCAAAGGCAACTACACCACCAGCTCCTACTTCTCTCACAACTCCGCTTCCCAAGGGCTATTTCACATCATCCAAACGATATGCTCTATACTTCTTGACGATATCCCAGGAGTGACACACTCCTAGAACGAGTCGTCAAGAAGTATAGAGTGAAGAGTGGCAAATCATGATCTACATACATGGATGTATTGACCCTCACACACCAATCATGGGTCCCAGTGCGCCCTTGATTGTTGTATCAATGTAAACTGTCCGCGTGTCACTAGCCGTCACTGTCACATACTTGGCTTGCTTATATCATGACTCGGAGCCAATAACGACAGCAACTTTCTTCCAAACCTCGGTGACATTCTTCTCGCCTACAACACTCGGATAGCGTTGCAGCCAAACGTGACGACAGTTTCCAAGCTGCCAGTGATTGGTTGAACAGCATGACAGGCCTCAGTGAGCAAGTCCCGTGAAGGGCTGGCATATTGAGTGTACGAACACGTCGTTTGTGCTCTCCCCGCATCGGATGTGCATGTCGCGAGCCGAATACTACACACATACCATACCTATACCAATCGTGATAACATTGTCCAGGATCCATCATCTACTTTCAAGGGCCGCTAGCATGCGTGGGCATGATGAGATCATTGTCGGCCGCCGGTTCTGATCTGATAGCCCATCACGTCACGTAGGCAAATGTTCAACAATCTCGTGGGGAATTTGCTGCAAGTTCGTGCACTCTTCCTGCAACCAGCTGCAAGCGAGCACCCATAAATACCCACTGCTTGTCCTCCGAGTGCATTTATCCTTGCAAAAACCCTCGTGCAGGACTCGAACAACAACCTACCGACCACTGATCACACTACTGTCTGGCGTTAATATATCGTTTCACGACTTGAACACTTGAAAAGTTGAATCCGACTGGATTAACATTCGTGTGCGTCGCCCGTCGAGATAATCAATATATACTCACCTTGTTGTTCCAAAGTAGCGTGTTGTTCTATCACATGTTGCATTCGGTGTCACAATCCATCGTCAATCAGTCATCAACAGGCTATGCCGCCGGATGTTCAGGCCGTTCAGGCTTTAAGATCAAGTTGGGAAAAGCTGTCCCACGTCTCTGTCAAGGGCGCTGAGTATGACTCTCGTGAATGCCAGCCCCATCCGAGACAGTTGGAAGGGTCCTGGGTAGATCTTACCAACTGTGTTCACGCATTATTGGGCCACCGAGACAATAGCCAACTTATTTGGCTTCATGGTGCGGGGGGTGTCGGAAAGTCTGCTGTTGCATTCAATATTGCTGAAAGGATGAGGATAAAAGAGCCCACGGATATCAAAAAGCGGCTTGCAGGATCTTTCGTTTTCTCGCGCAAACACACGAAACGCTCTACGACTGGATATTTTTTTGCGACACTCGCCTACCAGGCTGCAAGCATTTATTCTAACTTCAAGGAGGTTGCGATAGAATCCATCTTGGACAATCCAGCCCTTCTAGACCCCGACAAGTCTCTTCGCGAACAGATGGAAAAGCTCTTTCTCTGGCCTCTCTGGAGGCTTTGTATGAGACAGGGCAAGTGTCCGCCTTTGGTGTTCGTTGTCGATGCTCTTCATGAATGTGCATCCAAAGCTGAGGTTGCCGACCTCATCACCCTGCTTGCCCAAGTCCTTCGCGAACCTCATGTACCCGTGATCCACATTCTGCTCACTAGCAATACGCAAACGCACATCCGTGAAGCTTTTCAGAAAGCAGAGGTGCGCCCCCTGGTGTCTGAGATACGAGCAAGCACTTCTGGCGAGATTCTTGCTATGGACGTGGCATCCCGTGGCCTATACGTAACTGGAGACTTGCCACATATCCTCACTATGAACTTGGAACCCCGTAACGCGTGCATAACTGGGGACTTGTCAACCGCTGAAGAGCTGTTAACGAAAGAGATTCAAGCTAGTGGTGTCAACAACCACCAGTCCTACGCAAATCGGTCATTTGTTATGGCGCGGAAATATGACTGGGACCATGCGCTTGAGGACGCACTGGAGGTGCGATTCGCTGATCCATCAAGAACTCCCTGCTAACTTTCATAATGACGCAGTCTGTCAGTCTTCACCCCTCACTGACAGGTTATATCTCCAAGGGCATTGCCCTGTGCGGAAAAAAATCACCTCCAGGATGCGATAAGGGCATTTGACCTCGCATCTGTGTTCACGAACAGTGATTCAGACACCACTCTCCTTCTCTTGATTAAGGCAAGGGTACCAATTTCTTCTCGTGTATTCCTTGCTCCAACCAGTCTCAGGCCGTTGCACTTTTCAATGCAAATCAGCATGAGGATGCAATACTACGGGTCCAAGAGTTGGTTGCTATTTATCCCAAAATCGACACTCTTGCATGTCGTGTCGTGGAAGTGAGTGTCATATGTCCTGTGACCTCTGCAGAACCCGTCCTTGCGTGACACCAATTTTCTCAACTCTATGCACCAGGCGTGTCTATGCGTCCACCTGGGTACCAATGCCTTGAACGGCAGGCGTCACAGCGAAGCTGCTGACCACTTCATTGCAGCTGTCAAGACCTGTGCTTTTATATCGCAAGTGGACATTCATTCTAAATACCAAGACTTTGTGATTGTACGTGAACACGATACGACTGTGACTGTTTGCTCATACTTAACGGCGGACTTTGTCTAGCTCTTTGGGTGGGACCTCAAGTCCTTGTGGGAAAATGCAAACCAGAAAAAGTGCGATGCACTCCTTCGCGCAGGTCGGCTTGGAGAAGCAGTCGAGTCGCACCGATACATGATGGATATGAGTGACGGAACTACGAAGGCGAACTGCCTTGAATGGTCTACTAGCAAGTCTTAATTAATATCGCCTGGGCTACAATCCTCATGCGCATATAAATTAGCTTTCATGCGAAAATGCAACGCACTCTATGCTGCCAATGGAGTTACTGAGCTTGCTGCGAGTGGAGATGCTGCCTTGGCTGAGAAGGACTACGACCGGGCTATTGAACTATACTCGGCAGCGATCGAGCTGGACTCTGCAACCGATACCATCTTTGCGAACCGGAGTAAGGCGAGGTTGTTGAAAATGCTATGGGAGGATGCACTTCTAGATGCGGAAAAGGTGCGATGATATCTGTTTCATAATTGACCACGCTCATTTCAGACATACGCAGGTCATCGAGCTAAATCCTTCGGCTTATCTTGGATACCTGCTGAAGCACGAGGCGCTTCATGGCGCGCAATACTATGATGAGGCCATCGAGGCTTTCCAAATTATGTTGCTAAAACTGGATGAGGCTCCCGAACCGCAATTACAAAGTAAGCTCCGAATAATACATGCATCAAAATGTTTGACTTTTTGTCCAGAACTGCACCAACATTGTATCAGTCCATTCGAAGCAGAAAGTGCTATTCGACAAGTTCTTCATGCTCACCTCGACAATGCCCCACTTCGTCTAATCAACACATCCAATGGGCGCTTATGCGATCGAGCGGCCCAGACACATACTTTCAAGACGAGTGCAGAATACAAGGAGCTGTTGGCATCCATGATAAACAATGCAGATCTCCAATTGGAACACATCCAAGACGTGGTGGCTATGTACTTCCGTTGGGTCATGCTATCGCATAGGTGGGGAGAAAAGGAGCCGCTGCTGCACGATATCCAAGACAAGGTCGTGTACGAGTTGGAATCGGTTGACAACATCACGAAATTGCAGTCATTCTGCGAAATCACTCGTGATGCAGGCTTCTTATGGGCATGGATGGACACGTGTTGCATTGACCAGACAAACAATGTCGAGCTCCAAAAATCGGTCAACTCCATGTTTGTTTGGTATCACAACTCGGCGCTTACAATCGTCTATCTGTCGGACGTTCTGCCTTCATCCAAGTCTTGTACGTTGGCCAGGAGTGTCTGGAATAAGAGAGGATGGACGGTCCAAGAATTCTTGGCTCCTAAAGTCATTCTTTTTTATCGCCAGGATTGGACTCTATACCTCGATTACCACTCTACCAACCACAAGGAGTCTACGGCGATTATGCGGGAGCTGGGGGATGCTACAGGCATTGATTTACAGTCCATCGTCACCTTCCGTCCAGGGATGAAAAGCCCCCGAGAAAAACTCCAATGGGCATCGACACGTATCACCACATTGCAGGAAGACATAGCGTACTCATTATTTGGCATCTTCGGTGTCCACCTACCCGTAATGTATGGTGAGAACAAGCGAAACGCGCTCGGGCGGCTCTTGCAGGAAATTGTTGCTCATTCGGGCGACGTCAGTGTGCTTGACTGGGTCGGGAAACCATCCGAATTCAATAGCTGTTTGCCAGCAGACATCTCTTCGTATCAAGCCCCGCCACGGTTACCATCTCTTTCCGAAGATGATATCCAGGCTGCGGTCTCATCGCTGCAAGATGATGTGGTTGTAGAGATGGCTTGGGGATTGTACCGTGAGCTTGGCTCCCTGAGGGCTGCTCGTTTTGCGCACCGCCGGCTGCATCTGCCTTGCATCGCATTCCTTGTCACCGAAGTCAGAGGGAAGCCTGGTCAAAACCAGGGGGTCAATTTCACGTATCAAGTCAAGGCCAAAGGGCTTCATGATTTGTTGATCACCACGGAGGACAGGCTGATCCAGTTTTGGCCTGGGAGACCCGCTCTGCAAACATTCTATCTTGTTCGTCCATGGAATCGTGATCTCCTCGGGCTACCCGACTTTGCGGAGCTTCCCAGCCACGCAGAATATCCCCCTTCTCCCGACGCCTCGCAGAGCATGGAAGAATACCAGACTTCGCCCGGATCTCCGTTAGATAATATTCTTCTTGTGCCCTTCGGAGAAAAAGAGACGGTTGATTCAGAGTCTCAATTACAGGCATTACGATTAATTGCTCGCCTTGGACAGCCGTTCAGCGCATTTTTGCTAGCACAGCAACGCGGTGGAGAATACAAGAGAATTGCGTCAGATCATGTCATAGTCGCACAAGTCGAAGACATTGCGTCTATTCGTGATGTTATAGACATCAGGACACTAGAGATATTGTAGTGTACACATTGTGGATGAAGAATACCTGATCTCCTGAGTTACATGTATGCACCCATAATTGTTCGATGCCGTTTTGACTGGAATCGGGCTATATCGTGAATGAATGGGGGCATGATAATCATGTGCTAGTGGATTGCCAGCATCGTCGAGTGTCAACACTCAATTGACCCATCTAGCAACAAATTACAGATTCCTAACATTCAAACCTCGTGTCCTTTACAACTACGACAATCAATGCAATCATTGTGAAGGTGCAGACAGTTACATTCGCGACATGCCATATTGCTCTTTGAATGTAATTCTGGTACTTGCCTTTGACATTTATTGCAAGATCTTATATTGTTCTGACTCGAATCAGCTGGTCATATGAATGGTCTATACAGGGCTCTGTTGCAACCTATCATTACGGTATCATTGAGGAGTAGATGATCTGTTAGTAATGGGCATAATAACCGTATGCTAGTAGATCACTAGTATCGTAAAGTGCGGTCAGGTCAAGTTCAGGTCTACTCAGGAAACACCACTGAACACATCTATAGCAACAATTACAGATTCCAAAATATTTTACTCAGTGTCCCTGGCCTCAGGATACAACTCGTGCGCCACCTGATCTGCAATAGCCTCCTCATGGTCAAGAGGCCCATGAGACTTCCGATGATCATCAACATCCATCTTCACCTCGCTCTCTTTTTCCAGGATGCTGATGACCTCAGGACGTGCCTGATCCTTTGGCTCACCGGTAGCACTCACGTCACCTGCTTGCACCTTGACATCCTCTTTTTCCTCGGCCACTACTTCGAACGCTGCACTGGTCGGTTCAAATGCCACCACACTAATCTCCTTCTCATCCACATTAACAAGCGGCACATCTGGTAACGCAATCCTCTGGCTCTTGATTTCCTGCTGTTTATCCTTAGCAAATACATCCCGCCCGGGCTCTGGGACACCAATAGGGACGGCGGTGCCATGTTCGTCTTCAGGCGACGCGGCCCCGTCTTGCCCGAGCTTGTCCTCGACCACGATGGCCGCGCGTCCGCCAGGCTCACCGCCAATGGTTGCCATTGAGGTGGTCCAGTTCAAAGTAGGAACAGTGACGCCTGAATACTGAGAGTACTGTTTGACGTTAAGCCAGAGTGCCCCATAGATTAGATAAAACCCACCTCGTCAAAAAATTCGTTGCTAACAAACGCTCGTCAAAACTAAAACTCCTGACACAACTTCCAAGACTTACCAGGCAAAGTCCCAAGTCTTCACCCACTGTGCGTTCGTGCACTTCTTTTTCGTCCAGGGGTTGCCGTACGTCAAGGAGCTAAACTTCGAATACGTAATGATCGCTATAATCATAAGGATGGCAGCGATCTGTAACCGAATCTTTGGTTGTAGAGTCGATGTGGCCAGATCGAAAACAGCGCAGTTGAGCAAAACGGCAAAGTATAGCGCAGGGAAGTAGTGGTGAAGGAAGAGCTGACGGCCCATCAGGAAGAAAGGGAAGTAATGCATGCAATACCCGACAAAGAGAAAACCACAGAGGGAATCATACTTGACAACCTTGGCTAAAGCAGGTTACCTGGATCAGCTTAACACGAGACTGAACTGCACTAATCCTCACTATTGTCAAAATCACGATATCCTCTCTTCGCGCGAAGTAGGAGGAAACCTCTGACGATCATATATGTGATGACCGAAGCCGTGCTCGACCACCAAACAAATGGATTACCGATTAGGTAGATCTGGCGATGATCCTTGACCCAGAAATTCTGATATATAACTAATCAGATATGAATCACAATTTCAATCGTATAACTCACAATACCACGGCGAAGACGAGGCCAGGTCAAAGGTCGAGAGTCATACATGTGACGGTCGGTCAATCCAGCATTGGTTGTCCACATGACCTGCTGCAGCTCCCAGAACTTGGACAAGAATCCAGGAATCTTGTAATTGACCTTTGGAGCATCGGTCGGTACTATGAAGAAGCACTTCTGAGAACATAATACCCAATGAAAGGTGATACAGAATCCTTACGTTGTGGGTGCTTTGCAGCAGTCTCGACGTACCATAACGAGTTGGCTTTGACAGCGTTCTTGTTACACGTGACCTCCTGCTGTTCAAAACCCCATTCGGGGAGTTTCACTTTGTGTGAGAAGAGGTAGCAGCCTGTATTCAAGTGCCTGAGCTTGAAATGCGTTCTCAATGTCCTCAAGCGCTTGCTCGATTCCTTATCGCTGCTGTCGCCCTTTTCAATCTCAACAACCCAGTCATCGTTGATGTCGCCGACAAAACCAGCCATGCCATACGCTGAAACCTCGTTCTGGAAGTCGACATCTGAGATGGGCGGGCGGACTTCATGCGAGTGGAGGGCCTTGTCGGTCACGATATGCCTTAGCTTGATGCGGGAGCCGTGGTCAATATACACAATAGGCTTGTGCTCGTAGTCGTACTGTTCATAGCTATCAACTGTTGCGTTGAGCACTCGCCAGAGATTATTATCATCCTTATGTGGGTAAAGTGTGATTTGTTGCTCTGTCAAGCTATGCAATGAGAGATGAGATAAAACAAAGACCACACGTACGTGAACTTCCTCCAGGGTAGTTGTGAAGATGGGAGTGCAGATAACCGCCTTGTGTGTTCAGATGTCGGATTGTGATATCTGAACCAAGGGCAACATCTAGAACAATATGAGATAAGCACATCCATGTACATCACTGCAATATACGGACCTGCGTACGTGTCCTCCATCCCACGTCCCAGTGTCTGCCTGAATTCCGAGCTCATAAACGCGTCGCCCTCTCCTGAGCTTCCAAGAATAAGGAAATGCAGCTGGAACATGGTCATGTAGAAAAGGATAGGAATCAAGATGAGACAGACAGCCCGCGCCAAGAAATGCTTCGCCCACATCCTTGGACTGACACGAAGATCGCCCAAGAGAAGCCACAATCGCAGGATAGTGCACACACCAACCGTCGCAATTGTAAAGAGACCAACCCATTTGCAGGATACGACAGCGCCAAGGGACAGACCAGTCAAAATATGCCATGTCCACCACTCTGTGGTAAATGATTCTTTCTTGTCCTCATTCGAAAACCCCACAAAAAAGAAGACAGTGAGGGCCGTGAAAAACACCAGGGGAGAATCCAGTAGGATATGGCGAGATTGTGTGATTAGTCCATTTTCGAATGTCAGAAATATTGATGCAAGTAGTGCGGTGGTTGCGCGACAGTCAAGAGCCCGTAGGGTGAGATATGCGATTGGGATAGTTGCGACTCCAAACGTAGCGGGTACCATTCGCATAGCCACATATGGCGCATTTTCAAAGACCCTAGTTGATGCATGCTCAACAATAGAAAATTCACATCGTTTCCGGCACACTCTCTTCCCAATCTTGCGTCAGCTGTGATGTAGTATCCTCACGGGTATTCAAACTCCCTTCCGAGCACATTCCCGCAGGCATTCATGTATCCATCAATCTCGACTCGAGCAGGCGCTGGAAATCAGCGCTCAGCCTTCGCTGTCTTGTCATCCGACGAATCTATATCATAGGGCGATACTGTGGGTGACTTTGTACAAGTTCAACGAGACTCTCAGATACCACTCGAAGACTAATTTTTCGTTTGTTAGATTTTAGATGCGTCGCCTGCATCATCAGTGGAGATCAGAGCTTTCCACCTCGATCGCATGCTGGGCAATGGAGAAGTCGTTGGAAAACATGGAAATGAGCCCTTCGGTGAGTAACCTTCTTCTCACTCATGCGCATATACTCACATCTGGTAGACATATCCTTCCCGTCGTGGTGTTCACCCTTCCCTCGCACTAAAGGGCACGGTTCTTCATAATTGCAACAATCAGGACAGCGCACTGCTTGACATGAATAGCATCAGTCTTGGTGTTGTTGGCTTCTGTTGACGTAGCCCATCGTTGAATGTTAAATTGCTCAGAGAAGGATACGGCCATGACCGATTTGCTAAATACGTGACAAGCAAGACGGTCTCTCACCTGAACAATGCTGCAAAGCATTTTCAGTTGGTCCTGGACCAATGTCCGGTCGGCCATCCTTACCAGGCAGCGACTCTCACCAACCTCGCGTGGGCCGCCTTAAAGGCTATATTCAAAACGATGTTTAAGACCTCCTTGATTTTATCTGGCGCTATAGCAAGGTGCGCACATCCACCTATATTCACTAATCCGCAGAACTGTCTTGCAAGCTATTACCACTCTGTCGAGAGGGCACTTACCTATTGCAGCAGGGGCAAATAGTGCCAATCGTGTGATCCGCGAATACAACAATCTTCATATAGACGCATCGGATGAAGGCATCTCCACTTTTGACGAGTCGTACTCGAACTCTATCCTCTGGGCAACGCACACCGTCCGAAAGCAGTCGACGAGCTTGCGCAGGCAGTTGAAGCATGTGCTCGCTTGGGAATCCATCTCGTCATTCCACGCTCAACAACCTTGCCCTCCGAACCAGATATGTCAAATTGAATACCAGTGGGGATCTCGACGAGGCTATCAACCTGTTCCGGGATTGGCTTCGGTTAGCGCTGCATGGCCATCCAGGTCCCCATAGACATCTTCGCAATTTGAGCTCGGCACTTTGTTCTCGTTTCACGCAAACTCGGAAGAATGAAGATATCGAGGAGGCCATTCCACTCTGCCAAGAGTCTTTGGAAGCTCTGCCTTCATTGAACCCGAGTAGATGCTTCAGCTACGTGTGGTTGCATCTAATTATCGTTCGAGTCTATCTGGAATCTGGGCCCACCTTCTTGACATGAATGCAGATCCCTTCAACTATTCTACGTACTCATACAGGCCCCCAATTTCCGTCAAGTTACTCAGTTTGGCTGTTTAAACTGTTAAGTTATTAATCATGTGTACTCGATATATGTTCTGAAACGCTCTGGAACAGTTCCGAGTCAGAACTGCGCTTTCAGACAAAGTACCTAAGTGTGTCAAGATGTCTTCAAACTGTATCTACAATATGTAAGGACGAAACGTTTGGTCCCACGTGCATGCTCACCAGTTGTGCTCCACATACGATTGCTCCTTTTTCTCATAACTTGATACTCTTATTCTGTCAAGAGTGTGTTGTCGTAGAGACATCGAGTGCTATTTCCAAGAGAAGAGAAAGAGAAAAGAACAAACGTAGTGTACGGACATCTTTTCTTGTAATTCCGTCCGATACAGCGTAAAAATATTGTCAGTAGGTTTCGAACCAACTCCAAGGGAAACAGATTTTGACTCTGTTGTAGTGGTAACCACGCGGCTAAGACTAGTTAGATGAACCTCTGAGGACATTATGCATGATTGAATGTCAAGGTGTGTTCCAATAGAAACAAACCTTCTCGTGATCAGGTTTCGAACCTGCCTAACCCAAGAGAAACAGATTTCAATGCTGTTGTAGTAACAACATGGGTAAGAGCTTGTTAGAACAGTTAGACGAACCTCTGAGGACACTATCCACGAGTGAATGTCAAGGTGCGTTCCGACAGTAAAAATGTTGTCATCGGTAGGTTTTGAACCTGCGCGGACCAAGGGGAACAGATTTCGACTCTGCTAACCACTTCGCTAACACCATTGGCAATGGACCGTCGAGGAACTGTCCATGAGTGAACCATGAGAAAGCATGAAAACCGCATCGTCAGCAGGCTCGACAGATTTTGATTCTGCCGTATGAGCACACAGCTGAGACCAGTTGAGATAGACCTCTGAGGAAATCATGAGTAAATCTTCAAGGCTGCCGTGTTTCAATATAAAAAAAATAGGTCGTCTGTAGGTTTCGAACCGGTACCGAGTGGCAAAGTCAAAGAGACAGATTTGGCTTCTGTTGTGGTACTCACTTTGGCCAGGACGAAGTTGGGTTGATTGGCCGAGGAAACCGTCCATGAGCGAGTTTTAAGGCATATCCTGATTGGAAAAACCACTCGCTCTTAGCAGGTTTCGAGCCTGCGCACCAGATCGCAGTGGAACAGATTTGGACTCTGTAGTGATCACCGCTTGGCTAAGACTAATTGAGAGGAACGTCCGATGAATTCATCCATGTCTGAATGTCGAGGTGAGTTCGAATAGAAAAACGCTCGTTGTCGGCAAGTTTTGAACTTGCGCATTCCAAGTGGGACAGATTTTTATTCTGTTGTAGAAACCACCTGGTGAAGACCAGTTAAGATGGATGGATCTTTAAGGCCGCCGTGTTCCGATAAAAAGAGACGTTGTCGCCAGCAGGTTTCGAACCTGCACTGTTACAGTTCAAGAGACAGATTTTGATTCTATTGTGGGTATCATTTTAGCCAGGACGAAGTTATGATGAAGTTCCGAGGAAACCATTTATGAGTGAATCTTCAAAGCGTATTCAGATGGGAAAAAAACAACCTCTTTCGGGAAGGTTTCGAACCTGTGCCATCCAAAAGAAACAGATTTTGATTCTGTTGTAATTACCACTTGAGTAAGACCCGTTAAGATGAACCTGCGACGAAACTATCCATGAATGAATGTCAACGTGGTTTTTGACAACAAAAAATTTATAGCTGGCATGTTTCGAAAATGCGCAACCAAGAGAAACAGATTTTGATTCTGTTGTGATAACCACTTGGATAATACCACTATTGTATAAGGTGAACCTCCGACGAAATGATCGATGAGTGAATGTCGAGGTGTGTTGGGCTAGAAAAAAATTCATCGGCAGATTTCGAACCTGCGCAGTCCAACAGAAACAGATTTCCATTCTGTTGTAGTTACCACTTCCGAGGCGTTGTTGTTGCATCCGAATGAGATGACGGGCGGATAGGTCGTGACCTATGGGAGGAAGTTATTGAATCGAGACATGTTTTTTGTGTATTGCTCACTGTGTTAAACCAGCTAATGGATGCAAGCCAGGTAAGCATGCAGAGCGCGTTATATGACGGAAGTGTGTATTACCTGAATGGTGCCAGGTTCTCTATACCCTCCTCGCTGATTGTGGACACAAATGCGATGGGCCGCGGTACGATGCCCGAATTCAAGAGTTTGTGCGTATTGCTGTCGATTGTGGTCACGATGGCGGCTGAGCAACAGGTAAAGGAGTACGTACGCCTCTTCTAATTCTGCTGTATTATAGACTTTCCACCCTGCAGATTCACCTGCGAGCCAGTCTTTTCCGACAGGAGTGGTGTTGACTTTCTCACCGTACGTCCATGATGGATTGGGTGATTGGGTGAAAGTGGAATGGGTGGTGGAATTGAATGCAGGGACCTATCACCCATCAGTGAACTGATGAGTCCTTGATATTGTGGCTGTGAGAACTATAGACGCACATAATTATGCTCCTCCCACATAAGATCATTTATACTGGGAGAAATCTGTGTTGTTGACACATAGGCATGTAGATGTGCAAATCTAAACTACAATGAGGAGTTCAAGAAAGTATTGCGACGTTGCAGCATCACAGCCGGCAAGATCTTCTAGCGTAGTTGTGTCCCCGATTTGCAGCATTTTCATTTGTCATTTTATATGGTTTAAATTATAACTTGGTCATGAACTACCCGCCTATCTCATTTGCATGCAACCACAGCGCTCCGGGCCCGTTCAAAGAAAATCGCGAACTTGAAGAACAGCCAAGGATTCACCATGAACATCATCAGCGAGTCATTTGTGGAGAATGTAAGTGCAACGCTCCTCTGGACTTCGATGAGCGGGCTATTAGTGGTTTGACAAGGGAAAAATATGCATCCGTGTACCTTTGTGATACGATTATACGCTAATAACAAAGTGTTCAGATGCAAATAAAAGCCTCTCTTATATCAGGGAAAACGCTTTTAGCATGGAGTACGAGGTGATTTCATTTACTGCCCAACCCACTCACTCGCTAACCACGCTGCCTCCCAACAGCTCTACAAATCCATGGATATCACACATCCAATCACAATTAAGCACAACGACACGCTTATCCTCGCGCACGTCCAGTACATCCTTGTACGCAAAGACGGTACCCACAGACATAGATATTATCAACCTCACAAAGTTCAAGCCTGTTATGTTTGGACGACGTCTCATATTACCGGGTTGGAGATACATGCAGGATCACTCGCGAGCCGAATACTACACATATATCCTACCTGTTCCGATAACGACAATATAACCCAGGATCTATCCGAGTTGTCGAACTACACGAATCGCCAGCAAGAACTCACCGGTTTACTGATGGCCTGTTGGTGTCACTCTGGTGAAAGTAATACGAACTTGATGACAAGTTTTGAATAGTGATTGAGATCAAAGGGACAGACGGTCGTACTTACTACCACCACTAGGAAATAATAAGAATGGCGCATTTAATTTCTGACCTTGTATGTAGCAACGCAGAATGCGATTCGACTTTGTGAAATCTACATAACGGGTACATACGGACGCAAGCACAGCGATTTCGTAGTACATCTTGTGAGTGATGGGAAGCTAATTTTGTGCTCAACAAAGGGGAGTCGGGGATGGGACACCGCAAGGGTACATACACATGTAACGAAGGACATGTCGAGAATGAAAACTGCTGAGAGATATATTTCTTCCCAAACGAAGGAGGAGATACAACTACAATATCTCGAGTGTCCTGACGTCCATCATACCGTCAACAGAATCCGCATCTTTGACTTGTGCAATGATACCCTGATCTGATGCGATCCTCTTGTATTCTCTGCCGCGTTGCTGCACTAGCAGGAATGCGCTGAATGGCTGTCCGAGGCGAACAATCAATCGCATTGCACGCTCATGCGATTCTGAATCAACCGGGCCTTGTCCGCCGGGTGACCCTGAGAGAGTAAAACTATCCAAGCTCTTCATATCATCTGCATAGTCAGGTAGCTCGAGGAGACGATGATCCCAGGGGCGAACGAGTAAGAATGACCGTCGAGCGGGTCTTCCTCGTGAGAACTGAGGCAACTTGTCCTCTGTAGTGATCCTCAGGTCATGAAGCCCATCTGCCTTGACTTCATACGTGACATAATTCTCCATGTGTTCGGTGGGTCGCCCCACGACTTCTGTGACAGGGAATACGATGCAAGACAGACGAAGTCTGCAGTTTGTGAAACGAGGAGCGCCCAGGTTATCAAACAGAGCGTAAAGTTTCAGAGCCAAGTCCATAGCAACAACATGCCGAAGCGAGGAGATCGATGCCTGAATGTCATCTTCAGACAGAGATGACAGGGTGCATGATGGAGCTTTGTATGAAATAATGTCGGCCGGCAGACAACTATTGAATTCGGATGATTGCCCCACCCAGTCCAGGGCACTGATGTCACCCGACTGAGCCACAACCTCCTGCAAGAGCCTCCCAAGCGCCTTTTGCTTCTTCTCGCCATAAATGACAGATAGGTTGACGCCGAAGATACCAAACAACGAGTATGCAATATCTTCCTGCCACGTGGTGACACGCCCGGACACCCATTGAAGCTTCTCCCGGGCGTCTCTCATCCCTGGCTGGAAGGCGACGAGGGCCTGTGCATCTATGCCCGTCGCATCTCCCATCTCCTGCATGATTGCAAGGGAATCCTTGTGGTTGGAAGAGCGATCATTGAGATATAGGGACCAATCCTTCTGATAAAATAGGACAAAACTTGGGGCGAGGAATTCTTGAACTGTCCATCCTCGCGTATTCCAAGCGCTACTTGCGAGCGCGCCAGCCTGCGACGAAGGTGGTACATCCGACAGGTAGATGATGGTAAGCGCTGAGTGGCGATACCAGATAAACATGGAGTTGACCGATTGTTGGACCTCGACGTTGTTAGTCTGGTCGATGCAACAGGTGTCGATCCATGCCCAGCGATACCCTTTACCACAAGCAGTTCTACAGAATGACTGCAACTTCGGGATGCCACCGACTGGATCCAAGTCATATACCACCTTGCCCTGGATGTCACGTAGTAACGGTTCCTTGCCTTCCCACCTATGCGACAGCATGACATAACGGAAGTACGTCGCCACCACAGCTTTGATGCGCTCCATTTCGAGATCCATGTGCACCAATATTGATGACAGAAGCTCCTTGTACTCTGTACTCGTTTTGAAGGCATCGAACTGTACCTCTCGATCGCACAAGTGCCCAGTGAAAGTATTAATTAGACGATGCGGGGTGTCGTCCAGTTGAGTCTTGATGGTCGCTTGGATAGCTCCTTCTGCTTCGGATGTACTAATATACCGTTGGCGCAAGTCTGGACAAGGAGTCAACAATGTTGAAAGGTGTGCTATTTGGGAACATACTCTGTGTTTGCCTGTCGGGAGCCTTATCTAGCTTCGAGAGCATGATTTTAAACACCTCGATGGCTTCATCGTATCTGCGCATGCCATGAAGTATCGTATGCTTCAATTTATATCCAAGGTAAGATGATGGGTTGAGTTCAATGACCTGCGTATCACCAAAATGAGCGTCGAATACGAAACGGTAGCTGACATCGCACCTTTTCCGCGTCAAGGAGTGCATCATCCCATAACATGTTTCCAGACCTCGCCTTACTGCGGTTCGCAAAGAGGATATCGGTTGCCAAATCGAGGTCGATCGCTGCAGAGGAAATTTCGATAGCCCTGTCATAATTACCCGCAGCGAGGGCATCATCTCCGTCTGCAGCACAGAGTATGCTGCAGTTTCGCTTGAAAGCTAAGTGAGATGGGGTTGAGAATGATACCCGGTTAACATCATGAAGACTTGCCAGTCGACCAATCAAGGCAGCGTACTTTCATGGTCTCATCGGCCGTATCCATCATTTGCCGGTATGATTTGAGGGCTTCTAGAAGTCTGCCTGCCTGAAGGAGGGCATGGCACCAATTCTGGTGCGCAGTTCGCCACAAGGATTTGAGGTCCCACCCGAATAACTAAAAAAAGTACAGTCGGGTGTGAAAAAAATGCTTTCTAGCCGCACTGCAATCAACCTACCACCACAAAGACATCATATTTAGAATGAATGGCCGACGTAGACGAGAAACGGATAGCTTTGACAGCAGAAGTGAGATGGCTAGCAGCTTCGTTGTAACGTGCGTCATCTAATGCATTCATTCCCACTTGGACATGTAGATAAGCCTGAAGTACGAAGTTTGCAACATCAGTATCAATACATAGCTCTGGAGTTGACTGGCAGGAGCACTCACTTCCACAATACCACAGGCAAGGGAATCCGGATTGGGACGAGTGGTAGCTAGCTCTTGAACACGCAGAATTGCCTCGTCACATTGATTTGCATTGAAAAGGGCGATGGCCTGACAGCTGTTGTGTGAGTAGCATGTACATGTGACATAATCTACGTACCTTGATCAAGAGTAGAAGACGAGTTTTATTCAAGTCTGCGTCCACGTACATGAACCCGAGGTCAAATGCTTTCATCGCGTCCTGGAACTGTGCTTTTCCACAGTGGGCGATGCCTTTGGAGATACAACCCATCAAGGACGGTTGAATGCTGATGCTCTATATCACAATAAGGTAGTCTATGTTAAAAAAAGTCACGACGGAACGGTGCATCTCACTTTGAGCGCGTCATCAAGTGCGCAGTCCCAGTCTGAATTTCTTGCTTTTACAAACGAGCGATTCGCATAAGAGTTGTAGTCGTTGCCATTGGCACCGATATCTTGCGTCAACAACTTGTCAGCAGTGAGCAAGTCGCCACTTATGCATGCATCGTAGGCTGTCGTGTTGATGGTGAGGATCTGTATCACGCATGATCAGATGATGTGGTAAGAGTGAAGACTGAAAACATGCATCGCAATCAGCCTGCTGAGGCTTGGCATCAAGATTGAGGATCAGTATGCAAGAAGACGGGCCAAGAATGGGAACCCACATTATCTGCCACTTGTTCCTTCGGGAAATCCTCCCGTAACACATCCTTGAAGAAATGAGATGAAGAAGGGACGGAAATGAACAAAACTTGCGTGTGATGCATGGTCCTGGAGAATGTCCTCTGGTAAAGGTACTGCCCACTTTGAGATCATGCGATCCAAACCTCCGCTGAGAATGTGCTTGCCATCCGTGGAGAAGGTGACACAAAACACCATACTGGTGTGCTTGAATATGGCAATAGTTCGTTGATCCGAAAGCCGCCAAAGGCGAACCTGGCTATCTATAGATGCGGATGCGAAAAGGGTGCCAGTAGGGTCCAAGGCAATCATCTCGATATGGTGAGTATGACCCCTGCAGGGTTCACCGACCTGCTCACAGGTCGATGAATCCCAGATGCGTATGGTGGGATCTTCATCACTACCACCGGAGATAAGCTGTTTGCCATCGGGCGTCCACGCGAGTGAAATATTCCGTGCTCCATTGAACACAGAGTGACCGTCGAACTTTGCGATGCATTTCCTCGTGCCTGGATTCCATATTTGAATATTCTCGAATGTTGCGATGGCAAGGTATTCACCAGACGGTGAATACCGAACGCAATTGATTGCAGCGCCACATTGATTGGTTTTCCTTGCACCTGACATGTTTTTGTGTTCCAGAGCCTCGTTGTGTTGTCACATGAGCCACTCGCTAACACCGCGCCGTCCGGGGAAAAATCAAGCGAGCATATCCTTTTGGTGTGGATTTTGATAGGTCCGGTGAGAGATTTGCCGTCTCTGTTCCAGGCGATGAGCGCTCCAACATCATCACCGCTTGCGATGAATTGCCCGTCTCTTGATACTGCAACTCTGTATACAGAGTCGCGATGCCCCTTCATTGTCTTCAATACGACGCCGTCTTCTAAGTCCCACAGACGAAGTGTCCTGTCCCACGAGGCCGTGACCATACGTCTTCTATCGGGGAAGACTGCGACTGCACAGACCCAACCTTTATGACCTTCAAATGTTCCGCTAGCTGTGGTGATCTGTTCTGTTTCCGTCATTCTGCTTGAGTGAATGGTGTTGGGCACAACTTGCTGGAGTGCTTGTGGGTATCTTTTGTGCTTTTTCACATGTACAGCCTCAACTTGCTTCGTATATCATTAGACGCCCAAGACACGAGGCCTGAAACCTATATTGCAACCAATCCAGGGCCAACGTCGCTCTCTTCATTCAGTTAGTCCACCATGCCCTTCCATTCGGTTCCACTACCTACTCCATTCTGGACGCACGTCAGAGAATCGACACCACTCCTACCAGAAAAGCCTAGTTCGCAGGCGAATCTCCAGGATGGAAAGTCTATAAAGCGGCAGAATTAGATAAGGCGTACGTACCCCTTGAACTGTCGTTCATTGTCGATCTTGAGTTCAGTCGCAATCGTGATCATGATCGACAGCGATATCCACAGGCTCCTGATTTCGGGCATTGTACAACGCCCCATTGCATTCGTATCCATTAGCGAAGAGAGCGTAGAGAACCTGGCACCGTTCAGGTGTGACGCACCTCCAGTATCTAATGCGCTTTGCACACTTATCTGGCTTGCATCCGTCAGCTGGTTTAACAGTGAGCAATACACAAAAACATGGCTCTTCATTGCTTATAACTTCATCTCATAGTTCACGAACTACCCGCCTATCATCTCATTCGCATGCAACTACAATGCTCCGGGCCGCATCAAAGACACGATTGCGAATTTGAAGAACAACCAAGGATTCACTGTGAACATCATCAGCGAGTCATTCGTTGAGAATGCAAATGCAACTGATATTGACGTTTCTCCCGGCTTCAACGAGTGGACTATCAGCGGTTTGACAAAGGAAAAATATGTATGCGTGCACATTTGTGATGCGATATATATGCGCTAACAACAATGTATTCAAGTGTAAATGATAGCCTCCTGCGTCAAGGATAGTGCTTTTAGCACAGAGTGTAAAGTCATTTCAATATTGACATTTCCGTGGACATCACCCTACTGGCGAACGGCGCAAGATGTTCGATATGGAGCTTGGGCACTGACAAACTCGTTTTTGGTGATAGATCAGTTTGCTTGACGAGCTCGACTCGGAAATAACCGAAACGGTGCTATAGCTGTGGCCGAACCAAAATCTTGATATAAATGACACCGAAAATGCATGCCGCTACAATATCTCTACCATCCTGATCATGTCTGGAATAGAAGAAAGATCTTTGACTTGTGCAATAATATCATGATCTGACGCGATTCTCTTGTATTCTCCGCCGCGCTGATGCGCTAGCAAAAATGCGTTAAAAGGCTGCCCAAGGTGAACAGCCAATCGCAACGCTCGATCACTCAGTTCTGGATCAACCGACTCCTGTGCTTCAGGGAACTCGCTAGATGAATGCTGTAATGGAGACCCGGGCGCGGACCAATAACCTTCCTCACTCTCCATCTCATCAAGGTCGGGCAGCTCCACCAAGCCAGACGACTCCACAAAGTCAGGAAGCTCGAGGAGATAACGATTCCACGGACGAACAAGCAAGAATTTCTGCAAGGTGGGTCGTGGTGATGAGAACTGAATCAGCTTGTCTTCCGTGGTGATCACCAGATCATGAAGCCCATCGGCCTTGACTTCATATATCTCCTGGTCATGAGCGAGACCTCGTTTGACTGCTGTGACACGAAATGCGATGCAAGGCAGATGCAGTCTGCAGTTTGCGAAACGAGGCGCGTTCAGGTTGTCAAGCAGGGTGTAAAGTTTTAGAACCAAATCTACAGTTATGACATGTTGAAGCGAGGAGATCGCTGTCTGAATGTCATCTTTGGACAGAGATGGCAGGTTGTGTGGTGGAGCTTTGTATGAGATAATGTCGGCTGGCAGACAGCTATTGAATTCGGATGATTGTCCCACCCAGTCTAGGGCACTGATGTCACCTGACTGAGCTACGACCTCCTGCAAGAGCCTCCCAAGCGCCTTTTGCTTCTTCTCGCCATAAATGACAGGCAGATTGACGCCGAAGATCCCAAACAATGAATATGCAATATCTTCCTGCCACGTGGTGACACGGCCCGACACCCATTTGAGTTTCTCCCGGGCGTCTCTCATCCCCGGGCGGAAGGTGACGAGGGCCTGTGCATCTATGCCCGTCGCACCTCCCATCTCCTGCATGATTGTAACGGAATCCTTGTGGTTGGAAGAACGATCGTCGAGATACAGGGACCAATCCTTCTGATAAAACAGTACAAATTTGGGGGCCAGAAATTCTTGAACTGTCCATCCTCGCGTGTTCCAAGCGCTACCTGCGAGTGCGCCAGGCTGCGATGAAGGTGGTACATCCAACAGGTAGATGGTGGTGAGCGCTGAGTGACGATACCAGATAAACATGGAGTTGACCGATTGTTGGACCTCGACGTTGTTAGTCTGGTCGATGCAACAGGTGTCGATCCATGCCCAGCGATACCCTTTATCACGAGCAGTTTTACAGAATGACTGCAACTTCGGGATGCCACCAACTGGATCCAAGTAGTATACCACCTTGCCCTGGATGTCATGCAGTAACGGTTCCTTCCCTTCCCACCTATGCGATAGCATGACATAACGGAAGTACGTCGCCACCACGTCTTGGATGTGCTCCAGTTGAAGGTCTGCATGCTTTATCACGGATGACATAAGTTCTTTATACTCTGCACTCGTTTTGAAAGCTTGTATCTGTGCCTCACGATTACATAGGCGCCCAGTAAAACTGTTGATTAGGCGATGCGGGACGTCATAGAGTTGAACCTTGATGGTCACTTCGATAGCTTCTTCTGCTTCAGATGGACTAACATACTGTTGGCGCAAGTCTGTACAAAGAGTCAACATTGCTTAAAGACATGCTATCTGAAGCGTACTTTGTGTTTCCGTGTCGGGAGCATCTTCTAACTTGGAGAGCATGATTTTGAAGGCCTCGATGGCTTCATCGTATCGGTGCGCGCCATGAAGTGCCGCATATTTCAACTGATATCCAAAGTAAGATGAGCGGTTGAGTTCGATGACCTGCGTATCGCTAGAATGAGCGTCGAATACGAAACGGTAGCTATTATCGCACCATTTCTGCGTCCAAGAGTGCGTCATCCCATAGCATTTTTCCCGACCTCGCCCTACTGCGGCTCGCAAAGACGGCATCGGTTGCAAAATCGAGTTCAATCGCCGCAGTGTAAAGCTCGATAGCTTTGTCGTAATTACCTGCAACGAGGGCAGCATCTCCTCCCACAGCGAGGTCAGTCAGGCCGGTGGCAGTATAGAGCTTGCTGCAATCTTGCTTGAAAGCTAAGTGAAACGTGGTTGAGAATTATACCCGGTTGACATCACGAAAACTTGCCAATGGACCAATCAAGGGAGCGTGCTTTGGTAGCCTCATCAGCCCTATCCATCATGTATCGGTATGCCTTGATGGCTTCTGGAAGTCTGCCTGCCCGAAGGAGCGCATGGCACCAATTCAGGTGTGCAGTTTGCCACAATGACTTGAGGTCCCACCCGAATAACTAGAAAAAGCAGTCAGACAGTGACGAATTCATTTTCAGTTGCATTGCAATCAACCTACCACCACAAAGACATCATATTTAGAATGAATCGCCAACATAGACGAGAAACTGATAGCGTTGACAGCAGCAGCGAAGTGGTCAGCAGCTTCGTTGTGACGTGCATCGTCTAACGCATTCATTCCCACTTGGACGTGTAAATAAGCCTGAAGTGTGAGATTCGCAAAAATCAGTATCGATGCATAAATCTGAAGCTGACTGTGTGTAGAGCACTCACTTCCACAATTCCACAGGCAAGAGACATCGCATTGGGACGAGTGGTAGCTAGCTCTTGGACGCGCAGAATTGCCTCGTCACGCTGATTTGCATTGAAGAGAGCGATAGCCTGATAATCGTTGTGAGTAGCGAGTACATGAGACACAATCGACGTACCTTGATCAAGAGTAGAAGACGAGTTTTATTCAAGTCTGCGTCTACATACATGAAAGCAAGGTCAAATGCTTTCATCGCATCCTGGAACTGTTGTTTTCCACAGTGGGCGATGCCCTTGGAGATACAGCCCATCAAAGATGGCTGAATGCTGATGCTCTATATCGCCATATAAGCCAATCTCTATTAAAAAGGTCACGACGGATCGGTGCATCTCACTTTGAGCGCGTCACCAAGTGCGCAGTCCCAATTGGAATTTCTTGCCTTGATAAACGAGCGATTTGCATAAGCGCTGTAGGCGTTGCTATCAGCATTGATCTCTTGTGTCAACAGCCTGTCAGCAGTGGGCAAGTCCCCGCTTACGCATGCATCGTGGGCTGTTGTGTTTATGGTGAGAATCTGCATCACCCATGGTCATATTACGTCGTAAGAGCAAATGACAGAAACAAGCCTTGCAGTCCTGGTCCTCGAGAATGTTCTCCAGCAAAGGTGCCGTCCACTTTGACATCATGTTATCGCTACCTCCGCTCAGAATGTCATGGCCATCCATGGAGAAGGTGACACAATACACCAAACTGGGGTGATGGAATGTGGCGATGCTTTGTCGATCTGAAAGCCGCCAAAGGTGAACCTGGTGGTCGGCGGACGCGGACGCGAGAAGGGTACCAGTAGGGTTCAAGGCAATCATCTCGATATGGTGAGTATGACCCCTGCAGGGTTCACCGACCTGCTCACAGGTCGATGAATCCCAGATCCGTATGGTGGGATCAGTATCAGTACCAGCCGAAACAAGATGTTTGCCATCGTGCATCCACACGAGTGCAAGATTCCATGCTCCATACGCAGAGTGACCTCGGAATTGTGCCATGCATGTCCTCTTGCCTGGATTCCATATTTGGATACTACGGTGTGTTGCAATAGCAAGATGTTCACCAGATGGTGAATACCGAATGCAGCGGACTTCAGCGCCACATTTGATTGGATTTCCTTGCACCTGCCATGTTTTTGTGTTCCAGAACATCGTTGTGGTGTCATATGAGCCGCTCGCCAGCAATGTGCTATCTGGGGAAAAATCAAGCGAGCAGATCGAATGGGAGTGGGCTTTGATGGGTTTTGTGAGAGATTCACCGTCTCCATTCCAAGTGATGAGCTCTCCACCAGTATCACCGCTTGCTAGGAATCGCCCGTCTCTTGATACTTGAACTCTGTATACTCCGTCACGATGCCCCTCCATTTTCTTCAACTCGACGCCGTCTTCCAAGTCCCACAGACGAAGCGTCTTGTCTTCCGAGGCCGTCGCCATACGGCGTCTATCGGGGAAGACTACGACTCCCCTAACAAGTTGTTCATGACCTTTAAATGTTTGATTGGGTGTGGTAATTTGAATAGTGGGCTTTTCTGCTTTCGTCATTCTGCTTGAGGTGAATCGTATTCAGCGCGACTTGGTGGGGAGTTTGTGGGTGTCTTGGATTCAGATATGTGTGTACCGGGACTTTTTGTGCCTCTTCACAGCCCCATCCTTCGTGTATCATTAGACGCCCAAGACACGAGGCCTGAAACCCAATCTGCAACCATGTATAACTTAATTTATGAGGGCCAGCTCGCCCTCTTCATTTAGCTAGTTCAACATGTCCATCCCTCCCTTCGATTCCACCACCTATCCCATCCTGGACGTACAATTAGAGTGTAGACACCACTCCCCCCCGGAAAAGACTGGATCACAGGCGAATTTGTAGGGTGGAAGGTCTACAACAAAGCAGACACAGACAAAGCATGCGTACTCCGGCCTACTAGGTTAGCTTTCAAGAAACTACGAGCTCGAGGCCGATGATGCGAAGGCTGACAGCGTCGATAATGGATTTCATTGACGGTATTGAAACTGCTTTCGAATTGCTTACACTAGTTGGCTTACTAGCAATTTGATCACGTGCAGAGTTTCTATATGCGATCATCGCCCCTGGGCCGTTATGCTGTGCACACTCTTATCCTCTTGCCATTTCTCAATTGCCGGCGATGGGATTCGAAAAGAGTTTGCAGTGGAAAGCCTCCCTTTGCAAGAATTCTGACTGAGCTACATAAAAGCTCCCGGACTCTCTGGAAGCTTGTGTGCTTGAGAGTTTGGAAATCTTGATAACACGATGTGCGTCTACAGTGTGTCGTATAATACAATATTCTGACATTATTTTCAGTGATGCATCTTCACGCGAGCGGCCGTCCGGAAGGAAATCTCGGCCTGTATGACATTCTCGAAAAATCTGCGAGGGAAGAATAACGACTAGCCACGACGAAGACGGACGCGAAACTCGCGATGATTGATTCGATATGACAAAATCATGAACGCAGGACTCGTTACTTAGTAATGATGCGGGCCCGATGAAAACGAAGCTATGTCTTCTGAATGGTTTGATCCATCAGTCGGACTATCCACACAACTTATTCAAATCTGGTATATGCCTCATTTGTGAGAGTCGTACTCCATCCATATATGAAAATCACGCTACAGAATGCCTCATGATGCATTTAAGATGCGTCCGCGTCAGCTATGATGCTATCACGGATATGTATTCATTTTGGCAATGTAGTAGTATCCTCGCGGGTATACAAAGTCCCTTCCGAAGTTCCGAGCGCATTCCCGCAGGCATTCGTGTATACATCAATCTCGACTTGAGCAGACGCTGGAATCAGCGCTCAGCGCTCAGCCTTCGCTGTCTTGTCATCCGACGAATCTATATCGTAGGGCGATACTGTGGGTGACTTTGTACAAGTTCAACGAGACTTTCAGACACCACTCGAGGGCTGATCCTTCTTTTGTAGATCTTTAGCTGCGTCGCCTGCATCATCAGTGGAAATCAGAGCTTCTTTCGAGCTCAATCGCATGCTGGGCAATGGAGAAGTTGTTGGAAAACTTGAAACATCGTGGAAATGAGCCCTTCGGTGAGATTTTTTAATAATATTAAGTTTAATATTTTTATTATTTAACCAACCTGCTTCTCACACATGCGCATATACTCACATCTGGTAGACATATCCTTCCCGTCCGTTCGTGGTGTTCACCCTTCCCTCGCACTAAAGGGCACGGTTCTTCATAATTGCAACAATCAGGACAGCGCACTGCTTGACGTGAGTAACATTAATCATGGTGTTGTTGGCTTCTGTTGACGTAGTCCATCGTTGAATGTCAAATTGCTCAGACAAGGATACGGCCATGACCGATTTGCCACATACGTGACAAGCAAGACGGTCTTTCCATATCCACAAATCTGCAGAACTGTCTTGCAAGCTATTACCACTTTGTCGAGAGGGCACTTACCTTCGTAGTATCGCAGCAGGGTCAAATAGTGTCAATCATCTGATCCGCGAATACAACAATCTTCATATAGACGCATCGGATGAAGGCATCCACTTTTGACGAGTCGTACTCGAACTCTGTCTTCTGGGCAATGCACATCGTCCGAAAGCAGTCGACGAGCCTGCGCAGGCAGTTGAAGCATGCTTTCACCAGCGCGGCACCACTCATGAGCTAGCCGAGAGGGTCCATACCTTGGTCTTTTCACTCAAATACCATTTCGAACACCAAGACAACTCAACGAGGCCATCTCCTTATATGAAGAAGCACTGCGCCTGTGTCCAAATATCGTCATTTCTCATTGGACAACCTAGGAGGCGCCCTCCGCGCCCGGTTCAATCAGCGCGGTGATGTTAATGACATCATCAGCCTCCGGCGCGAAACACCGACGTTGTGCTCGCTTGGGAATCCATCACCTCATTCCACGCTCAGCAACTTTGCCCTCCGAACCAGATATGTCAAATTGAATACCAGCGGGGATCTCGACGAGGCTATCAACCTGTTCCGGGATTGGATTCGGCTAATGCTGCATGTCGCCATAGACACCTTCGCAATTTGAGCTCGGCACTCTGTTCTCGTTTCACACAAATTCGGAAGAATGAAGATATCTAGGAGGCCATTCCACTTTTCCAAGAGTCATTGGAAGCTTTGCCTTCATTGAACCTGAGTAGATGCTTCACCTACGTGTGGTTGCATCTAATTATCGTTCGAGTCTATCTAGAATCTGGGCCCACTCTCTTCTTGACATGAATGCAAATCCCTTCAACTATTCTACGTACTCATACCAGGCTTCCAATTTCCATCAAGTTGTATACAGCTACTCGGTTTGACTGTTTAACTGTTAAGTTATTAATCATGTGTATTCAATGTATGTTCTAAAACGCTCTGAAACGATTCTGAGTCAGAACCGCGCTTTCAGACAAAGTACCTAAGTGTGTCAAGATGTCTTCAAACTGTACCTACAATATGTAAGGACGGAACGTTTGGTCCCACGCGCATGCTCACTAGTTGTGCTCCACATAAGATCACTCTTTTTTCTCCTAACTTGATACTCTTATTCTGTCAAGAGTGCATTGTCGTAGAGACATTCGAGTGCTATTTCCAAGAGAAGAGAAAGAAAAAAGAACGGATGTAGTGTACAGACATCTTTTATTGTAATTCCGTCCGATACACCGTTAAAATATTGTCAGCAGGTTTCGAACCAACTCCAAGGGAAACAGATTTTGACTCTGTTGTGGTAACCACACGGCTAAGACTAGTTAGATGAACCTCTGAGGACATTCTGCATGAGTGAACGTCAATGTGTGTTCCAACAGGAAAAAACCTTCTCGCGGCCAGGTTTCGAACCTGCCTAACACAAGAGAAACAGATTTGAATTCTGTTGCAGTAACAACATGGGTAAGACCCTGTTAGAACAGTTAGATAAACCTCTGAGGACACTATCCACGAGTGAATGTCACATGGCTAAGATCAACTGCATATGTAAACCTCATCCATGAGGGAATGTCAAGGTGCGTTCCGACAGATAAAAATGTTGTCTTCGGTAGGTTTCGAACCTGCGCAAACCAAGAGGAACAGATTTCGACTCTGTCAACCACTGATCTAACACCATTGGAAATGGACCGTCGAGGAACTGTCCATGAGTGAACCATGAGAAAGCATGAAAACCGCATCGTCAGCAGATTCGACAGATTTTGATTCTGTTGTGTGACCACGCAGCTGAGACCAGTTAAGATGGACCTCCGAGGAAATCGCTCCTCAAGGCTGCTGTGTTCCGATAAAAAAAAATTGGTCGTCTGTAGGTTTCGAACCTACACCCAGTAGCAAGAGAGATTTGGATTCTGTTGTGGTGCTGAGTCACTTTGGCCAGGACGAAGTTGGGTGGATTTGCCGAGGAAACCGTCCATGAGCGAGTTTTAAGGCATGTCCTGATTGGAAAAACAACTCGCTCTTAGCAGGTTGCGAGCCTGCGCACCAGATCGCAGTGAAACAGATTTGGACTCTTTAGTGATCACCGCTTGGCTAAGACTAATTGAGAGGAACGTCCAATGAATTCATCCATGACTGAATGTCGAGTGAGTTCCAATAGAAAAAAAAAAACGCTCGTCATCGGCAAGTTTTGAACTTGCGCATTTCAAGTAGGACAGATTTTCATTCTGTTGTAGAAACCACCTGGTTAGGACCAGTTAAGATGGATCTCCAAGGAAACCATCAATGGACGAATCTTCAAGCTTCAAGGCCGCCGTGTTCCGATAAAAAGACACGTCGTCGCCGGCAGGTTTCGAACCTGCACTGGTACAGTTCAAGAGACAGATTTTGATTCCGTTGTGGGTACCATTTTAGCCGGGACGGAGTTATGATAAGTTCCGAGGAAACCATCCATGAGTGAATCTTCAAAGCGTATTCAGATGGGAAAAAACAACCTCTTTCGGGAAGGTTTCGAACCTGCGCCATCCAAGAGAAACAGATTTTGATCTGTTGTGATCACCACTTGGGTAAGACCAGTTAAAATGAGCCTGCGACGAAACCATCCATGAGTGAATGTCAAGGTGGTTTTTGATAGACAAAAACCTTAATGTTGGCATGTTTCGAACTTGCGCAATCCAAGAGAAACAGATTTCGATTCTGTTAAGATAAGAACAGGGCTAAGATTATTGATATAGTCACCTCTGAGGACACTATTCAAGAGTGAATGTCAAGGTGGTTCCAATGGAAAAAGCGTATCATCGGCAGGTTTCGAACCTGCTCAATCCACGAGTAACAGATTTGGATTCTGTTGTGGTACGCACATGGCTAAGGCCAACTGGAGGAACCTCTGGGGAAAAATTCCATGAGTGAATGTCAAGGTATGTTCCGACAGACAAAAAATTGTCACCGGTAAGTTTCAAACCTGCGCACGCCAAGGGAAACAGGTTTCGACTCTGCTATCCACTTAGCTACCACCATCGGAAATGAACCCTCGAGGAACTGTCCATGGGTGAACGTTAACCATGAAGGCATAAAAACCGTATCGTCAGCAGGTTCGACTGATTTTGGTGAACACGCAGCGCCTGAAGATGTACCTCCGAGGAAATTATCCATGAGTAAATCTTCAAGGCCACCGTGTTCCGATAGAAAAAAAAGTTGGCTGGAGGTTTCGAACCTGCACTGGCAAAGTTAATGAGACAGATTTGGACTCTGTTGGGTGCTCACTTTGGCCAGGACGGAGTTGAATTGAACCTCCGAGGAAACCATCCATGAGCGAATTTTAAGGCATATCCTGATAGGAAAAACCAACTCGCTGTTAGCAGGTTTCGAGCCTGCGCATGAGATCGCAGTCAAACAGATTTAGAATCTGTTGTGATCACTTCTTGGCTAAGACTAATTAAGCTGCATGTTCGACGAATTCATCCATGACTGAATTGCGAGGTGTGTTCCAATACAAAAATCCTCATTGGCGGCATGTTTTGAACGTACACATTCCAAGTGGGACAGATTTTCATTCTGTTGCAGAAACCACCTGGCTAAGACCAGTTAAGAGGGACCCCCCGGGATCCCATTCATGAATGAATCTCTAAGGCCACCGTGTTCCAACAAAAAGGACGTTGTGGCCGGCAGGTTTTGAACCTGCACTGGTGCGGTTCAAGAGGCAGATTTAGATTCTGTTGTGGGTATCATTTTAGCCAGGACGAAGTTGTGATGAGGTGGCGAGGAAACTATCCATGAGTGAATCTCAAAGCGTATTTTGATGGGAAAAAACAACACCTTGCAGGAAGGTTTCGAACCCGTGCCATCGAGAGCAACAGATTTTGTTTCTGTTGTGATTACCACTTGAGTAAGACCCGTTAACATACTACTACGAGAAAACCATCCATGAGTGAATCTGCAAGGCGTATTCTGACAGGAAAAAACAACATCTTGTAGGAAGGTTTCGAACCTGTACCATCGAAGAGAAACAGATTTTGATTCTGCTGTGATTACCACTTGAGTAAGACCCGTTAACATACTCCTGCGAGGCAACTATCCATGAATGAATGTCAACGTGGTTTTTGATAGAAAAAAACTTATAGCTGGCATGTTTCGAAAATGCGCAATCCCAGAGAAACAGATTTTGATTCTGTTGTGATAACCACTTGGATAATACCACTATTGCATAAGGTGAACCGCCGACGAAATGATCGATGAGTGAATGTCGAGGTGTGTTGGGATAGAAAAAAAATTCATCGGCAGATTTCGAACCTGCACAGTCCAAGAGAAACAGATTTCCATTCTGTTGTAGTTACCACTTCGGCCAGGATACTTGCCAAATTAAGATGAACCCCCGAAGACATCGTGAAAATTCCAAATATTTCTGTAGCAAAGACTGATGATATTGGCATGATAGATCAGTCTACTTGACGCGTTTGATTGAAAACACTCACCCATGAGGGATCGCTGGTAATTGGTGGCTGTTCGTCGTCATAGCACAATTTCCAGAGGTATGGGACATGGGCAGCCGCAGAATGGAGCGCGATGAGCATGGATTTGGGAGGCTGGACTCGAATGCCAGTTTGAGAGTGATCCTGGAACTGGACTTATGTGAGATTCTCCAAACCAAAAGAAATAGGATGGACCCAGTACACTGTATATTTGTGCGAGACATCCTTTCAAGGGCATAAGTATATAAATTTTACGAGTTACGACAAAAACCAACCATACTGTGGGGTGTAGACACCACGCGGGCGCAACGTAGCTGTCGAAGTAAGTGCGCAGTGCCACCTCAAGTAACATTCCATTCTCCGGGTGGTGTATTCAAAGCTCCGGTGACTGCGCACTTGTATATTGCATCATAGCACCCCCTGGACAGAAATTTTTGAGAAAAAAAAGTACATAAAACTATTCATCGACATTGCAGGACTGATTTTAAAGGACAGAAGTGGTTCATGACTATTGGGATGAGCTAGCTCGAAAGCACGAACACTAGGTGAGGACGAACTCGTGGGTACATTTAGTATTGCCTGTCTTGTGATCTGTGGTATTGCCGCCGAAGGAACAGTGACCTAGCCTCCTTCGTTCAATTTCATCATAATGAGACAGTCGCCAACGCTTCTTGTATCTTCGCCTCTTCCTGCGCCCATTTTGGAGGGGCCATCCTACATGCATCACCAACGCGGCCATATGATACATCGCCCAGGCTTGTACTTTGTAAGGTCGATGACACCTCTGTCAGTGAGAACGTCTTTGCGTACGTGAATGTATTTCACGCGAGCAACGATGAGCGTGCACTTGTGCTCGCCTGTGACTGGGTGGGTGATATCCATAGAGTTATAGAGCTAATGGGAGGCAGGTGCTTAGCGAGCGAGCAGGCTCAACAGGAAATGAAAGTACCTCGCACTCCAAGCTAAAAGCGCTTTCCTTGACGCGGGAGGCTTTTATTTCCACCTGAACACTTTGTTGTTAGCATATATACCGTATGATAATGGTGCACGCATACGCATTTTTCCTTCGTCAGACCGCTGATACTCCACTCGTCGAAGTCGCGAGGAGCGTCTATGGAAGTTGCATTTGCATTCTCCATGAATGGCTCGCTGATGATGTTCACGCTGAATTCTTTGCTCTTCTTTAAGTTCGCGGCTGTGTCTTTGAGGCCGCCTGAGGCGTTGTTGTTGCATCCGAATGAGATGACGGGCGGATAGGTCGTGACCTATGGGAGGAAGTTATTGAATCGAGACATGTTTTTTGTGTATTGCTCACTGTGTTAAACCAGCTAATGGATGCAAGCCAGGTAAGCATGCAGAGCGCGTTATATGACGGAAGTGTGTATTACCTGAATGGTGCCAGGTTCTCTATACCCTCCTCGCTGATTGTGGACACAAATGCGATGGGCCGCGGTACGATGCCCGAATTCAAGAGTTTGTGCGTATTGCTGTCGATTGTGGTCACGATGGCGGCTGAGCAACAGGTAAAGGAGTACGTACGCCTCTTCTAATTCTGCTGTATTATAGACTTTCCACCCTGCAGATTCACCTGCGAGCCAGTCTTTTCCGACAGGAGTGGTGTCGACTTTCTCACCATACGTCCATGATGGATTGGGTGATTGGGTGAAGGTGGAATGGGTGGTGGAATTGAATGCAGGGACGGACATTTTTGGTTGGTGCACTAATAGCTGGATCAAGAAAGCGAGACTCACCCTTGTATTTATATAGTTACATGTTTGCAGAGAAAAGCTTGCTTTCACAGATACTACGAGCTCTCGAGCTGTTAATGGACCCACAAGGTTGACAGAGTCGATAAGAGTGTTGAAATTGCTCTTAAATTGCTTACTACACAATTTGATAATCTAGCTTCTATACGCGATGATCGCCACCGTCATGTTACTTTTGACGTGCACGCTCTTTTCTTAATTGCCGGCTCGGTATCAATTGGCTGGCGCTAGAGCTTGCAGTGGAAAGCCTCTCCGTTTGCAAGCATTCTAACTCAGCCTATCAGATAACATGATGTGCGTTCAACACATTACATACAATTGGAGGTGTCGGCTAATCCAACACTTAGATACAGACAAAGGTACTTTCAGTGATGTATCTTCATAGGAGCCTCTGTCCAGGAGGAAATCTCGGCCAGTAACTGGGAAAGGATATCTCGTTTCACCCTCTGATTCGAAGGGCTTGTATTGACACTTTCAAAGAGCCCGCGAGGGAAGAACTTCAAATGACCGTGACCAATCACAACGAAGACGGGCAAAGCTCCTGATGATTGGATTGATATGACAAAATGAGGTACATTGATGAATGCACAGGATTGTAAAACAGTTACCAAGTCCTTATGTGGATCCGAGCCATGTCACAATTGACCTCCTGAATGTTTCGACCCATCAGCCAGACTATCTACATAACTTGGCATAGTGCTCATTTCTAAGAGTATATTCCATCTGAATATCAAACAGGATGCCCCATGATGCATCAGCTATCATGCTATAACAGTGGGGCAGGTGCACCAATCTTGGTAAAGGCGATGAACACTTGAATGGGATAAAGTCTATGTCTACTGCTGCACTCTGAATGTCACACTTGGCTGACTAAGCTACTTGATCCTCTGGAGAACCTCTGTCTCTGCGACCCCCTGACTAGGGGGTCCCCTACTCCAAGTGCCCCCCTTAAAAAAACCTGGTGGCGTCCTTGTCACTTCACACCCTGATCTCTTCCGCTCATGCCATCTCACCCTTGGCCCTCCTGGTCTTCTTTGTTCTCCTCATTCCCACTTTCATCATCGTTCTCTCTCTCTTGTTCTCTCTCTCCTCTTGTGTTCTCTTGTTTGTGGTTTTCATCAGCATCCATTGTTCTATCTTCGTCTTCTGCGTTCCTTCTTCCTTGTACATTTCCATTCATTTCCTGTTCATTTTGTCCTTCTTGTTGCATTGTCAACTGTTCTTCCAATTCTCATTGTTCTTCGGCCAGCTTTGTCCCTTCCTGTGGTATGAATGCATGGAGACATCATGCGTGCATTTCCCCTGCTATTGCTTTTCCCGTTCAGCGTCTCTATCTTGTATGAGTTCCTGAGTCTCTCAGTAATGTGATGGGGTGGGGACCATTTGGGGAGTAGCTTGTGTTTTGTGTCGAATGTATAGTCAAGTTTGCTATGATAGAATTGAACCAATTGCCCTACAGAAAATATAACTTCACCTGGTGTGCATTCAAGGACTCATTTGTTGAATGCAGTTTTGTGCTTGATGGTGTGTTGAACTGCAGCATCATAGCCATCTAACTGCTGCTGTGCTACATATGCCATTTGTACACTGATATCCGATGTGTGTATCGTGGAAGTACTATTACTGAGGTCCATGCATGGGGTGTTGATTACCTGGCCTAGGAGCAACTCTTTTGGCAAGAATTTGAGCGCTGGGAGTATGTGATGATTGAGTGCCATGATTGCATTGTCCAGGTGATCTGGCCAGTTAATTGGTAGCTCTTCCCATGAGGTGTTAAGGTCATGCTCAAGGGGTAACAGATCTGAAGGGCTTTGGCCTCAGCTCATATGCTGTGCCCCTTTCCTGAGTATAGCCCCGTATTTCAGAATGCTATATGTATTGTATCCGAAGATCCGGATGGCTATTGTAGCGTATCCGAAGGTCTGGACGATTATCGTATGGTATCCAGTTAGAGAGGAAGGTAACGTATTCCTATCCAAAGACAAGGAATAGTATTGTATGATATCCGAAGGTAAGGATTAGTATTGTATTCCTATCCAAAGATAAGGAATAGTATCATATACATATCCGGATGGTGTCCGGATATTGGATGAGAGTATAAGGGCTTGTCTAGGACTAGAAACTAACAGAGTGTAGACTATCCATAGATAGAGGCGGATGTGTATAGACTATCGGATACAATCCTTAAGTCTCGGAGGGTGACAAGAGTTGTTAAGACTCGAGTCCGGATAATGGAATGAGGACAATCTAAGATGATATTCGAACTAGGGTGCTATAAGACATATACAAGAGTTTATATACGATAGAACTACACGAGAGGCTATGCACAAAGTATCGCAATGTATAAGCAATGCTTATTAGAAATCATAAGCCAGAAGATAATCACAAGTGAAGCGGATCAGTAAACATAGCCGGAAATTAATCACAAGTGAAATGGATCAGTAGAACATAGCCGGAAGAAAGCATAACTGATAAACTGGAAAGGAGGATATACTAAATGGAGGAAATAAGCAGTGTTTAACGTTATATGAACAGGATATGAATGAAGAAGCTTATCATGACAGATCTGGTATGGATCTGTGGATCGGATCTGTCATCCGGAACTTCGGATGGGAAGCGCGAATGTATGGGATATGACATGAGGACATTTTGTAGTTGTCTTCTCCTAAGTTTGGAACACATAGCCTTTTCAGTATGTGTAACAGTATTTTGTTCGTACCTTCTACTAGACCATTGATCCATGGTGAGTATGCAGCCATAACATGAGTTTTACAATTCCACTTAGCACAGAAGTTTTTGACAGATGTGTTATTGAAATGTTTCCCTCCATTGGACATGAACATTTCGGAAGCTGTGAAATTCTGGAAGATCTGTTCTAAACTTTTGATGGTTGTTCTTGCTGTTCCTGCCAACTTGTATTTGAATACCCAGACGTGCTGTGAAAATGTGTCTAAGTAAACTCCTAGAGTGTTATACCCTTTTGCCTTTGGCAATGTGAGGTAATCCCTACCAGGAGTTCAAACAGGTGTCTGCATGTTATTGGCTCTAATAATGAATGAAGGTGTGACACACCAAAGTTCTTACAGCGACTGCAATCACTTATTGCTGCCATTATGGATGCGTCTAGTTTTGGGCTATAAATCTGGTCAGTTAGTACTATCTTTATCACATCCCATCCCCAATGGCCACCCTCACTGTGTTGTTTCATTGCAAGTGCCTGAGCTTCTTCCCTATTGATGCATTCGACTTTGCTATGTGCTCTGACTGCAGTTCCACCTTGCAGTTTCCAGAGTTTCCTGTCTTTGATTAGGTACTGGGATGCCCTATGTCTTGCACGCTTTCAGTCTCGAACTTCAGTTCCTTTGTCAATCTGCAATATGTTTGACAACCTCACAGAATACTGGTTCATTCGAGAATCATTCCAGTAGTTTTGATGCTGCTGAGTCTTCTATTTTAGTAGATATTTGCAGTAAATCGTTGATCAAACCCATATTAGCTTCCCAGTCCTCACTGACTGTCCATTCGCTCCCGTTGAGTAACCCTATATCTCGTGGTTGTCCTTCCCATTGCCTGCTAAGTCTGTCCACTATAACATTAAGCTTCCCTGGCATGTGTCTGACGTCTACTATATTATGGGCTAGGATTCCGTCCCTCCATCTTGCATGGGCTGCGTTTAGATGATTGCTGATCAGTATGTCTTTCAATGCTTGACAATCCGTTTCGATTTCAACTGAGAATCCCCAGATGATGTCCAAAAACTTATCTAGTGCAAATTTCAGGGCTGCAAACTCAAGCAAGAAGGGTTTGTAGTTCTGCTCTGTCGAGGATGTCTGCTTCGAAGCAAATGCGATTAGGTGTAGGCATTCTGTCCACTTCCCAGATGGACTCTTTGTGTTGTTTCATTGAGACAGTACTGCTGCAAACCCTTCTGTGCAGCCATCTGATGTTACCATGAAATTGGCACCATCATATCTGGTGCTGCCTTGATGAGATTTTGTAGTGGTCCTTCCCTTAGCGAGTATCCTTGGATTAAGTCCCTGAAATGACTAGTTAGTCCTAAGAATGATTCTAAGTTGAGTGTGTCTGCTGGTCATTCCCAGTTGACTACCACTGTGAGTTTTGCTAAGTCTGGCTGTACTCCTTCTGGGCTTACTGTGGCTCCTGCAAATGTAGTTTCTGTCATAAATAAGCAGTACTTTGTTGGAGAAAGTGAGATACAACATTCACGACACCTTTGGAAGATTCATTCTAGTTTGTTCATCATTTCTTGAAAGTTATTTGCTGCACATCCTCTGTCATCGACGAACAGTTCCATGGTACCTTTGGCTAGTATGTCATGTAAGTTGTTAGCTGTCATTTCCGAGAACGTAGATGGTGCGCCTGTTAATCCCATAGGCATTCTTTTATACCAAAAATAACCTCTTCCTTTGACATAGAATGCTGTGTATGGTCTTGAATCCTCTGGAATTTCAACAGCATAGAATCTGGATGCAAAGTTGAATACAGATATGTACTTATGTCTGCTCAACCTTAGTTGTTTGGCTCTGATATCACCTTGAGGCATTGGTGCAATCATTGTGACTCTGTTAACTTCATTGAAATTTTGGCAAATTCTCCACTTCTGGGGTTTTGGGGCACTCTCTGTCCTCTTTGGTTCTTCTGAGACCTCACATTCCGGTAATATGAATGCTGGTGGCTGACCATCTTGTAGACACTGTTTGTTAACTGCACACTGTAGTTCTTCCAGTGTCATCCCTTCTTGCTTGTGTGCTTTTTTTGCAAGAACTGTGTTTGCACAACACTTAACTGCCTCTGGGGGTGCATGCTCGATTATTCCCGCTTTGAGCATCTCGTCGATTTTCTCATGCAGGAATTCTGTCTGCAGGGGCATGAGTGGTCATTGGTGGGCTCTGAGATTGAAAGTTGTCCCTTCTGGTATGTTCAGCCTATGAGTCACTCCTGGAACTGGTAGTACTTCTCCTAGGGTACATGCAAAAATATCAGCATAGTTCATGACAAGTGTTTTTACCTGTTCTAGTTCTTCTGGTGTAAGGTCCTTCCCATATTGAACGTGCTTCACTATCCAGGCTGCCTGCAATGGGTTATGTGGCTGTGTGAGTCGTGTGAATACTGCTTCACTGTTGGCTATGAAGTCTGTAGGAATCTCTTTTAGGGAGGCATTCAGTTCGTTTACTGATACTGGTTCTTCATTGATCATTGTGCTGATCTGAGTCTCTTGTGTTATTGTTCGGATTGGGGTTGCTTCCTCGTCCTCGTCCTCGATACTTGCTTTCATTGCTTGTGTTTGATTGTGTAGTATTGTGGTGCCTCCGATTCCTGTGACCTGAACTTCATTGACTTTGTAGTTATGAACTGCCTTGAATGCCTGTAGTAGCAGTTTGCAGAATAAGAACTTCCAGCCCCCGCCACTCTGTAGCACTTCGAATTCTCCCTGCGCTTGTATTCCTCCTATTACCACTTCTCCTTTCCAAACAGCTTCTGATTGAACTATGGCTCCATTTGCCATGTGGAGGCATTTTGATGATGCAGTCCAGTTTCCCAATCTGTGTTTAACATTGTTGAATACTGAGGCGCACATAATGCTTGTCAATGCTCCTTCATCAAACAGTGCTTTGACTCTGATCACCTCACCTTGCGGTCCTATGAATGCGGTATAGTGCAGGAATGGTAAGCAGTGTGGTGCTCCATTTTTGTCTTCTTCTGTCGAGTACAAGTCACTGATGTCATATTGCTCTGTCACTGATACATTATGAGACTCTGCAATTGTGCTTATAGCTGCTTCGACGGGGTTTTGGGAACTGTCCTCGCACGTCACCTCTCCACCTGCGAGGACCGTCTGCTTAATTTGCCGGGGTATGGTATCTGCCTGGGTCATCTGGTGTCCCTCTACACTGATGACCCTGATCCTTTTCCCTGGTCCCATTGTGCATATTCTTCTTCAAACGCTATATTGACCTGTGTAGCATTTGCTCGGTTGAAGTTGCCTAACGCCCTTGCTGCTATGCTCCTCCATATTTTCTCCTGGATTGGCAGCTGCGATGTCTCTGGAACCAGGCATTCTGCCGATCTGTGCCCGTGCACACCGCATCTGCAACATTCACCTGAACATATCATGGCACTACCAGGATGAAGTGGGAACTGGGTGTTCTTGGTGACTCTTCCAGTTTGTCTGTGCTTTGCGAACCATTGCTTTAGCTGGTCCTCATATGCTGATCGTCCTACTGTAGTGTCTGGGTGGTGGACTATGTCATTGATATGGCTTCGCATGAGGTCTTGCTCTTCCTGGGTGAGTGGTTGGTGTTGATGATTGGTTTGCTGGGGATTCGCTGATGGTTCTCTAGTGACATAACGAATGCGTGAGGCTGGATTGGATGGCAGTGTAGTGCTTTGTTCAGCTGGTGTGGATCCTATACTGGTGCGCTGCAGCTGCAGCCGCATAACTTCTATTGCATCTGTCTGCATGGTCTCAAACCTCGCAAGGCGAGCGTTCTGCACTTTCTCTTCCTCCTTCTTCTTCCGTTGTGATGCACAAACTTGGCTAGGTAGTATGATCACTCCCTAACCAATATGTGGCCAATACCCTGCCTAGCTGCTATGTCCTAGAAGACAGTGTTTGACCCTAAAGGGTTTCTGATCTAGGCTCAAGCTCAGAGGTAGTGAAATATCATCAAACTTCAGACTGGTACTGGTGAAAGGGAAAACATGCTTATATAAGCCACAAATGTAATGAATGTAAAGGTAAGTAAGTATAGCTAATATCAGCCCAAAGAAAACTTAATTGTCACACCGTGCTGTCTCTGCTTTCTCTTGCAACTTGTTCATATCTAATGCTTTGATCTCATCCAGGAATTTTTCCATTCTGCTAGTCCCAGGGTAGTGAGTTCCTTGATCACTGTTGGTAAGTTTTCCCAAACTTGGTACATGAGCCCTGCCATAGTGTTGGCTCCGGCTTCATTGATGAGCTGTTGAAGGCTCATATGGAACTGAAGATGCGCCCATGTGGGGACGCCCGCCACTGTGATCTGCTTGCCCACTTCTTCCTCTGATAAACGCAAGGCTAGTATTTCACATTGGTAGTCGAGTCCTGTTTTTTTGGCTACCGTGATTGCTGGCCATCGTGTTGTGAACACTGCTTTGACATCTACCCATGTGCCCTTGTGTTTACTGTCCAACTTGTTCCACCACATGTCTGTGATCAACCCCGCTGATAGAAGGGTGCTGAACACCATAATCTTCCCTGGCTCTGTCTTCAATTCGTTCAGTATGATGTACTGTTTTACTTCTCGCAGGAAGTTCTGTGCGTTTTCATCTGATTTGCCATGAAACCAGTTTGGGGCATTACTGCTCCCTGACATCTTCTTCGTCGTTGTCTGCATGGGTTTTGGTTGCGATTGTAGAGTCAGTTTGGTGATAACTGGTTTTAGGAAGGTTTTAATCGGCATGTTGGGTGGGGCTGGCCACGGCGTGATTGGAACCTGGGGTTGTGCGATTTCGATTGTGGTTATCGGTTGATTGTCGAAGGTGGGGAGTATGTTGGTCTCTGGGTCTGGTGCTCCTACTAACGACTCTTGGTCTTCTTCATCAGTCTGCTCTAGCTGTTTGTGAACCTTGTGAAAGTCATTTTCCAAGCTCTCCTGGTCTGCGAGCTGGTCTTCTGTTTCTGTATTTCTGAGTTCTGGTGTGTCTAATGGGGAAGATTCAGTTGATGTGTTTACAGAGGAAGCGTCAGAGGGATTAGTTAGGCTTTTTCTTGATATGAATCATCCTTTTGGACCTCTTGGTTGCTTTGGGACTTTTGGGGGCATTGTGGTGTTGCCCTTTATCATCCCTTCCTAGTTAATATTAGTGAAATGTGTTCTGCACGTGTACCTTGACGTTTGAGTCTTGTAATTCATTGATGTTCCAATGCTGTAATGTTATATCAACCAATTGTTTTTTCTGAGCTAATCTAACAGAAGTTTTGAGAATTCTGATGCAGCAGTCTGATATTAGCTGATGCAAAGATCGAATCCCACTCTCTTCACCACAATGGGGCAGGTGCACCAATCTTGGTAAAGGCGATGAACACTCGAATGGGATAAAGTCTATGTCTACTGCCGCACTCCGAATGTCACACTTGGCTGACTAAGCTACTTGATCCTCCAGAGAACCTCTGTCTCTGCGACCCCCTGACTAGGGGGTCCCCTACTCCAACGGTTATCGTTTCATTTTGGCAATGTAGTGAGTATCCTGAAGTATTCTGGTATTGCTCACAGATATCCCAGACATACACCCCATTGCCAATTACACTGAACCCTTCCAGAGAGTGAATTACAGGTTTCTGCGACATAATGGTAGATGTCGGTACATATTTCATTGGCAAAACCCCAATGAAACCAGGCATTGTGAAAATGCTGCAACCGCTGCCGGTGCTCCCAAATGGTGAATGTGTCAACTACACCATCTTGATGGTTCCCGGTATCCAGGTCCCACTGATATTTTCCTGCAGAGCCTGACTGAGCCGACTTCTCAAACAGGCGCTGACCGGTTGCTGGTAATGGGTAGGTGACAAGTGTGTTGGATGGAGCACATGATCTGAGCTGCACAGTCTCGAATAAATTGGCGTGTTCATCATTGAACCTAGCCATATCATGAGCTGAAGGGGGGAGTGAGCTTAACGCTATATTTAAATTGGTGACGATGTATGAGGATGGGGACGAATTGTACGATATGTTGGAAATTTAACCCGTCAATACGGTTCATTATATGGTCTCCTAAATTCGACTGGGGAAGTCACTAGAGTCAGCTCGGCGCTCGTTTTCTATCAAGATGTCGGCATACTCCCTGCAGCGGGCAACAAGTTCTGCATGGACAGTGTTGGTGCAGATAGTAATAGTTATAAATGTTCCACATTAAGCCCTGTAGTCCTTGTCAGCCTCGCACATGGTGTATTGGAAGGCATGACACTTCAAAGAGAATCTGAGCATTAGGATTGTATTCATACATGACCACCAAAAGCTAGTTTACATTTGTCAGCGTGAGTGAAGTAGAATATGGTCCCGACATACAATTGTTGTTGAATGCACGAGTAGTGAATGCTTCACGGACACAAACAATGCTTGTATGCCCAACACGCGACCATGTTTCGATAGCTCCAAATGCAGTTTGGTGCATCAACCTGAAATCTGCACAAGTCAATGATGCAGAGTAAATATCCTGGGTATGACAAACGTTCGACGCGACGAAGAGCATATGATACACCATTGTTGGAACTGGTTGCGCAATTGACGGTAGAGTACCAACTAAAGAACTTGCGCCGCTCTGTAACAGAAGGTTCAAGAAGAGCTAGCGAATGATACCCCTGAAGTTCATCAGGCAGGTTATTTCCAGGTGATGGAACCAGTTGTGAGACTTCTGAGTGTTTATGCGCTCACCTCTTGGCTTTCCACAGGGACAACCATCCCTACAATGCAGAACAGGAGTCTTCCTTAGGGAACAAATGATTCTGGGCTCTGCTGTGTGGAGAAAGGCTGACAATAATTGCAGTTTTGTACATCTTGAGAATGAGGTGTAACATAGCAGGGATCTCCTGGGACGCAGGTTGGGATTGAGCATGCCATCGGTGATAGTAATGAGTGTAGGGAAAAGGGTGGAGATAATGCCTGGTAAGACATCGGCTTTTGAAGGGAATCTACGTGTTTATTAGAGAAATCTGGAGAATAACAATGAAACACATACCTGAATGCTCTAACACATTCAAAGGCAACTACACCACCAGCTCCTACTTCTCTCACAACTCCGCTTCCCAAGGGCTATTTCACATCATCCAAACGATATGCTCTATACTTCTTGACGATATCCCAGGAGTGACACACTCCTAGAACGAGTCGTCAAGAAGTATAGAGTGAAGAGTGGCAAATCATAATTTACATACATGGATGTATTAACCCTCACACATCAATTATGGGTCCCGGTGTGCCCTTGATTGTTGTATCAATGTAAAGCTAGTGGCATCTGGACAGTTTACATTGCCCATAGACGGACTGTCTTGTCATACAAGGCGGTGACCATACGGTGTCTATCAGGGAAGACTGCGACCGCAAAGACACTAGCAAAGACACTATATTCGTGACCTTTAAATATTTCACTAGCTGTGGTGACCTGAATGGCGAGCTGTTCTGTTTCTGTCATTCTGCTCGAGTGAATGGTGTTGGGGACAACTTGCCAGAGAGCTTGTGGGTATCTTGATCCAAGTGCCAGAGGTACATGTACCAGGCCTTTTGGTACTTTTTTCACATGTACAGCCTCAACCTGCTTTGTGTATCAGTAGACGCCAAGGACACAAGGTATATTTGTGTAATCTGCAACCAATTCAGGACCCGCATCACTCTCTTCATTTAGCTAGTCCACCATGTCCACCCCTCCATTTGGTTCTACTACCTACTCGATCCTGGACGTACGGTCAAAGAATTCACATCACTCTTATCAGAAAATCCAAGGTCGCAGGCAAATTTACAGGACGGAAAGTCTATAATGCAGCAGATCCAGACAAGGCGTATGTACCCCTTGAACTGTCGTTCATTTTCGACTTTTTGTTCAGTCACAGTTGTGATCGCAATTGACAGCAATATCTGCAAGCTTTTGATTTCAGGCATCATACAACACTTTATTGAATTAGTGTCCAGATGAGTGAACAGAGCATAGAGATCCTGGCACCATTCAGGCTTGACGCACCTCCAGTATCTAATGAGCTTTGCACACTTATCTGGCTTGCATCCATCAGTTGGTTAAACACAGTGAGCAATACACAAAAACATGTCTCTTCATTGCTTATAACCTCTTCCCATAGTTCACGAACTATCCACCTATCATCTCATTCGTATGCAACCACAGTGCTCCGGTGAAGGCGAGGAATGATGAGTGGGTGAGGGCTAGACCTGATGTGAGCTCTACAGTGCTCCTCTGGACGCGAGATATAGCTCGTCCCAAGGGGATTGCTACTGAGAAGAGATTCCTCTGTAGGAGAGGGGAGTCGTGGACTGGGCTTTGGTCTGGCTAAGGGTGCGTGAAAATGCGCTGTAAGTCGCAAAGTGCGGGAAAAAGCGCGAAAATATTGTGAAGTGCGTTACTCTTCTGAAAATGCAAAAGCGGGGCTTTCTAACTTGAGGGTAGATACTGAAGGAGAAGGGGGTGTGCTTCTCAAGAATATCTTGAGGCTACTGCGGAATGCCACGAAGGAATCTGAAGTCGATGGATTTTCTGATGCTAAGTCCTACTAACTAATTGTCTAAGTGATAGTCGAGAAGTCCAGTAAAAACCTCTAACTATGTGCTGACATGTCAGCATGCTAAGCAAGTTCCCAGGCCTCAGAGCCGAGTAAGTAGCGCTAAATGTACAAGGGTGATGTAATATAAACACATAATGAGATAAATGAACATAAATGGGAATGCAAAGACATATATGATGGAATGCGAGTGAAACAAAGTGAGATATGCACCAATGGACCTTGGAGGATGAGGACAGGACATGCGAATGGAATGTGATGGATCCCAGGGAGGCGCGCGGTAGCGCATGTCGAAGCGTGAAACATGCAAGAATGCAAAATATGCAAAATGCGCGAAAATGCAAAACCCGCAAGATACGCAAGTGCGCGAATTGTGAACTGTGTGGGAACGCGAGATGTGCATAATTCGTGAGATGTGCAAAAACGCAAGAAATCTGAAATGCAAAATGCGCAAGATGCGAAATGTGCGAAAGAAACAAGAACGCGAAAGACGCGATATATGCGAAATGCGAAACACGAAATGTGCGATATATCTGAAAACGCGAAATGTGAAAACACGAAAATGCGAAAATGCGAAAACGTGAAAATGCGAAAATGCGAAGGTCGCCGCACTTCAACAGGTCCAGTATAAGGTCTTGCAATATGGTCTGTACACGCCCATAGAGACTTGAGTCTCTACACCAGGCTGCATCAAAGACAGGATTGGGAACTTGAAGAACAGCCAAGGATTTACTGTAAACATCATCAGTGTGAGCCATTTGTTGAGAATGCAAATTCAACTGACATTGACGTTCCTCCTGGCTTCGATGAGTGGACTATCAGCGGTTTGACAAAGGAAAAATACGTATTTGTGCACATTTGTGATATGATATAAGTATGCGCTAGCAACAAGGTGTTCATGTGCAAATCAAAGCCTCCTGCATCAAGGAAAGCGCCTTTAGCATAGAGTGTGAAGTAATTCCATTTATTGTCAAGTCCACTCGCTCGTCAACCACATCGCCTTTCAACAGCTCTACACATCCATAATGTTATCACCCACCCGGTCACAGGCAAGCACCACAGCATGCTCATTCTTGCGCATGTCAAATTCACCCACTTGCGCAAAGACGTGCTCACAGGCACAGTAGTACTACTACCAGGAATTGATGAGAATAGCACATAACCTCCGTTATATATCCAAGTTTAACTCACGAATTGAATGGATTCAAGTTCAAGTCAGAGCAAACGTCTCAGCGTATTTAGCACGAGATATCACAATACATAGATGGAGCATTAATCTACCACAATAATCAGTCCCAATGAAAGGTGCAATAGCACCATAATTAATCTCATTTGTCCCATCCTCCCTGTTTGCTCTCACCGTCTCTGCGTCGATTGCGGTCGGTATAGGCCCTGACCCTGTTGGCAGTTTTGGTATCCTTTTTGGTATCCGTACATCCTTTTCTAGATGCTTCCTTCACCGGCAACATATGTCACCGGTCTATGTCATCTTGTTATCACCATTGAACCATGTGCTACGTACTATACAGTTTCACCTTTGACACTCAGCCACAGATTCGCCATGTTCGTATATTAGCAGCGTCGTTGCGTTGTCTCACCTCAGCGTTGTCCTAACATCATGCTGAGGTGAGCTCTACTTAGTAGCCCTTTTGTACTCTCTTGCTCATGTACCTAGACTCGCATTCTAGGTATTAATATATCTTAGCATTGTCCTAACATCACGCTGAGACTCGCGTTCTAGTCCTATCAGACCCTTCACAATGTTCATCGACATCACGATCCTGGTCCCTTCGGTTCAAGTCCCTGTCACTGTCCCTTCTATTGCTGTCTCTTGTCCCGTCATTTCTGTTTCTGTTTCCTTGATCATCACGGTCGTGAGCTCATTGGCTATCGCGATCACTGTCTCTCCTAGGGTCATGGTCATCAACCCTCCTCTCACTCCTCAATCTTTGCTCGCACATCTTGTTGGTGATAGGAAGTTGATTTTTTGTGTTCAACAAAGCCTCCCATTGACATAGAAGCCGGGGACGAGACACCGATTGGGTACATACTTACATGTGTAAAGAAGGAAATGTCGAGAATGAAAACTACTGAGATTTATTTCTTCCAAAGCAGATGAGTACACACAGTTACAATATCTTGAGTGTCCTGACATCCATCATACCGTCAACAGAATCCATGTCTTTGACTTGTGCAATGATATCACGATCTGATGCGATTCTCTTGTATTCTCCACCACGTTGCTGCACTAGCAGGAATGCGCTAAACAGCTGTCTAAGACGGACGATCAATCGCATTACATGCTCAGTCAATTCTGAATCAACCGTGCCCTGTTCTCCCGGCGACCCAGGGAGAGTAAAATCATCTACGCTCTCCATATCCTCTGCATAGTCAGGCAGCTCGAGGAGATGACAATCCCAGGGATGGACGAGTAAGAATGACTGTCGAGCGGGTCTTCCTTGTGAGAACTGAAGCAACCGGTCCTCCGTGGTGATCTTCAGGTCATGAAGCCCATCTGCCTTGACTTCATACGTGAAGTAGGTCTCAGTGTGTTCAATGGATTTCCGTCTGATTTCTGTGACAGGGAATGCAATGCATGGCAGATGCAGCTGGCGGTGAGCAAAACGTGGAGTGCTCAGGCATTCCAGCGAGCTGTACAATTTCAAAGCCAACTCGACAACAACAGTGTCTTGCAACGACGAGACCAATCTCTGCATCTCATCTTCAGATATGGATGGTAGCATGCATCAGGGAAAGCCTCTGCCAGGAAATTCATCGAAATATTCAAACTCGAGCTTAAAATGGTTGAATTCCAGGAAATGTAGTATTTTCACAGAAATCATTGTATTTCAGATGAATGTAATCAATTCTACTAGTCAGATAATAGTTAAATAAGCATGCCTGTCACTGAACGAGTTTACAAAGAAGGTAGAAAAAAGCTCCAGAACGGTACTACTGGTCCATTCACGAGGTGCTACAGGGCCGAATTTTGGAATAAGATGTACACTCCTGCGAATATCAGAAACATCAATGATGCTTGCCAGACGCTCTCCATTACGAATGAGGTGGGAAACTTTATACAAACCATGGTTTGCTTCAGGCTGCCTGAATGGTGTGAACCACTCCACGTAAGCAAAGTGGGTAGGCAAAATTCCAGGTGTGCAAAATAAGGCAGCTGTAGCCTGGCTTGTCAGTGTGAAGATGATGTGAACTTGTGCAACACGATACCCTGATATTGATGATCAAATATTAGCATGATGTTACAAGAGATTACTACAAAAAACATGCACCATCAACACCTGTCGTCCCACCACCATCTTTGTTAACTAAAACTGTGTCGAAGCGCGCAGGAACTATCTGCTTTCTTTTGTCCTTTCGTGGTGGCTGACAGTGCACTGAATCCATGGTAACAGTTGAATCACGATGTCCGTGAGCATTGATTGCATGGAACTTGACCCTATGGAATGCAGCAACAGTCTGGAAGGGAAGGATGCCATGGGAAGCTTCTTGTTCAAGTTGCGCTGGAGAAAGGCCAGGTTGATTTGTGCGAATGACATAATGGGCTAATGCTTTGGTGAAAAAAGTGGCGCCATAGTCGTGAACTACACTTTCCAATGGAACACATCTAATAGTTGGGTGTTTCGTCATCTTGATTGAGCGACGATAGTCCATGTCAGGCGGTAACCTGTCTTGTGGAAGAGGATTGCCAGCAAGGCACCATTGGATGAAATTACTGTGCCATAACATTTTCTCGTGTCTTTCAAGCCAGAGTGTCATTTGCGTATATTCATCTTTATGGTTGGTAGCTCTGTAAGCATCCTTTGCAAGATCAATATGTAAGCGTTCGGTGTACTCAGTGTTGTAGTTGTCAGTCGTGCCATATTGTTTGATCATATGCACATAATGACGGAAGAAATGGAGTTTTGGAAGGTTGAAAGTTGTTCGAATGCTGAGATCGACAAAGATACTTTTGTTGTCATGAAAGCGAGTCAGGGCTTCAGTGAGAAGCGCAAGAGTTTGATCGGTGTGGCAAGGGTACTGAGCAAGGTAAAGGAAGTTGAGGATGGCACGAGCAGCACGAATAAGGCAACCACTGTCAAAATTTCCAGGCAATCGGATATCAATGATGATACCAAGCAAAAAGCAGCAGATTTGGTCGTGTTCTGTTCTACTGACGTGAGAAAGGCCACTGATGCCTTTCATAAACAGGCGGATATTGTGATTTGGCGGAAGCCTGCAGCTACAGGCATCAATCTCAGCCTCACCATACGCTTCCTTGATCCACTTGATCAGATGCTTGATGATGCCCTGATAGAGCTGGTGCAACACGTCTGGGGTGATTGACTGGAAGATATTAGTGTGCGGGAGTTCCTCCCAAAATGGTTTGAAGACGGGCTTGATACCGCATTCCTGGCATGCTCTTGTCCACATGCCATAGTCCTCATCGATGAGTGACAAAGCAGCAAGAATTGCTGCTAGGTCCCGAAGCTTCATGGGAATGTCAGGACTCCCCAGCTCATCCTGTGGAACGTCACACTTCGGACACTCTCCCAATTTAATTCCTGTTGTTAGTAGTTGTTCTGGGTAATCTGCAGAATAACAGGTGAGAATTGGATGTCCCTGTCGTACAACTCCATCGCCACTCGCCATGGCAATACCATCTTCTCCAGGGACTCTCAAAGGCTCTAAGATGTGATGCAAGCAGGCATGGAATAAATTTGTTGAAGTTCGTCGTCTAGCAGCCTTATTTGTAATGTGTTCGAGCTTGGCAGTGGGCAGATATGCAAGCAGGATCAATGCTTGTCGGGAAGGCTTTCGATGAATTTCCTTTGGAATATTCCCTATCGTCATGTAGACGGGATACGCAGATTTGTTTCTAAACATGGTGACCTGAGTCTTGTCTGATGAAAGGATAATGGGGATGACAGTGGCTCCGGTCTCAAGCTCCTTCTGTGTGAAGTGATACATGGTAAGCACGCATAAGAAACACAAATATATGTATGATCGCTTGCCTGGGTGGACCACCACCACTTGCCTGTGTGAAGATCATGATACATTCTGACGGTCTTATCAGGGTCGGCATAATGACGCTCAGGAGCATGAATGAGATGTGGCGAGAAATCCGGATCTGAATAGAGAGCTTTAACACACTCCATGATATCACGCAAGTATACATCGAAGGCCTCATTAGCAACAATTATCTCTTCATGTTTGAATCGTGGTCGTCTGCACGGCAGCTTTTGGTCAATAATCTGATTGAGTTCATGGGAGTTTCGATAGGAAAGCCCTAAGGCATCATAAAGCTTCAATGACGGATGCTGTTCAGAATATCATTGACCATCATTTTGGAAATTAAACTCACCCCGTCAATTGCCAGCAGATCTGAAAAAGCTGTCAAGCTTGCACCACGAAGCTTTGCCCACTTTGCAACCTCATAATCTATGCGAGACGTGAAAGGTGCCCACTTATTGTCTGAGTCCAGCAGTTTGTCCTTATAGGACTTGAAGGCCATAGTGCTGGCACAATGTAGTGGAGCCCCTGCACCATGCTGTGAAAACTCCTCAATAGTGGGGCATTGGCCAAGGGGTGCCTCGGCTTGCTGTCGTTCCGCGTGATGTGATTGTGGTTGCAGAACAGCATCCTCTGAATCATCTGAATCAATGTCCGGTGGTATAGGACCTGCAGGGAATTCCCAGCCACACTCAAACTCAGCATCATGAGCTGCTATGATGTCTCCATCTCCGTCTCCATCTCCATCTCCAGGTTCATCATCGGACTCCATGAATTGATTGAAATCTTCTTCGTCATAGTTGCCAAAGTAGTCCCCTGTAAATTCAGTTAATGCTCGTGGTTCAAAGTCACTGTGATTGTCATCTGTATCCATATAAAAACTAGATTGATGTTGAAATAGAGCTGCACATGGCGGATTTTTCGTAGTGGCAAGATGATGAGAATGACCAGTGAGCTCAAAGATTTTAGCGCAGCCTGGGCAAGTGATCATTCTGGTGGTAAAAAAAACAAGGGCCATAACAAAGACAACCTACAGCCACAAACACAGCTTCAAGCAAAGTTCAGCAGACTATGAACTTTTTTTTTTAACACTGCCCACCAACTTGACCGCTACATTCTTCTTACCCTCAGCATCCTGTATCGTTCAATTTCATAGCAGTACACTCTTTGAAAAGATAAAACACTCATTCACCTTTTAAAATGCCTCCCCGTCCATCTGAGATAGCCGCTCAGAAGCGGAATGCTAAAAAGAAAGAGAAAGTAGCAGCGAGACAAGCGTCTTCCATCACTGAGGTCATAACCCCAGCAGACATAGCTGATGACATCACAGATAGCAGTGAGTACAGAGTCATGCTGTGATAATTGGACCCAAAAAAACTTACATTCTCGCAAAGAGCTGCAATGGTCTTCAAAGAAAAAAGCGCTCGAGCGCAAAGGTGAGTGCCTGAATTGTGGAAAATATTTTATGCTACATACCTATGTCAGTCTGGAATGATACAACCAGCAATAATCGCAAGCATGCACCAACAGTGACTGAGCTTCTGTCTGCACCTGCAACAAAGTCAGTAAGGAAGACACCGAAAGCAGTTGAAAAGATGCAGAAAGCAGTTGAAGGTGATGGTCATGAGAGAAGCAGTATGTGTGGCCTCTTTAAAACCGAGTCGAAGCGATACTCAACTCAAAATAGGTGTAGCTTCCACTCTCACAAGTCACAATGGTGTGTCAGTTGACACTGATGACTCTGCGAGTGAATATGGTATCAGCGAATCTGAATCCAATAAGTCAGATGTCAATGTGGAAGTTGAAAACAACAGTGATATCTCAGACTTACTGTCTAAAACCCTGGAGAATCTTCAGGAGGTACTCATGAAAGAGGTGCATGAGAATTCAAGTTTAAGCTGATAGTCACTTACAAATTGGTACTATGTCAGATTCCGCATTTTGTTCCACCCCGCCTTACTTCACGTTACAGTGATAGCTCAGCCGCTGCATCAACGCAGTGGGATGATGATGATCCAGCGGACCAACTCATCATGGTCACAGCTGACTCAGTCAAGGTCAAATGCGAGCCTGACGAGAAGAAGAAAAGGAGTAAGCTCGAAGGATGACAAAAGATTGAGGTGACCTAACAATCCCTTTCACTGATTCACGATTATTTCTGATTTTGCTTTGTAGAGACCACAGTTTGCACAGCCATCACATGACTTCAAGTTGGATGATTCCATCGCTGTCACAACCCCCGGACCAGAACCACGTGACACATCCGACACTTATCCACCTTTCAAATGGCCTGAGTTCACTAATCTAGTTTATGAAGCAGATGGCTCCATCAACCTCAAGGCTCAGAACACACGCATACAGATAGTTTTGAAGACAGCTGTCTTTGAACTCAAGAAATCTGCTATCTTTGAGAATGCATTCCCTACTATCACCAAGAAACGAACCATGGCTATGCAAGCAGTCAGTAACGCTGCCTACAAGCATAAAGAAAGGGCTATATTAAAGAGGCTTAAACACGACACTGACTTTGCAGTTGCTCTTGCTAGTATTGTTCGTGTTTGTTTTTTGTATGAACTCCTTGAATGCTGATGCTCTTGCTTGAAGCCTGAGGGACAGCTTAGTGCTTTCCACACTGGTATCAAAAAGCTCGCTCATCAAATCGTTGTGTCTCGATTCACACTTAGGAGAGGTTGTTCCAATGAGGTCGAAGAGCTCCTGAAGAGTCACAAGTATATTTTTCCGACTAACCAAAATGTGAGTGGTTAGTGTCATGTTTCATTGTCGATATTGATGTCACTGCCCAGGGTAAAGTCCTTGGTGATCAACCTTTCTGCGACGAAGCCATGATCAATACGCTACATCAGTCATTGTTTGACGGCGAGAACTCGATTGGAGTTCAATCACATGAAGATTTTGTGTCGGTCTTAGATGGCAATGATGAGCTGGAGCTCCCCATAGCTATGGTTGCATTGATTGCAACTGTTGTATGTTTTTTATTTTTTATTTTCTAGATGAATACTAACTAATTGTCATGGTTGTTGCAGATCTATGCCATACTGATGGACTGGAGGAGCGGCAATCCACCATTGAGCTCGCAAGTCAAATCATTCAATGCTACCATCTACATTAGTGTTTACAAAGCCCATGAAGCAACCCTCACTTGGATCTTTGAAGGCGGTAAAAAAAAGTATCATGTGCTGATGGCACAGCTTTACAAGGCTGTCTGGTGCGTTTCATGATCCTCTGATTGAATACCTGCCATTAACATACTATGTTAGTGTGTCAGACAATGTGTTGCTGCCATCTGGTGCGTTGAGCAACTTCGACTACCTCGATGTCAGTGCAATGTCCAAGGATTGAACTAAGGTTGTTGTGCCATGTGCACCCGTGGATACCCATGTATTACTGATCCCACTTTGTACATTTTGATAGTCATCTTGGTTTGATAGTCGTCTTGGATACCAATGTTTGTGTATATCATTTACTGACCCAACTTCATACATACTGACAGGCCATTCTAATCCAATATAATGTTGATTTTCATGTATTTTAACAATGACCGACGAGTAAATTCGAACTAATTCATTGGAATTATGACTGTGAATTTGACGGTATTCAGAAGAAATCACTTGGAATTCGAACTAATTTGTTGGAACTATGACCAGACTTAAATAAAACCGTAAAACATGATTTCGCTGAAAATCAAAGAAAACCAGGAATTTGCTGGAAATTACCTCAATTTTGGGGGGGAGGCTTTCCCTGATGTGTGCGACAGAGTGTCGTATGAAGTGATATCTGCAGGCAGACAGCTGTTGAATTCGGATGATTTTCCGACCCAGTCGAGGGCAGTAATGTCCCCAGAGACAGCGATGATCTCCTGCAAGAAATGCCCAAGTGCCTTTTGCTTCTTCTCACCATACATGATAGGGAGCTGAATACCAAAGATGCCAAATAATGAGTATGCGATATCTTCCTCCACTGTAGTGACACGCGTCAATGCCCATTGCAGTTTCTTGTGGGCATTAATTGTTCCAAGACGGAAGGCGACAAAGGTTCATGCATTTATCCCCATCACTTCCTGCATTTCCTGCATGATTGCAGTAGACTGCTTGTGGTTGGGAGAGTGGTCGTCGAGATACGGGGTCCAGTGTACTGATATCTTGCATCAACAGCTTTTTTTTCTTTCTTTCTTTTTTTTGAATCCTTGTTTATTGTCCGGTGGGGCGAAGCCCTATGCTGGACAGTACATACTTGGGTGTGATCCTACTTGTGTACATATATGCTGGTGGTTCTGGTACAGTGGTCCTGGCTAGTGCAAGGACTTGAAACACCTGCTTAAGGCATTTTGGGAAGCGACTGGCGGGGGTGGGGCCAGTCTTGGGGTTCATCTTTCTTCTCTGTGTTCTGCTGGTGGGGTGATGTCACCATGTGTTGTTACGAAACATTTGGTTTGGGCTATGAATGAGAGTAGCTTCTTGATATGTTTGCGGTTGTTGAGCAGATTGGATAGGGTGAGAGGGTTCGTTCCCATTGAGGTTCACATGGCATTGTGGTGACGTGTATATGCTGGGCATTCCAGGATAAAGTGATATACGGATTCATTCTTCTGGTTGCATGGTTCACATATGGGGGAGGGAGTTTTCATGATGCGGTGGAGATGTTTATTGAGGGGCACGTGGCCTGTTCTGAGCTGGAAAAGGAGTGCACTATGCTGGCGTGGGAGTTCTTCGATGATGCTCATGAAGCATTTAGATGGGGCTGAAGGGTCTATGTTCTGGAGTGTGGCATGGCAAGGGGATCTGAGCCATACTTCTTTTGCTTCGTTTTGAACTGTGGCATTGAAGGACTGTTTGAGTGTGGATTTACTGATGGGTAGGGTTGTTGCAGTGCATGCTCTGTTCTTCAGTGAGCTGGGGAGTAGGTGAGACTGCGATGTTTCTCCATGTGCCGCTCTTTTAGCTTGCTCATCTGCTGCTTTGTTGCCCGGTATACTGATGTGTCCTGCTGACCACCTTATCTTGAGCTTTCTTCCGTCTGCCTCCAGGAGGATTGATCTGAGGTCATTGTGGAAGATGTTGAAGAGGTAGTGCCCTGGTTTGGATTGGTATGAGGTCGTCGCTCTGATAGCTGCTTGGTTGTCTACCCCCAGTGCCATGGTGAGTGGTTGCCCTCCTCTTTCCCTCAACTCTTCCTTGATCAGCTGGATCGCTAATATCATGCCCACCGCTTCCCCTTTGTAGACGGTATGGTCTTTGTCACTTCCTAAGTAGAATTTCCTCTCTCTCAGCACTTCTTCTCTGCTCATTATCACTGCTCCTCCTCCTACTACTCCATCTACCGCGGATCCATCTGAGTATGCCCTGATGTCTTCGTTTGCGACTTGGTCTTCATAGTATGCTTCTTCTGTCTTGCTGGCTATGCTGATTTCGACGTCAGGTATCCACTTTGTGTTGTGGCAGACTGGAAGGATGGTTTCGGACTTTGTTGGGTCAAGTTGGAACACGTTTGCTAGGTTGTGAAGGGGGGATGGGTGCCGTTTGCATTTCTGGAAGTCTTGCTTGGAGCAGTAACGGTATGCTGCATTCAGACCTTTGTGCAGGGGGTGTGATTCTGGGAGGGTAATCATGCATAGAGCTGAACGATGGCAAATTTTGTGGAGATTCTGTTGGAAGGGTAGAAAGTTAGCATGTATATTTGTTATATCAGAAGTGGTTGTGCACATTCCCCCCATGATTAGGAGGGAGGTCATCCTCTGGACTCTCATCATTTGTGATGTGAAGCCTCTTGCACCCCTACCTCCTGTTTTCTTATCCCTGCCTTTTTTTAGGATGTCTGAACACCAAATGTCTGTGGCGTATAGCATTTTGGGGAGGATGATGCTGTTGAAGAGCTTTCGCATGAACTTTCCCTTTATGCCTTTGGTTGTTCTGGTCATTCTATTGCAGGCTAGGGTGTAGTTTGTTCCTTTGGTGAGTGCTTGAGCCATGTGTTGCTTGAATCTGAGTTCCTTGTCTATTATGACACCTAAAAACTTGTGTGAGTGTGATGGTTGAATAATGTGGCCACTTATCGTGATTGGGGGTCTCTTGATTGGGTTGGTCTTCTTTGGGTCCGTGCGGTTGCTTTCACATTTTCTTGATAGGCATATAAGAGCTGTCTTTTCCAGTTCAAATTCTGCTCTGTGTGCTTCGCTCCAGCTTAAGGCTCCGTTCAGTCTCTCCATTATGTTGGTAAGCTTGCTATTGGCTTCTTCAAACGATTTGGCTCTTGTGGTGAAGGCGATATCATCAATGAAGCCCAAGCCCAGTTCGCTGTGTCTTGGGTTTGGGCTGGGGATGCGTAACAAGTCGCTGTTGTAGAAGATGAAAGCTAGTGGGGATAGTGGGCAGCCTTGGTCGACCCCTTCTTGAACATTGAAGGGGTCTGAGGTGAAGTCATTGAAGGATAGGGTGGTGGTTCTGTTGGTGAGGCGTTCTTGGTACCATCTGACATATTTGTGAGGGATTCTTGCTTTCTTGAGGTTGTGCATTATTCTGGAGATGGTAATGCTGGGGAAGGTGGCTTTGACATCGAGCAAGAGGAGTGATATGTAGCTTTCTTTTGACACCCATGCGTCGGTTATGAACTTGACTAGGAGGTGGAGGGAGTCTGTTGTTGATCATCCTGGTCTTCCTCCAAAGTGGGTTACTGGGAGGAGGTTGAACTGTTCCACTATGTAGGTGATGTTGTCTGCAACACACAATGATAGTATTTTGGCCATGGAGTCTAGTAGGGTGATGGGTCTATAGGCTTTTGGGGTGCTGTAGTCTGGTCTGCCGGGTTTGCATAGAACTATGGTTGAGGATCGTTTCCATTGTTCAGGGTAGATGCCAAGACTAAAGGTTGCCCTGAAGATAGGGCCCATGAAGGGGACTAAGACTGTGGCACATTTGCGGAAGACAATGTTGCTGATTCCATTGGGACCTGGAGCTTTGTACGGTGCTAATCTTGCGATTGCTCAGAAAATTTGCTGGTCAGTAATAGGTTTGAATTCACATACCGGTGTCATGCATGGTATATGATCCATACCATGACAGATATACAGATAAGGAGTGATAAGGAGTGATAAGGAAGGTCTTAGGCACCATACTGTTTCCTATCACCAAGTTACTCTACCCTTTTTCCTTTATTTTCTAGCTAGTTTCTTTTTCTTCATTCCTGACCCCTATTTTTCCTATATCTTATTTTCTTCTAAAAGATTCTGTTTCTTTATGTTTATTTTTGTTTTATTTGGCCATCATGTTTTCTCAGAAGCCACCAGGAATATTTGTAAGCCTGTCATGTGACTGAGAAATACCTTGGTTTGTAAGAATTCAACTTGACTCATCATGTTTTGTCATGATTGGTCATGCTTTGTAAGACTTACAGTTGTATTTATAATCCACTTACTAACAAGGATGACTCAACACACCTATGGACCTGGTTTGTAAGCACAATCTTACCAATCCATGTGATGACTCATTCCATCTTTTATTCATGCTTTGTAAAATTACACTTATTTAGTACCTACTTTGTAATTAAGCTGACTCAACACATCTTAAGGTTTGGTTTGTAAGCACATTCTTACCAATCCCTGTGATGGATCATGCTTAGTAATATGGCCTCCCAAAAGGTATAAAAGGAGCTCATTTACACCCTTGAATAAGAGCTTCCCACTTTCAGTCTTCTCTCAAATAGTGTGAGATAAAGTAAGATTTAAGTGCAGGCCAATCAGGAGCCTTGAAGTAAGATTAAGACATACAGTTTTAGGTTATATACTACCTTACAGGGGTTGACTATATAACACAGTACAGCTTTCTAGCTAAAGTTTATACACTACTGGCCTCTCTCTTTTTCAGGAAGGGAGACATGATCCAGCAACACTCAGTCAGGTACACTCAGTACAGAAGAACTCCAGAAACCAAGTAGGGATAATCTAACCAAGGAACAAGAAGAGGACATTTTTAAATAAACCCTCCCAAGAACTCACACATTATCTACCATGAAGTAGAAAAGTCATAGACCGTGTACTTAAGGACTGGCAAGAAGTCTTATCCCATATAATTATGTTGTCATTATATGTGCATTGTTCGTAAGACCCTTAAGTAGTAGGACATTGGGTGGGATGATCATTGTGTCTACTCTCTCACACTGGATGGCACACTCTGCTGACTAAGCTACTCGAACCTCCGGAGAACCCCCTGTCTCTGCAACCCCCTGACTGGGGGGTGCCCCACTCCAACGTAATCTAATCATGCTTGATGCAGATCCTCACCATCAACACAATAGCCTGTGATGCATGCATAAGCGGCGACTTGCTCACTGCTGACAAGCTGTTGACACATCGCTTCTTGGACCTATACCAAGTGGCACCCTGACTAGGACCCCAGAAAATCCTTGTCAACACTGCACCCAACAGTGCTCCCAACAACAAAACGCTGTAGGTATCACAACCTGGTTAGGCACTAGCTATAATAATGCTAAACCAGTATAAGTGAGTCTCAGCTCTACCTAGCTGCTATACTCGCAGAAGCAAGAGCGTTCGACCCTAAAGGGGATGCAAGGAAAGCGAAGATCCACAAGTAAATGCTGATCAACCCTAATCAAGTGCAATGAAATGCGAAGAAAACACGAAGGAATGCGGTGAAACACGAAGAAACACGAAATGCGCTGAAGGCGCGTGCAGGAAAGCGAAATGCGATGGTCGCGCGAAGCGTGGGAAAGTAGCGCGCGAAGTGCACAAGTGTAGAGAGGGCATATAAATGATGCTGGGATGTGAACCAGGGCAAGGAGGACAGATGCTGGATGGATAATAGACGGATAATGTGATTGCCACTAGCTATAGATGGATGCTAGGGACTATAATGACAGATACATGCACTGCATGGAACTAACTGGTGATAGATGGTGACTGCCAGAAGCTAAGTTGTAAAAACAGACATGGCGACTCTAAGTCACACATAAGTGCCTTCCCAGGGCTCGGAAGCGAATCGGGAGCGCTCTAAGTATGTAAGTGAGGTAAAGTAAGGGTCCATAATGAAATAATAATCGTATGATGCCAAACATAGTCAGATATAGTAATAAATGGAATGCGATGCACCAAGGAACTGGCTGGACAATGGATGGATGCTCCTGCGATGATGTGCACCAAATCGCAATGAAACACAAAGATGCGCAATGGAATGCGAAGATGCGCGAGAACGCGAAGATGCACGGTGAAATGTGAAGATGCGCGAGAAACATGAAGATGCGCAGTGAAACACGAAGATGCGCAGTGAAACGCGAAGATGCACAGTGAAACGCGAAGATGCACAGTGAAACGCGAAGATGCATGATGGAATGCAAAGATGCGCAGTGAAATGCGAAGATGTGCGATGGAACGCGAAGATGCGCGAGCGTGGGAATGCATTGCGCGAGTGCGGGAATGCATTGTGCAAGTGCAGGAAAGTGTCTTGAGTCTGGCGCGTTATTGCAGGGAAGCTGCGCATAATATGTGGAATTGCTCTACACATGATGGTGATGTTGTGCTGTGAAGCCCAGTCGTCATGAGCTGTAAAATAGGCCAATACCAGCCTGTAGAGAATTGAGTCTCTACAACGCCCCTCACAATGGTGCCAACTGGCTCCTGGGGAACCACACCACCTCCGCCGACATTGCTCGCCCCGACAACAAAGGGAACAAGAAAGACAATGGCCAATAAACCATTACTCATGTCCAGCAAAAGCTTAAAAAAAACACATTGCAGGAGCAGGTACCAGGACGGACATAACAAATTTGTCAACAGCTAGAAAAATTCTGTCTACTCACAGACTAGTACTCCCGGCATCAGCCAGCTCCATGAAGCATGTCATTCAAGCAATCTTCAAACTAAGCCTAACTGTCAACTCCAGAGCGATATTCACTGAAATCCTAAGGGACTTAGGTATCATCCTACACAAGATTGACCAAAGCATCGACATCAACAACCTAATCAATAAAATCAATCTGCTGGTAGGAGGACCTCTCGTCACTTTAAACAAAGTAGTGGAAACTCTAGAGATGACAGCAAAAAGTCAAACCCTGGAACTCATGGAAACAGTAACAAAGGTAAGTGATCAAATCCAAATATCAACCGAAAACCTAGAAAAAACAATGGAAAATACTACAAACCAACTAATAGCAACAAATCACACCTCACAAGCGGGCACAAGGTCTGATGGACCCAAAACTTACGCCAGCGCAACCAGAGCAACTATACCCGCTCCACTAACAAAGATTCTAGCACGTAGTGAAGCCCAAGCCCGCCAAATAATGATAGACAGAAGATCAGTCTTCACTAGCAACACCCTGAAAGATCTAACAGAAGCGCAACTAGTTACCAAAGTGACCCTAGCCATAGAACTCATGGTAAAAAATGGACTAGACGCCCCAAAGAACATAGCCATCCTCTCAGCAAGAAAACTACCACATGGAGGAATACTCTATGAATTTGAATCAACCATGTCTACTGCATGGATCTCATCCCCAGCAAACTGAAGAACTTTTCTAGACCACTTCAGCCCTGAAGTAATCGTCAAAGACCGCCTATACCACCTCATAGTAGAAAATGTATCAATTTCTTTTGACCCTCTCTCTGCCACAACCTTATCAGAAATCGAAAGAAAAAGCGGTCTTGCTAACAACTCTATCACTAGAGCGAAATACATCAAGCCCATTGCAAGATGAAACTCAAACCAATGCATGGCACACATCACCCTCACCCTCAAATCAAAGACCAGCGCCAACCAAGCAATCAACTTTGGCCTATCAATCAAAGGAAAGAAAGTATACACCATAAAACTCCTCCCAGAACCTACTAGATGCCTAAAATGCCATTCATTCAACGCAGGCCACATGGTGAACAAATGCACACAAGAAAACAAAAAATGCAGTACATGTGCACTTGATCATTGAACCTCACAATGCTCAATGACTTTTCCTGACCTTTTCCATTGCGTTAACTGCGGCATAGACAGTCACGCCACCTAGAGCAGAGATTGCCCAACCTTCATCAAAAAATGGCAGGCACACAAATCAAGAAACGATGATGCTAACTACCACTTTTTCCCAACAGATGATCCCAACACATGGGAAACCATAAACAACCATCACATGGAAGACCTCAATGCTCAACCGAACCATCAAGACCCTCAAGAAACCCAAAGACACCCCCCTCCCCAAAACAAACCGCAAGAATGGCAGACAGTACATCACCAAAAGCCCACACAAAAAGTAAGCACCAGACACAAAGAAAACACTAACCAAATCCCTCTAGGTACCCAATCTTGGCTCATGGATGCATGGTCTACCAACAGACCATGCCAGCCCCAAGGAGCAAGATGACCCCTCCCTAGCACTCCAGCCCAGTCACCAAAAATCACCCCATCATCATTGCCCCCATACTGGACCCCTTCATCCACTGAAGACATCAACCCAGTAGGAACTAACACAACAACAGGATGGGATTAATGTCAAACACAAATGACAACCTCAACAGAAGCAACCTCAAAATATGGCAAAAAAATCTGCGCAAATCTCCCAATGTGTGGGAACATCTACTGAAAAACTTAAACCCCAACACATACAACCTCGCCTGCATCCAAGAACCCTTCCTAAACACTGTTAACCATGCCAACGCCTCAAACCTCAACTGCTTCTGGGACGTAATCTACCCTACCAATCACCACTCCCAGCTAGAAAGATCACAAACCCTCCTCTTAGTCAACAAATGACTATCCAAGAACCACTGGCAAACAATCCCGCTCCACTCATCAAATGTAATAGCAATAGAGATAACCGGAACATTCAGAAAGGTGCATATATACAACATCTACAATCAATGCGAGAACAAGAACACTGTACGATTTCTGGAAAGACATATGCACACTGAACATAATGTATGAAATAACCAGGTGCCCCCTGCTGACGGTGGAAACCAAGGCACGCACAAGCACATCATATGGCTGAGCAACTTCAATCGCTACCACCCCTATGTGGGAACCCGTTAATTACACTCACTTATTTACAGCTGCTAACCTAGACACAGCAAACAATCTAATCAATTTAGTGAATATGTACAACCTAGTCCAAGTACTCCCACCCGGTTTAGCAACTCTGGAAGCCTCCAACATGAAGAATCTAACAAGACCAGATAATGTGTTCTGTTCCGAATCTATGGAGCAATGTTTCACTGAATGCAACGTTAAGTACCACCTCTGCCCAGTTATAACTGATCATTTTCCCATAATCAGCACCTTGGGTCTTCAACCCAACTGCATCAACACCACCCTGAAACCCAACTATTGAGACATCAACTGGGATGTATTCAATGCAACACTAGCCGACAAACTAGACTACATCCCAATCCCCGCAGAGCTCACCTCAGCCCAGGAATTTGAAACAGCTTTTGCCAACCTCACTTGAGCAATATCAGAAGCCGTACAAGAGCACGTCCCCCTGTCCAAACCATCACCATATGCAAAACGATGGTGGTCCAAAGACCTAGAAAATGAACAAAAGTCAGAACACAGACTTGGCTGCAAAGCAAGAAGCAAGCTAGCTCAACAGAATCACCCCATACACAAGGAGTACTGCAGAAAACACAACAAATTCTCGGAACACATCAAGAAGGCTATGTTTGACCACTGGAACAAATGGATGGAAAACATAACTTCAATAGGAATATGGAATTTTCACCGCTACACAGCCAGCAACCCATCAGACCAAGTCCAATCTTGAATAGCAACCCTCAAAGATCCCCTCAACAACGCAAACACACAGCAAGACAACACCTGCAAGAGTGAACTCCTCTATGACACTTTCTTCAAGCCCCCACACGAGAACAATGACCTCAACCCAGACTATGAATACAATGACCCGGTGTCCTACTACTTAAGGGTCTTACGAACAATGCACATATAATGACAACATAATTATATGGGATAAGACTTCTTGCCAGTCCTTAAGTACACGGTCTATGACTTTTCTACTTCATGGTAGATAATGTGTGAGTTCTTGGGAGGGTTTATTTAAAAATGTCCTCTTCTTGTTCCTTGGTTAGATTATCCCTACTTGGTTTCTGGAGTTCTTCTGTACTGAGTGTACCTGACTGAGTGTTGCTGGATCATGTCTCCCTTCCTGAAAAAGAGAGAGGCCAGTAGTGTATAAACTTTAGCTAGAAAGCTGTACTGTGTTATATAGTCAACCCCTGTAAGGTAGTATATAACCTAAAACTGTATGTCTTAATCTTACTTCAAGGCTCCTGATTGGCCTGCACTTAAATCTTACTTTATCTCACACTATTTGAGAGAAGACTGAAAGTGGGAAGCTCTTATTCAAGGGTGTAAATGAGCTCCTTTTATACCTTTTGGGAGGCCATATTACTAAGCATGATCCATCACAGGGATTGGTAAGAATGTGCTTACAAACCAAACCTTAAGATGTGTTGAGTCAGCTTAATTACAAAGTAGGTACTAAATAAGTGTAATTTTACAAAGCATGAATAAAAGATGGAATGAGTCATCACATGGATTGGTAAGATTGTGCTTACAAACCAGGTCCATAGGTGTGTTGAGTCATCCTTGTTAGTAAGTGGATTATAAATACAACTGTAAGTCTTACAAAGCATGACCAATCATGACAAAACATGATGAGTCAAGTTGAATTCTTACAAACCAAGGTATTTCTCAGTCACATGACAGGCTTACAAATATTCCTGGTGGCTTCTGAGAAAACATGATGGCCAAATAAAACAAAAATAAACATAAAGAAACAGAATCTTTTAGAAGAAAATAAGATATAGGAAAAATAGGGGTCAGGAATGAAGAAAAAGAAACTAGCTAGAAAATAAAGGAAAAAGGGTAGAGTAACTTGGTGATAGGAAACAGTATGGTGCCTAAGACCTTCCTTATCACTCCTTATCACTCCTTATCTGTATATCTGTCATGGTATGGATCATATACCATGCATGACACTGTTTCATTGGACTCGGGGACCGGCACTTCCTAGCATTACTATTATATCTACCAATCATCTGTTTTGTCAGCCTCTTCCTCATCAGAAAACCAAGCAGCTAACCCCTCCTCTTCAATAACTTGCTCAGCAGGAAGTAAAGACACATCCAGTTCATCCTGCTCCATGAGTAAATCCAATTGACAATGGTCAGATGCATCTAATTTGTATCTGGCCATTTAGAATAGGGCTTGTTTCAATCAACACACAAAACGTACCAAGACCTAGTCCTCCACGTACACCGCCCATGTAGTGTGCATCATTGGCACATAGTAACTTCCTCTGATGTTCGAGGAGAGGCAAGGGGTCTTCGTCAATGAGAACATTGATCAATGGTGGCAGCTGTGTGGCAATTTGGATAGAGTGAAGTATATCTAAGTAGACATGCCAGGCTGATTGGTGGTTGACTGGAGGCCAATGTAGGGATTAGTTTCTCTCTGGGCTGGTATTAACAGTTTTTACTTAGCTTTCTTACCTTACTTTTCCTTGCTTATGTTCGCATTTTTACTGCTTACATAATCACCAAATCTTCGCCCTACACTTCCACTCATTAGCTAGACTTTCAGTTATAGTTCTGGTAGCTCTCCTTCTAGGATTTAGTAGCTTCCCCAGACTTGCAGCTTATTAGTTTTAGTAGTAGCTCAATAGCTCACTATACAGCTCCTGATATATAGTCTTGTCCTCATTGTCTGGAGTGACATTTTCATATTATCCCTCCCTCTCTCTCTCTCTCTCTCTCACACACACACACTCTCTCTCTCTCTTGAGCCCTGAGTCTAGTCCAGAAGCCCTTGGGTTGAATAGCAGCTAGGCAGCATTCACCCAACATAGTTCTGCTAGCCAGCAGAATTGTTGACCCTTCACCGACCAAGGTCATCATAAAGGTGTTGAATGTATTGATCAAGTGGTTGAGGCACCAAGTCGAATACAGGATGGTAGGCTTGACATACATGTGTTGTACATGATCTATGCTGTCTTGATCAATGATCACCTAGTGTGTATCAATATGAGAATATAATACCAGTAGGAAGAATGAAACTCACCTGAAAGTCCATTGCCCCGAAGTCTTCAGGGGAGTTGTAGATGGTTATCTAAGCTAACCGAGGCATGAGGTTAGCAGAGATTTGAGTCTACATGCGAATAAGCGAGGTGGCGCAGCGCTTCTTGCTTCTGCCCACCTCGCAGCCTACCTTTAGTCCTCTAAGTGTTGGCCTTTATTCTATGTCTTTTTGCTTTCCCTGGAATGTACTATGGACTCATGGAAGACCCCAATGAAGCAGAAAGGCCTGACTATACCACTGAAGAACATCAAGCTGCGAGACAGCAGTTAGTAGACAAAGGTCTCACTGAGGAACAAGCAGCCTGCTCTCTAGCGGCGTTATGGACGCTTAACAACAATGTGGCCAAAGAATGTTGGGCGCTGAGTCAACGCCGTCTAAGAGACATACACCAAAGAGAAGAAGACGAAGAGGAGCAGCATCAACAACTGCTCATAGAAGAGCAGGAAGCAGCATGCTGAGAAGATAGGAAAAAGAATAAAAACAAGTACGCGCCTCTTGTACGCGGAAAGGTTCCTTCCAAACCTACCATCATTCCGGCTCAATATGTGACGTGCAAACTGAAGGCGGGCGACTACTGTGAACTCCACTATTTCACCAATAGAGGTTTAGAGGATGCAAAAGTATCTAACCTAATAGCAGAGCCTGATGCCTTAGTTATGCTCCCGTCTGCTGATGGTCTACACTCGTGGATCCCAGCCGTGGCTGTGAAGGACCCGAAAGCAGCACCAGTGGTTAAAGATGAGCATTTATCTTGGGAAGAATTTAATGAAGCCGCCCCATGCATGCTCATGATGATGAAGCTTCACAACTGGCCTGAAGACCGACTAGGGATGCATGTACAGTTCTGGAATGCGCTCCAGTCGCATCACTGACGTCACGCCCCAGACTTTCTCAAACAAAGAGCTCTTCTACTTTACCAATCGCAACAGCGTCGCCGCTGGCATCTAATCATTGGGTCAGCGCAAGGCTGGAGTCTAGAAGAACTCAACCAGGACCTGATTTTTGAAGCGCGAGAAGAACTTTTTAATGAAAAGAGAGAGAAGGAAATGTTGTCAGCAATTCAGGTCTGCATTGTTTCGTCTTGCTCATTTGTAATTACACTCACTAGTTTCCTGTTTTTACTCGCTAACCTTGATGTTATTCGATATCGAAAACCTTTTCGTTTCATTAAACGTTGTCTCAACTGTTGGCCATCACGTGCCAATGATGAACCCACCCACCTATGTTGTCAATCACTGGCATCACTAAATGTATTGCACATGGATATCACATCCAAACCATCATCAAACATCACGTCTCAAAAACGCTGGGACACCTACCCCTACACGACACCATCTGGGTAACCATTGCCTTCTTGGTGTTTACCTTCCCCCTCTTATCGCTATCGCCTCGAACAGGTTGTGAATGTTGCAGCAAGCAGCAGCAGCCTTCATAGCCTCTAACCAGAACTTGCTGCGCCTGCAACATATGGGACAAGCACAGCAAACCGCTCTACCGCAGAAGCGCCCACTCAATCACTTCGAGGACACAGTGAACAAGAAGGTACAAACCTCCCGTCCTCCAGGTGCTACTGGCCCGCTACCTTGCTGTGCAGTATGCCTGGGAAGGCACGCTCACCGAACCATTGAGTGCTCAGCCACGCAGACGTGGGACAAACAATTCAAAATGAAGAACTAAGTGAAGATTGTTCCAAACCCTTGCAAGATCACTCACAGTGCACGCCGAGATCAGAACATGATAAACTTTTCACTTTCTGTTTACAGGACATTGACGACACGTCTGAAGTCCTAGGAATCATCTAGGAATGGTTAAAAGATCAATTATTCAGTACATCCACTCTTTACATCGGTTTCATCTGGGACATCGAGCTCAGAATAGTTTCGCTGAGTCCAGTGAAGGTCAACAAGTATTTAGTAGCAATCCATAAGTGGTGTAAACGACACGCACATGTACTACAAGATGTTCAGGAACTTTACGGCAAGTTATTACATGCATGCGCAGCTGCACCCTGAGGCCGAGCATACCTAATGAGCCTCGAGGAGATGATATCGTACTGCGGGAAAAAACCTTTTCTGCCACATCAAGCAGGTGATCACGTCTCAAATGATCTAGACTGGTGGTCATTACTACTTCAGTCAGGAGGCATCACATGCCCTATCTACCCAGCAACCAAACTCTCAAACCCTCTAGCTTTCTCAGATGCAAGTTCAGGGATTGGCATAGGCATAGTCATTGGTAAACACTGGAGAGCCTGGAGACTGATACCAGGTTGGAAAACTAAAGATGGAAAGAGAGATATCGGATGGGCTGAAGCCGTCGCATTCGAACTCCTTGTATACACAATTGCTTCCATCCCAGACATTGGTAGGCACGTCCTCATCTACGGGGACAACACAGGTGTCATTGAAGGATGGGGGAATCACAGACACAGAAATTGGGCTGTCAACAGAGTTTTTTGCAGAATCAACGAATTCATTCACAATTTACCCAGCCCTTTCAATGTCTCCACCGCATACGTCGAGAGTGCCCACAACCCAGCAGACGACCCATCCAGGGGGATATACGGCCCAACAGAACTTCTTCTTCCCCCAATCCGCCTTCCCTCAGAACTTGAAGGCTTCCTCATCGACACCACAAAGCCTCTATCAGCCACAGAACTTCGACTCTTGCGTAATGGGAGCTACTCCGCTCCTGCTGCAAAGCTCATCAATAGAGAGCTTGTCAAACAGCAGGCGGCAGAAAGAGCAAGAGCTAGCAGAGCCAAGGAAGAGTTTTTCATTAGCAAAGAGCTCCGAGAAATCTAACAGCACAGAAACCTCATGTTTCGGGAGCCCACTGCCTGCCACTATCAGCGTATCCACTGCGATTCCTGCGAGATACAAGCCAAACTTAACACCAAAGCCTTCAATGCTCCGTCCTCACTGTCTGGCTCAAGATTGGTTAAGGTTATGGGTACCAGCAGGGTATAGTACTAGGCAACCTGCAGTACATATCTCAGATAATGTACCAAATCACAAAATCTCAGATGCACAATTAGAACGCATCCTTGATGTCATAGGCACTTCATGGGCACAAACAACAAAAGAGACATACGGAGCAGGACTGCTCGTTTTTCACATATTCTGCGACTCAAACAATATTGAAGAAGACAAGCAATGTCCCATCGCACGCAATCTGCTCCTAGACTTCCTGTGCAGCTGCGCAGGATCCTATTCAGGCTCTGCATTAGCGAACTACACAGCGGGACTAAGAGCATGGTACCTTTTACATGGGAGAGAGTGGTTGATCCCACCCAAAGAGTTAAAGGCAGTACTAGACAGGGCAACTGCTTCAGCTCCAGCAAGTTCCAAACAACCAAAATGGTTACCTTTCACCCCAAACTCTTTAGCTGCCATCCAGGACCAACTCGACCTAAACTCACCACTGGATGCAGCTATATTCGCTTGTCTGACCACGACATTCTATGCCATAGTGAGACTGGGAGAATTAACAGTGAAAGCCATCAGAGATTATGATCCCAAAAGCACGTACCAAGAAATGGATTATCAATAACCACAGATCGCCAAGGACTAGTAGTAACAAAATTCCATCTACCCATCATCAAAGTCTCCCTGATCGAGGGAGAAACAATCTACTAGGCCGCTCAAGAAGGGCCTACAGACCCAAAGGCAGCGTTAGATAACCATTTTCGAGTAAACCCGGCCAGTGAAACAGCACACCTGTTTGCCTGGAAACATGCCACAGGCATGTGACTGCTATCCAAAAGACAACTCATCAAGAGACTAGCCACAGTAACAGTGGCAGCCAAACTCCCAGATCTGAAGGGCCATGGTTTGTGCATAGGAGGAACGCTAGAATATCTCTTGCGGGGAGTTCCTTTTGACATAGTCAAAACAATGGGAAGGTGGTCTAGTGAAGCATTCACTATATATCTGCAAGAACACGCAACAGTACTCGCACCTTATATCCAAGCATCTCCAGCGCTAGAGCCATTCATGCGCTACACAATGCCGCCAGTCTGCTAACAATTTGCCAGTAAGTCCACCTCCTAGCACTATGGGCACAAAGCTTCACTGTCTGTGTCACCGAACTCCTAATCTTTGGGTACACAGCTCACCTTTTCACCATAGGATGGACCCGTGTTTCGGATTGGAAAAGCCCTGCAGGCTTTCGCCCAAATACCACAACAAACAACACCATCACCCTAGCAACCTCATTCCCATCGTTAGTATCACTGTACCAAGCATTTTAATTCTTACAATTCACCAAGTCTTTGACCTTGAGAAAGGCACTGAGCAATGAAGCACATAGATTGGGTTCGGCACGCCATGAGGCAAAATCTAGTCAATTATCATGTGAGGGTGGTGTGTATAATGATTTGCAAAATTAAATACCTTGTTACAATCACATCTTTTCACAGTATTATTGACATGGTCTTGATACCTGTCCAATTCACATTGCAGCCATGGAATGAATACCCACCGAAATACCATGACCTGAAGAACATTATCGCTGTCGTACCAACCACTTTCCATGCCTTCATCCAATAGTGTTTCATAGCCAGGCGTGAAATGATGGCGTAACTGAGACCAGGCAATCTTGGGCATAACATTCTTCTTGCTGCACATCCACTGGTGTTGCAATGTGCCCTGCAGTGATGGATCATACATTTGGCGCAGCATGGTGTGTGCATTGGCAATTCCATAGTTCTCAGATCCTGGGTCGCTCTGAGTAATCATAGGAATGTCTGATAAATTGCTAAGTTACTAGCACCATGGGCATTAGTTCAAATGAACTTACGACCTAGTTTCTCAATGGTGTCGAGATAATAACTGAGTATAAGCTGGGGGTTGCGGTTTGAGTGCCAAACTCGTATCCACATGATACGACTGGAGAATGGTTCTATTCCCATGTGCAGTGCAAGACCAAAACGAAGCCATTTGTTGTGTTGATCCACAGCAAACAAGTCATTCACACCAGCAGCCCAGAATCGCCTCTGCTGAAGCCGACAGGCTTTCTGCTGGCGCACAAGGCCTGCCTCATATGTGGCAAAGTATGAAATGACCACATTCCTGTGATTGCTGGTCAAACTCACAACTGGTCAGTGAGAAACAAATCACATACCTTGACACACTCATATCCTTCTTGTGAAAGAGCAGTGATACCATTTCTCGAGCCCCAGCATTTGGATATGCCTCGCAAAGGTCCGTCATGGCATCACAGATGGATTCAATGGTGTGGTTTTGCTGCCGAGTACGCTGAAGTCCCATCGCATTACATATTTCCTTGAATTTTGTAATACTGTGCACCCAACATTGAGGACGGGTGAAATAAACAGTCAATGGCAATGGACTGACCCTATTCCATAGTGGGATGTATCAATGATCTTCTGCAAGCTTTCCACGATTGCCTGGTCGGTCTGACAAGCTCTCCACAAGCGCAGGATGTGAGGTGTGATCTGCTTGAGAGGTGCTGCCAGTGCAATTACACGTTAGTTAGACTCAGATAGAAGATCCATAAGTTCACGTATGGGTGGGCTTCCATTGGTTAGGCATGTCAGAATGTTGAGAGTACAGAAGCATGAAGGCTCTTTTAAGCATGCCAGGATGCAGTAAGTATAATAGTTTAGCTATTATTAAGTGTGCAATAAGGCCACTCACTCAATTCTGAACAAAAGGAGTTTCAGATAGGGTGATTCAGACTGATAGGTGCTGCAGGTAATTCCAAGTTAGACACATGTGCTGGAGAATGGAGTTTGTGAGTGGGACACTTACCAGACTTGAGCGGGAGTTTTGGATAGGGTGATTCGGACCGATAGGTGCTGCAGGTAATTCCAAGTTAGACATGCTGTAGAATGGAGTTTGTGAGTTTGTGAGCAGGACACTTACCAGACTTGAGTGGGACACTTAGTAAAAGTCAGTCAAACTGTTGCCTGCAAAAACCAGCTGCAGTCATTGCACCGCCATGTCATTACCAGGAAATCACTCACCTCACTCACTGCGGGATTGCCACAGGCAACTCCGAGTCTGGGTCATATAGTATGCAGTGAATCCTACCCAAGATTGTCAACTAATTCATGTCAGAGTAGAAAGTAGTAGTACTTATCATCAGTAAGTCAAACATGCACATGCAGGTGACGAGTTAGAACATGACAAGTATCACAGTGGCTGGGACTGGCAGCATGAATTGGAGGGTATAAAGTATCAGCCTAATCTGTTTGTTAGCGCCATTCAAATTAACCTCTTAACAGATCCTTACCATGGAACTCGTCTCCCAATTCACAGAGGACACTGTTGCCCAGGAGGACCAAGACTGTGATAGACCAGCTTGCTGTCGGCGCATAGCCAGAAATGACCCATGTCATTATGTTGCTAACATAATTCCAGGCCAGCCAGGTCGCTTTGTGTGTGGACCCTGTTACATAGGATCTCGGCAGAAGGTTTCATCCTTGGTCCGAACTTCAGGTGAGTGGCAATATTGGCTAAATTACAACATTTAATCAATACAACATCTCAGTTCAGCGTGTACCGCCCGTTCAGGTCACCCAGAGCATGCAGAGGCCTCAGGCTTTTGATATGAATCACATGCTTCCGGATCCTCAAATTATCCGTCAAAGTGTGAATGACGCGCAGAGGAAATGTGAGTCTTTAGTCTTTTGGACTGTGCTTGTATTCAGAACATTGAAACTTATTTTGTAGCTACAATTAACCCGCCCCCTGTGGTTCCCTTCTCCTCAGGTATTGGCATCAGTCAGACTCACACACAGGGGCCGGATATTCTGGTACCATCATCCTGGCAACATTCGCAAAGCTTAGGCCAGCATAGGGTTATTAGCAGGGGCATTGGCACTGGAGGATATTCTGCCTACCATGCACAATATAGTTCAAAGCATGAATGGTGGGCCAAACTTTCATACACTCCACCTCCAGTGGAAACTATTACTTTGGAGGTTTCAGCTGTTCATGAGGGCAACTCACACAGGAAAGCCGGGCACGGCATAAACATTGGCGTGCATCCTTCCAGCCTTTCAGTAAAACTCACCCTGAATTTGCTCGCATTAGAATATTTGTGAGGGCAAGAAGGATATCAATGCTCAGATTGATGCACCTGGACTCATCGCTCTCGTGTTGGACATGGTTGTTCCAAAACTCTTTGTTTTTGGAAACGGATTTCCATGGCGCACTGCCGAATTCACAGTCCAGGATGCTGCTTGGGTTGATCTGTCCACACACCAGCCCAACGTCCCTTATTTTTTCTCTCAATGTCTAGTTCCCTCTCACCATGGGCAGAAGGCACCAACATTTAAGTCCAAGCAATTCACATTGGCAGTTATTGTGCCAGTGGCACAATGGAATGAGTATGAGAATTGGATAGAAAAAATTGAAGAGGTAAGAGTATTTATTGAGTTGACAGCTTCTTAATGGCTCATGGCGACTATCAGCATCAGCTTCATCAGTCCATGGTGGCTCAAGACTTGCCTCCTACAGCTTCAACGACTCATGACTTTGAGTATGCTGATGATGGGAACACTACTGATAGGAACACTACTGATGGGAATGCTACTGATGGGAATGCTATTGGGGATTCTGAGGATGGGAACAGCATTGAGGACGCTATTGAGGATTCTGAGGATGCAACTGGTGTTGAGGACTCTGAACAGGGAGATGACTTGGAGAGCACCAGGGCACCTTCTCTCTCAGCAAAATGGACGCATGTTTGATCAGTGAGCGATTCTCACTCAAGCACCATGTTGCCCCCTCACAAGAAGACTGCACCATTAGTGTACAAAGGCTTGGATGGACTTTGCCTCCCTAGCTGTGACTATCTGAGAGTTGCATTGAAGTATGGAGGCAGCACAAATCCAGATGCATCTAGTAAAGGTGAGTGATTACTTGTTATCTCAACACAGAAAGCTTAACAGCACTTTAGTCTTCAACAGGCACCACAAGGATGTTCAGTATTATCCAATCCCCACTTGCTCACTCACCAAGATCCTGAAGACACCACAATATTGTACCTTTGAACTCGACATTTCAGACTCACATATTGGTCAACTCACGATTGATGTTCCCCTCCATAGTATGATAGGAATTGGTGCTTTCAAGACAGCTCATCCTGGGTGGCTCACTCTCTCACCCATCGTTCCAAGCAGTCTTGGATCACGATCTCAGCATCCTGTAGTCGTCAAGCGACCATTCTTTAGGGCCCCATTGACTCAGGCCACTGCTGCCACTGTCACACTCAAGATCGTGCAATATTCCTCAGCAGATGAACTTAAACATGTCCTGAAAGAAAGTAAGGTCATGTATTGGGCTAAGTCACTCCTTGACTACACGTACGATTACATTGACCATCATATTGGCATCTCACTGACACCACCGCCCTTTGAGATCCCTCGTGTATGTTTTGTTGATGCTGGTGTCGCTTTGGGGTATGGCCAGTGCAACGCAAGCTCGAAACCAGGAGACAAGTCAAAGGCAGGAGCGGTGTGACAATTAAGTTTTCTTTGGGCTGATATTAGCTTTACTTACTTACTTTACATTCTTTACATTTGTGGCTTATATAAGCATGTTCCCCTTTTACCAGTACCAGTCTGAAGTTTGATGATATTTCACTACCTCTGAGCTTGAGCCTAGATCAGAAACCCTTTAGGGTCAAACACTGTCTTCTAGGACATAGCAGCTAGGCAGGGTATTGGCCACATATTGGTTAGGGAGTGATCCTACTACCTAGCCAAGTTTGTGCATCACAGCAGTTTCAGCTGTTTTTCTTCTCAAAGAGCCCATCCTGTTCGATGATAATGAGGAGTTCACCAAGTTCATTCACAACATGGATTGTGTGCCATCTCTCAATGAAGATGAATATGGCTATGATCTAGCCGTTTTCCTTGCGTTCATGCAGCATCTTCAATACGTACAGACTGAAGGTTTGGCATTTATTTCTGATTATCAAGGTACTTGTCGCCATACCTTGACAGCCATTTGCACTAAGACTGATGTGCAAGTTTAGGCAGTTTAACACTTTTAACAGATCCTCAAATTGACTCATCCATGCATGTGTCATATGCTATTCATTTATTTCAATGACCTTTTTTCTTGAACAGGTCCATGAGTGAAGGGGGTGATGTCTTTGGAGATGGAAATATTGAGGGCATGGTAGACAAGTTCAAGCGCAAGCATGCTTGCAATCATTACTGCAGGTGGCCAGGATTTGAATTGTGGTCATTTGTCAGTTTGAAGAAGGACAATTAGATAGATTTTTTGGTCTAAGATGTTGGTGTTATGGACAATGTCAACAGTACTCACCCGAATATCCCTTTGCATACTACTATTTATTACCAATCCTCAATGGCCATAGGGTGTCCATGGTCCTACTGCCTAATAGGGATTTGTGACATGAAAAAATGAGCACGGCTGTCCTGCTTTCCATAAATGGTAACCTTAGATAAACATCGGACTTTGAACTAAACCATACGGCACTGAACAGTACTAGTGTCGCATGCTAAAGCAACATCCTTGTCTGAACATTCCAAACCTCGTCATCCCTAAACCTTATGCATTATAACCCATGCCATATTTGGCCCGTACTTTGTCCCAAACAAATCTGATGTCCTCAACTCAGATAACATTTCGGGTCTTTCCAGGTCGAGCTCGATGATCAACCAATGTCCAACATCCTAAACCCTGTCTCAATTTCAGTAGTATTTGACATTTTCTGCTAGACCTTTTTAACCTTTCTGCACAGTATGGTAAGGTTTTGGATGACAAGGCTTGGAACAGGTTCGGAAAAGGTTTTTATAGGTAGAATGTCGCTTTAACAGACAAGTACTAGTACTGTTTGGTGTCACAAGGTTTAGTCCAAAGTTCCAAAGCTTGACGATTATCTAAGGTTATCATTTTTAGTGAATGTGAATGTGCGAGGGCGTCGCAGTGTGTGTACGCCCAACTTTGAACATACCTCAATGAAATGCTGCCAAGTATACCTCGAAGCGAATATGCCAGGTCTTTGAACTTTGTGAATGCTGTGAGGCATTTGGACTTTCTGTAAAGGGAGCTGAGCTACTAGGTTCGGAGCCATAACAGGGTCATACTATCCCCTATGGTCACTTCGTGACCCACCACAACCTTGTGCACTTTGGTCACCCCATTTTAGATACCTCTTAGGTTGATTGTTGTCTATAGAGGTTTGCACCTAAGAGGTATGTTTCTGCTGGTCTCTCCAGTGTTCCATGGTCCTTCCCTATTGTTTTTGTGGACCAAAAGAGAACGTGCTGCACATGGACCATAGACCATTGGGACCATGTCATGGCACGTACCACAGGGTATTTTGGACCACATATCTAATGGATTTCCCTGGATATATAGGAGTGTCTGGGGTCACAAACCACCTAAATGTTTGATTTTTTGTAGTAATTTTCTGTTGATTCTGATGGTGAATAGCATTAGACTACAATGAATGTTTGTGTTATATCTACCGTATAGAATCATATAATGGCTGAATTTGTGGATGCAATTGTATATTGCCCAATTTAGTGTCTCGCTAGGAAGACACCTGTACATTCCGAAGTCTGGTAGTATTTGTGGTCATATCTGTTTAGTTCTACTACTTCACACTATGATTGCATTACCATATTTGTCTATGTGTTACCGGCATACCTGGACCTACCTTCCTTATCTGGCACTCAGCCGAGCCTCTTTGACCGGTTTACACCCTATGTCTGCACATGTCCTGTCGATTTGCACATAATAATGTGGTATAGTTGTTACATACTTTCGCTGCAGGGATGCTGGTTGAATTTTTAGAGATGCATATCCCCATACACCTACACTTGCTACTGACCTCACCTGTACATTCTGGAGTTTTACGTAGTACAATAAAAAAAAGCTACAGAGTTGATAGCTAGGATGCTTCCGACCTTGGACCTTGGTAGTGGTCACCTAGTTTTTCAAAATTTTGCGCAATCAGTACCTTTGTTGATACTCACTTTTGACTGTTGGCTGCATGATCGCTCTAAATCCCGTGAATAACTTACCTTTGTCAGACCCCTACCAGAAGTGCTGAACCATGGTACTTGTGACCATACCTTTGCCTAGGTGATTTTGCCCATCCTACTTACCTTTGCCTGGATGCCAGGTTTACCAGTAGTATCTTTGGTCATGATCCCATGGTAGAAGACTGCAAAGACAATATAGCCTGCATAGGGCAGACCGCAACAACACTATAGGCTCAGTAGGGAGGACCATATGTCCCATAGGGCAGACCGCAAAGACAATATAGCCTGCGTAGGGCGGACCGCAACAACACTATAGACTCATGAGGGAGGACCATATGTCCCATAGGGCAGACCGCAAAGACAATTCAGCCTGCGTAGGGCGGACCGCAACAACACTATAGACTCATTAGGGAGGACCATATGTCCTATAGGGCAGACCGCAAAGACAATATAGCCTATGTTGGGCAGACCATATGTCATGTAGGGTGGACCACAACAACATGATAGACTAACTAGGGCGAACCATATGTAATATAGGGCAGACCCACAACAACATGATCAGAATGCTGTACGGTACGAATCTATGATGTCGGTCCAATACCCAACATACAAGTTACAGGGACAAGATAACCCACACCTTTCTTATACACCTTTTCGGTTTTCCAGATGACCCCCCCTCCCTATGTCAGTCCAGTATCCTCGCTAAGAACAAATAGATGATGATCGGAATGCTGTATGGTATTAATCTATGATGACGGTCCAGTACCTCCACCAAGAAAAATTGATGAATTGCGCAAAATGCCTCTTATTACAGACCCCCCCTCCCTGTGTCAGTCAGTACCCCCACCAAGAAAAATTGATGAAGATTGGAATGCTGTATGGTACAAATCTATGATGACGGTCCAGTACCCCCTCCAAGCATGATCGGAATGCTGTACAGTACGAATCTATGATGTTTGTCCAGTGCTCCCACCAAGAAAAATTGATGAATTGCACAAAATGCCTTCTATTACACACCTTTTCACTTTCCCCGATGACCCCCCCCCCCTCCCTATGTCAGTCCAGTACCCCTGCCAAGAAAAATCAATGAAGATTGGAATGGTGTACAGTATGAATCTATGATGACAGTCCAGTACCCCCGCCAAGAATGATCGGAATGCTGTACAGTATCATGAGCTCCTTATTCTGGTCATACCTATATTTCAATGGACCAATCCAACTAGAATTCCTTCAGTTCTATCAGGAAGACACCATGTGTGATTTTTCCCAAAGAACAAGTATATGCTCATCTAACTAGAATTATTCAGACACCACATTCAATTTTTACCGAAGAGCAAGTATGTGGTTTACCTTGGTACTATACATTTTCTGCACAATTCTGTAGTATTCCCATGCAAACCCATTCCGGACCCAGACCTGCCCCCCCTCCCCCCTATTGAGAACAAATTCACAAGTTGTGCTTATTGGTATACACTCATTTTAATCTATTGAAACCCCCCCCCCCTTTCAACAGACTAATCCGACTAGAATTCCTTCAGTTCTATCAGGAAGACACCATGTGCAATTTTTCCTGAAGAACAAGTATATGGTTTACCTCAGTACTATACATTTTCTGGACAAGTCTGTAGCATTCCTATGCAAACCTATTCAGGACCTGGACCTTGGCAACTCGTGTAGATAATTTCAACCAGTGTGAGTCACTCTCACGTGACATTCAATGCTTTCGCATGAGGTCTACCTTACTACATTTTCACTCAGTCAATGAATACATGCGTCATGTAGCTACATGTAGCTCGAATGTACTTCATTGGTCACATGATTCAAGAGTATGTAGCTGAAACTAGAGAAGTACGAGTCAGCGGAGTCACAAGACATAGACAGATTAATGTTGAAGGTTATAATGTTGCATGAGTGCAGACGTAATGTTGAAGAATATAACTGTGTGTGTGACTTCACACACAGTATTCTTCTTCAACATCAGGTAAGTCTCGACAATTGTGATGTAACATAGATGACAAAACACAAACCATGAGTCATAGATTAGAAAAGCATGTGTGATAGGCATAAGAATTTTAACATGAGTCACATAAGTCACAACAAGCAAAGTATCATAGTCGAAATCATAGTCGAGATCAGAGAGGCAGTTATAAAAGCTGTAAACGTCAGTTATACTCAAATTCATGCTCATCTACAGGAGCAAGTAAACGGTGATCCAAGACATGAGCAGGCTGAACACGTGAGGCATATTGGCGCGAAGACGGAGAGCCCTCAGAGTAGGGCACGACTGCCGAACGAGATGGCAAGTGCATAGTGTTTTGGTTCAGAGGTCCCATGTGTGCCTTTGATGTAGCGCGAACATGTGGCTTAGGATGGCTAAGGAAAGAACAATAATTGATACAATTAGCACCGTAATATATAATGACAATTGAATAGTAATGTACTGATGACCAAGAGTAGACCTTTGATCCATGCTTGTCCTGTCCTGCGATTCGAAAGGTATGCTGAGAATATAAAATAAAATAAAATAAAGATGTAGACGACGTACGCGCATCCTGGCCCATTGCCTATCATCCACCATGGCAGTCTCGATGTCGTCGGCCTCACTGATAGTTTCATAATCACCACGAGATTGTTTCCGATTGTCAGACATAGAGGCAATAGAATGGCGGATGTCTTCACGCAGACGGGTGTACTGGGATCAACCATGGGCTGCATTTGAACCTCGAGGCATAGCAGGCGAAAAAGGAGAAGATGGTGGGAGATCATCATAGTCGCCTGGGAGGTCACTGTTGTCAGTGAAATCATCATAGTCCGTGTGCCTAGGGACAAATTGGTTGGAGCGCGGAGCCCCAGAAGTGGAGCGCGAAGCCCCAGCGGCGGAGCGCAAAGCCCCTTGGTTTGAGCGCATAGCCCCTTGGTTTGAGCGTGTAGCCCCTTGGTTTGAGCGCGGAGCCCCAAGGTTAGAGCGCGGAGCCCCAAGGTTAGAGCGTGGAGCCCCAAGGTGAGAGCGCGGAGCCCCCGAGTTGGCACGTGGAACCATACCACGTGTACGAAAAACCTGCTGGTAATAAGTATAAAGATCTTCAGTTGAATCATAGATTTACCAAGTTAGGACGCGAAGCCTCAGAGCCCGAATGCTCTGCACTTGCATCTGAGGTCGGAGTTTCTGCACGAATCATCTTGCCTATTTGCTTGCGAGTAACGTGGGGAGGGAGGTCCTTAATAAATTTCTCTGAATCTTTGAGACGACGTAAGATGACACCATCTGTATCGATGACAAGAGGGATTTCGAACACATCGCCAGTGTATGAGGTGAGGTCTTGCAACTGAACTGTAGTTTGAAGATATTAATTAGTGGCTGTTTCGAATACAGGAAAATGGGAAAACGCACGAGGACTCCAACCCTGGATAGATAAGAGAACATCCGGCACCTCCACAACCGCACCCTTTGTTTGTCGATGCTCATTAGACTTCTTGGACTTGCCTTTCCGCTTAGCCATCTTGCCTTTCTCTGCATCGCTATCATCTTCATCCTCATCTCGGCCCAACTCAGCCTCATACATCTCACCAAGATGAATCCTCAAATACGGACCCACCAGGGCGCGTAACTGACTTGCAGATAGCCCTTTGAGGTCAAAATCAGTGCCAGGGGGTGGAACTCCGGCGGGCCAGTCATGGATGCACAACCTTGTCGAGTACAGGACGTCAAGCATTGTCATCCATCTACTATTGGAAGTCTTTAGCGCATGACCGGCTTCAGCTATTAGCAAAATGTGAGTACAATGACAGTACGATCAGGTGAGAGATACCAACCAAATGCTTCGCTGATGACCACGGGTGCAACCATGCGATTTCTATCCCTGTTGGATTTACCGTTGCATAGAAGCGAAGCATTGGCGACCGGGGCAGCCGGCGGAAGAAAATTAATATTCTTGCCTCCTGCTTGCGCAGCCTCTAGGTCCTTATACCTGTAGTATGTTAGCTTGATGTAGCCTTTAACTAAAAAAAAAACCCACTTAAGAATTGTCGTGATCTCATCTATCATATGCTTGGCATCGACTCGTTGAGCGTCAATGAGGGCCTTTACAATATCTGACCCCGCAAAAAAGCCAGAGGCCTGGCGGCCAGACTCCTCATCTCCTGGGTAAATCACAATACCAGCGACATGAATTCCATATGTGCGGTGCCAGTACAAAGCCTTCAAGAAGATCGCGTTATCAATGAATGTTAGTCACCAGTAAACGTTAGTCACCAAAACAGCACTCACCGATTTTGCAAACATTTCACGGACTGCCATCATAAGACTGCATGACTCTTGAGAGGATAGATCGTCAGGAGTGGCAATCGCATGATCAAAATGCTCTCGGATTTGTTTCCATAGAGCCGCGTTCTTAGGGTCCTTGTGTGAATGGGCATGATAATGCTCAGCCTGCTTGGCCTTCCATGCCTGCAAGCTCGCTGAAAAGGTATGAGCATAGATCGGAACAACCTTCAATGCAATAACTTACCTGCTTTGGATGGGTGCAGCACAGTTTTGAACCAGGCCTGATGCTGATTCCAAATGGACTCCTTGCGAGTTGCTTTCCTAGCTAATCCTGCCTCCGTCAGAATAACCTGCCGATGTTTCCCAAATCGTTTGCCAATGTCGGTCGCTTCCTCCTGGACCCTCTTACCAAAATCATGCACTGCCAAAATAGCTTCCTTAGATAGTCTGCCCGCTTTGCGCATCATCTCATCCCCGTCTTCAAGCTTGTCTTCTTCGTCACAACCCTCAGAATCATCATCATTGTCATCTACCTCTGCCTCTGCCACTGCTTTGCCCTTCTGATGTCCCTCTGTAGACGGGCTGGGGAACCTCATGGGATCTGCATTGCGCTCGGCTTTCTTTCGTTGCTCTTCTGTTGCAGCCCAGTCGCTATCAGAACCAGAGCTCTCTACACATTTCCCCTCGTCAGAAGGTAAGTATGACTTCTGAGCACCGGATCTGTGTGGGCGATGGGCTAACGATGTTACCAAACACATGAGCGGTGTACTACCAAATATATAGTGAAACCTACCTGCGGGATTTTCCCTTTCATTTGTTTGGATCACGCCATCAGTGTTGGATGGAGCTTTTATAAATTATGTTAGTGTATGTACTACGAATTGAATAATATATAGTGAAACCTACCTGCAGTGTTGTTCGTCGCTACGTTGCTGCCATGCTCACCATTGGACTGAGCTGTGATAATGAAATAAGTTGATTGTAAACCATGAACGAGATAACAAAACTTACTGGGTGTTGTCTCCCTTTTGTTCGTCGCTGCAGGACTGATACCTGTACCCGTGTCACTCTCGGTGCGGAGAACAGCACTGTCATCCCTGAGAGAAGCTGAGGGACAAGAGTTATTCAAAGTTGAAGACGAAAGAGAAAATGAACCTTCAACTTGCTGTGTATCGTTATCCGTGTCATCTGCAAAATCATCAGCAATGGTCAGAAGGTGGTAAGAATCGGTGAACTTACCGTCAGGTAACTGGGCCTCGGGTTCCTCACTTGCATTATTGGACTTGTTGGACTTGTTGCTGACGAACGAGCGCCTGGCGAAATTGGAAAAGAAAATGTCTTCCTCAGCAGATGATGTTAAAGGGTCGGAACATTCGGACCTTGGAAGGGGACGAGGCTTAGGCCAAGCGCAAGGTACCTAACAACGAGTCAGTAGATGGCAAAATGACAGCTATAGGCTTACATTGGCCGACTTTGGACCAGGGCGGGAACGTGCTTCGTTGCCATCCTTTGATGTGGACACCTGGTCGGCTCGAAGTGGGGCTTTTGACCGGCGTCCAGAGCGGGTAGTAAGAGGCATATGTGAGACTGTTTCTTGTAGTCACGAAGATACGAAAAAGGTATGATATTGTCGAAAGAAACACGAAGTTTCTCCACAGTTTTATTGCACCGACATGAAGTCAGGTGAGAATACGCGAAAGAGGATTTGAGATTGTAAGAGCAAGTAAAAAAAAAAAACTAGAAATTGAGGGTACCTACAGATGGGATAGCATTATATATACAATCACAAAACCCTAAGGCAGTTAGTGGGAACTGGATCGCCAAGGAAGGATTCTATTCGCTTGACACCGGTTGCAGTATAAAATACCTGGTTTTTCAAATGTTCAAGATGAACGGACATCAAGAAATAAAGTTACAGTATAGCTCGCCTGACAGCCGAATAAAGTTGGCGCCACGGATCGCGCAGGATATGTGACGGCAATGAAATGGAGCCAAGAGGTTGGTAAGAAGATCTGTGATAACATTTAACATTAGACCCTACTCTAGAACATGCAGTAGACCAACCTATTTCTAATAGATCTGCGTTGAGTAAGAGTCCCTACAGTAGAACAAGCGGTAGACTGACCATTTGGATAAATCGAAAATGAATGTTGCGTCAGGGATCGAGTGAACGCATTAAGGAAAAGACATTAAGGAAAGTCAGAAGAGGGAGTAGAGGAAGAGAATTAAGTACGCACTGAACTGAGAGGCTCAATAGTGAAGGTCAAACTTTGAAGAAAGGACAAGCAGTGCAGACAGACAGCAAGTGAGGTATGAGGAAAAGGAGACCCGATCAACCCTACTGGTGCAGCAGCGGGTGAGCAGTAAGGGCGATCTTCCAGACACGTAGTCAACTGATCAATTTAAGTGAATGGCACGAAGCCAATTCAAAATAGGATGGAACCAGGAATCCAGGTGGAACGTTTGTCAGGGCTATGAGGAAAAGGAGACCCGAAGAGACATTAAAGAAAGTCAGAAGAGGGAGTAGAGGAAGAGAATTAAATACGCACTGAACTGAGAGGCTTGATGGTGAAGGTCAACCTTTGAAGAAAGGACGAGCGGTGCAGATAGACCAGTAAGTGAGGTATGAGGAAAAGGAGACCCAAAAAGACATTAAGGATTGTCAGAAGAGGGAGTAGAGGAAGAGAATTAAATACGCACTGAACTGAGAGGCTCAATGGTGAAGGTCAACCTTTGAAGAAAGGACGAGCGGTGCAGACAGACCAGTAAGTGAGGTATGAGGAAAAGGAGACCCAAAAGACATTAAGGATTGTCAGAAGAGGGAGTAGAGGACGAGAATAAAGTACGCACTTAACTGAAAGGCTCGAAGGTGAAGGTCACAGCAAGGACGAGCGGTGCAGACAGATTCCAGATGCAAAGCACTCCCGCAGACGATCTTCAACCCTACTGGTGCAGCAGCGAGTGAGCAGCCAGGGCGATCTTCCAGACACGTAGTCTAGGAGTGTTAGATCAGTGACACGGAGTCAACTGATCAAGTTAAGTGAATGGCACGAAGCCAATTCAAAATAGATGGAGCCAGGAATCCAGGTGGGTCGCTAGTCGGGGCGAAGGATAAGGGTGGTAGGATGCCGATGGAGACGATGGAGACGACAATGGATGATGGAGATGATGGATGGGGGAGATGATGGATGGGGGAGATTGAGTAATATGGGACTTTCCCACATCAAACTTGCAATTCAGTTGGAACTTCATTTGGGATTTTCCCACTTCATGATATTTCTCTTTTGCTACTAACTACTGTCGCTGATCCTCTCTCTTCACTTATCCCCGTGTCTGTCGTCCCCCAGGATATCCCTCGACTCTGGCCTGCATCCATCTGAACTGGCTTCGTGCCGTTCACTTCAATTGATCAGTTGACTACGCGTCGCTGGTCTCACACTCCTAGACTACGTGTCTGGAAGATCGCCCTGGCTGCTCACCTGTTGCTGCTCCAGTAGGGTTGAAGATCGTCCATGGGAGTGCTTTGCATTTGGAATCTGTCTGTCCCGCTCGTCCTTTCTTTTACCTTAACATTGAGCGTCTCACAGCCGGTAAGGTATTCACTTTTATTTCATTTACTTTTTACTGATTTCTTCTTACATCCTTATCCTGGCGTTATTGCTCTCTTCCTGGCCAGCAACTCGAACTCCCACAATTACACTCCGCAACTGACACTAGGTATGTCTCCTCTTTCGATTGTTCGTTGCGTTGTGCAGTGAAGATTTGTAGTGCCCATCATGCCTACTGCTCTGACTCTATTCAAAGTGAATACCACCCTCTCAGACAGTACGTGTTTCTTTATTTGTCTGTCATGTGCTGACGCCAAATTTTCGAACAGATTGGTTACAATCTTTCGACGCTCACGCCGTTGCCGTGCAGGGCAATCTGGTCATCACGACTCCCAATATGCACTTCGTTCCCGAATTTCATCACTTCGATGCAGAAATCTTACAAGCCCGTGCAGATGGTCGCTTTGGTGTCATCGACTGCTTCCAGTGGCCTCAGGCTTACGACGATACATTTTGCCATGCCGCTTGCATACCTCGAAAGGAGGCTTTTCCATCTCCTCACCCACTTCATTGGGCCTGGTTCACCCCTACCCAGAATGACCTTAGGTCCATTCCTGGGAATTCGTTTCCTGTGGGCACACTAGCATCGGATAAGGTCGATGGATTGCAATCCCTCTTCAAACTGGCAGAACAACAACTCCGTGAGTATAGACAGGCTCAGCCAGACAGAGGCCAAGTTATATATGGCCGCCTTTTGTCCCTCCGCCACGCCGTCGCACGCTTGAAGTCGCACCCCCTCACTTTTTGTGATCTTCTCATTTTCGTCACCGACGCTCAGCGTCTCTTTCTCGATATATACTCTTACATTGACTGGGTACTCATAGCTCAACCTCTCACTACTTCAGGCTTTCGTCATGCTGTTCGGGGCGATTGGATGGGCGCTTTTGTGCAGAGTAGCGACATCTGCAAGAAGTTATTCTGCGCTGGTGTCCCCGTTTGGTATGTTCGCACAAGCGCGTACATTCCCCCGAACATGAAAGTCATCGAACCTGTTTTACTCACCCGTCCGGATCACATCATCCTTGGCATGTACGCAGAGGGCAGCAAAGTTCGCCCATTCGAAGTGATATACTGCGGCCCTGGTGGTCATCATTGTCATGTCCACGTTCGCCACCTATACGCAGGTACAACACACCTAGACCCCAAGGCAGACGACCCTCAACCATTGTCCAGCTCGAATTCCGGTCCTAAAGGATCTAGTCATGGCAAGGTGCCATCTCGACAGAAGAGTAAGGCAAAGCACCAGCCATGTAAGCGCCTCTTTCTTTTGTGCACATTGGATACTCACTATTTTAGACTCCATTGAAGCCTGCCCTGCACATCCTGCTCAGTCAGGCGAATCAAGGGATAAGTGGCAGGACCCTGACACTCCTTACCTTCCGCCGCCGAACCTGCATTGGGAAGCAGCGATGAAAATTGCAATCAAGGACCAGTCGCGTATTCACACGCCCTACGTTATCGATCGGGGGTATAGATTCCCTGAGCCTGCTCTTCTTATCGGCCCCAAACTGCCTGAACGTCTGCAAACATATCTTGCCAATTGGCTTGCATCTCGTGCGCTGTGGGTAGGCCGTGTCGACCACGATCCTCCACGCACTTATCCCACTCCTCAACTCTGGCACGACTTCCTTGGTAGTGTGCCTTCTGCCCAGCCACAATCTCATAAGGCTGACAGAAAGGGTCTTATGGCCACCGAGAAGTGGAAGCAGGTGATGCGGGAGTTGTTCGGCGATGATTTGCTAGAATCTCAGGGCAATGTATTTTCACCAGATGGAGTTGTTGAGTTTCGGGGTGAAGAAATCTCCGTCGGCAGTCTTACTAATCCTTCCGCACTTCTAGCCCAGAAGGTCACATGGGAGCTGTTTGAACTCGGCTTTCGATATGAGTTGCGGGATCTTGATTGTCACTTGGCGCAGAGAGAATGGAAGGATGATCCAGCTGGTCGCGAGCAACTCCTCCATGGCGTCTTCCCGGGTGACGCTGGTCTAGTGATGTGGTCAGAGCCATTTCCATCGGAACATTATGGGTTGTGGGATAACACCCTGAAGGGCTGTCTTCCTTACGTGGAGAATTTCCGCCAACTACTTTGCGATTGGGATGGCATGCCGCCTCTTCTTATGACCCCGCTGACATCAGACAACTTCACAGATACAAAGTCTTGGGAAGTCAAGTGTGTGGCTACGGCATTTTATGTCCAGACATTTTTTGATCATTTCGGCAGGCCTCCCATCGTACCCCATTCGCTTCCCATGCAATCATGATTCCATAGTTGTCCTGGCGTATTTTCTGTTGTTTGTTCTCGTTACCTTACAATGAAATTGATGCTGTTTTGTTCCTTCTAGTAGTGCGCTCCATTATTCGGCTGTGTATCATTACCATCAGCAGACTATGATCTTACTCCGGCATTACGATCTGTATGATTTATTTTCTTGTTTCTGCATTTATGGCTTCATGAAAATACGTATTCACTGCGTGCTTGTTTCAGACATTGAGCCAGAGCCTCATCATGATGGCGGGGCAGTGAGTTCACTTCGTGTTCTATGCTATTATGACAAGGCTCATTCTTTCTTCTGGAACAACTTAGTATAACCACGCAAGGATCCAAATAACGAATGATTTCACTACCGCATATAAGTTACGTGATTTCTTAGCCTAATGCGATTGTTTTGATTTTCCATTAGTGATCTTACTTCGTCCATCAACCTCCGCCACCACTGGTTACTATAATCAAACTTCCCCAGACTGCGCGTCTGTGGGCTGAGTTTCCCTGGTTGACTTCGTGTCACAGTTTCCTGCCTTGTTGACTTTGCGTCTTGAGGTATTGCGCAATGGCAGTCCGCCGTCCTAAACCTCGACGTCATAAGGCAACAACCCACCATTCATCACCTCCGTCGATGCATCAGCCAACTACTAGCATTTGCGAACCTCGGATGCTCAATAGATGGAAACATCCCCGCGAGACAACAAAACTCGACCTCTATCTTCCTGGCCCACCACCCATCTTAGTTCTGCCAGGACGACAACGTCTAGCACAGCAAAGGCTACGTCGTTCATCATCCATATGTAGGACGGAACCTGGACAGATGGATGATGGACCTGTGTTTCCCTTCAGCGACTCAATACATTTTTCCAATGACGCTGGTCCCCGTCGTCTCACCAGCTCCCAGAAAAGGGCTAATCAATGGCGCAGATGGTCTGAAGATGTAATTCTGCGCATGATAGTGCCCTATCTATCATACCTTCAAGAGACTGTATCGCTACGTCATGCCAACATGCCAGCAATACGTCATTGGACTGATGGAGAGTGCAGAACTGGGTGCAAAACTCGTAGCATCAAAGTTGCATGCGTGTTTTTTGATGGTATATTATCATTTTTTTCTCTTCTAACTTAAATCTAATGTACATTACAGCTTTCGAGGAAATCACCATCATCGCCTGCCCTTGTTCGCCTACCCCGCTTCAGCTTCTTCATTGCGGGTTTTTTCCATGCGCGCCCGTGGCACCCTCCCTGGCGGTCGACTTATGACTTCTCGAGTTCGTCCGCCTTCTTTTTCTTTGTCAGTCCCCCAACCAAACGGCGTGGTGTGATGCACTGGAGACATTTCTGGACAGAATGCAATATAAGTTGAGGCTGAAGGTAAAAAAAAATCTGATCTCATCGTTGCATATCCATGCTAAACCTTCCTACAGAATAGCTTATGGCGTTGCTTCAGCAATGCGTTCCACTGGTACCAGGTTTTGATTGTATTGGCTCAGGACTACATCTCTACGCTCGTCGTTGGTTCCCGGAAAGATGGTGCTCGCGTGGACCAACCTAGTGATTATCTCCGCTCGCGGTGTAGAGACTCAATTCTCTACAGGCTGGTATTGGCCTATTTTACGGCTCATGACGACTGGGCTTCACAGCACAACATCACCATCATGTGTAGAGCGATTCCACATATTATGCGCAGCTTCCCTGCAATAACGCGCCAGACTCAAGACACTTTCCCGCACTCGCGCAATGCATTCCCGCGCTCGCGCTTAGCACGCATTCTCGCGCATCTTCGCATTCCACTGTGCATCTTCGCGTTTCACCATGCATTTTCGCATTCTCGCGCATCTTCGCGTTCCACCATGCATCTTCGCGTTCTCGCGCATCTTCGCGTTCCACCGTGCATCTTCGCGTTCTCACGCATCTTCGCGTTTCACCGTGCATCTTTGCGTTCCATCGCGCATCTTCGCGTTTCATCGCGATTTAGTGCGCATCATCGCAGGAGCATCCATCCATTGTCCAGCCAGTTCCTTGGTGCGTCGCATTCCGTTTATCACTATATCTGACTATGTCTGGCATCGTACGATTATTATTTCATTATGGACCCTTACTTTACATCATTTACATACTTAGAGCGCTCCCGATTCGCTTCCGAGCCCTGGGAAGGCGCTTATGTGCGACTTAGAGTTGCCATGTCTGTTTTTACAACGAAGCTTCTGGCAGTCACCATCTATCACCAGTTAGTTCCATGCAGTGCATGTATCCGTCGTTGTAGTCCCTAGCATCCGTCTATAGCTAGTGGCAATCGCATTATCCGTCTATTATCCGTCCAGTATCTGTCCTCCTTGCCTCAGTTCAGATCCCAGCATCATTTATACGTCTTCTCTACACTTGCGCACTTCGCGCGCTACTTTCCCACGCTTCGCGCGACCATCGCGTTTCGCGTTTCTTCACATTTCACCACATTCCATCGCATTCCATCGCATTTCTTCGCGTTTACTTCGCGTTTCATCGCATTTGATCAGGGTTGATCAGCACTTATTTGTGGATCTTTGCTTTCCTTGCGTCCCCTTTAGGGTCAAACGCTCTTGCTTCTGCAAGTATAGCAGCTAGGTAGAGCTGAGACTCACTTATACTGGTTTTGCATTATTATAGCTAGTGCCTAGCCAGGTTGTGATACCTACAGCGGTGCCCACTCTGTTTTGGAGGGAATGATTGGCGAAACGGAGCAAGAGATTCTCTTCCTATGTGCGTTATTTCTTACTATGCTACCACATCAATTAATCATTTGTAGGCCAGATGTTATCGTTTGCATTGACGCGTGCTTTACACAGAAACGCTCTGCAAATCCTCGCGGTGCTACTGGCAGTGATCCTCCTAACCCGACACCATCTTTCTTTCTACCGACGGACGATGTGAAAGCAATGGAAGATTTTGTTGAAAGGTGTCGCGGAGACAGATGGCAAGCAAGGACCTCGAGGGCGGAACCTGATGAAGATAGCTATGAGGAGGGCATGCGCATACCAGTATCTGTCTTGAATGGATGTGGTGACTCCTTCATTGCTGCAGACGAAAGCGGGAGAAGGCAAGTACTCATTTCTTTACCGATACTGGCCTCATGGCACTGGTTTGTAGACATGACCGTGTCCTATGGATTGCGAACCTGACATCTGCGGGAGAAAAGCAACATTATGCGCTTGCTCTCTTGGACCGATTGTTCAAACATATACCTACTCAGATGACCATCGGGCTTTTGTACAATATTGGATGCCAGCTCGAACGGAGCTGTCGCAAGTGGAATTTCCTGGACGATTCTACTCTATCTCGCATTGCATTTGCTGTTGCTGTGTTCCATGCATATGGTCACCAGTGGGCGTGTCAGATCGTCTACCACCCTAGGAAGCGAGAGGGATTCAGCTTGTCTGATGGTGAAGGATGCGAACGATTATGGAGTTTCCTCAAGCCTCTCATCCCTTCCCTGCGTGTATCAGGGGTACGTATGCTCTTTTTAAATCAGTCTATCAATCTCACTCTTCTGCGAAGTCTAATCAGCGACTTTTCGTCCTCGATACTCAAATTCGCCACTTAGACTCGAAATCTTTGCAAGGATTTGGACACTGGCTCCATCGGCGTTGGATCCACTGTCAATCAAAGAAGAATGATGTGCTGGACCGCTTACATGCATTGGAGTTGGACGAGAATATGCTCCGTGTAGAGTGGAAGGCCCAGGTTGATCACCAGACGCGACCCACACCACATATGTAAATATCTAAGTGTGCCTACTGCTTAACTGAACGTCATGTAGGACAATCTAGAAATAAGGCAGCGGAGGTGATCACCATTATCCTAGCACTAGAGAAGACGCTACAAACTCAGGAGGCCTCCATACACGAACTCGAGATGCAACTCCATGCTGTCCGTGTCCCTAATATTGGGGAAGTCAATCTGCAGCTTGTAGATACTCGGTCCCAGTATAAAAAAACCGCTGACACTCTCCAATGTCATCGAGCGGCACTTGGAACGGAAGACAAGGTCAACCTGGAGAAGATGAAGAAGGATATATACCTTACAGTTCATTTGAATGCTCACGCAATCAAAACTCACATATGTGATCACCTTTGTCAGCGAAAGTTTGAATTGGAGAGACTTGAGAGATCATACAGAGCCACAGTCAATGGTGCGTTGATAGTTTTATTACACTGATACATCTCATAATTTTACAGCTGAGTGTAAACTTCATGCGAATACGCAACACTCAATCAAACGCCGAGAGCCTGGCATCCTCAAATTAATTACTACCTACAATGGTTTGTGCTCGCAACTACGGTCTCTTATTCAACAGCGGCGAGCACCCCCTTCTGCTGTTCCCCCTCATATCATCCCACGTGATGGCATCTTTCAGCTCGATGTTGATGACGACATCTGGCAAGATGTTGGGCTAGATGACGACCCTCTGAACCCTCCAGCGTGGCTATCAGATGACAAGGTCAGGAATGGTATCCAGTTGCAACTTGAAGCTGACTGGTGCAATGAGGAGGAGGCTCGACTGATGCGGGAGAGGGCTGTCCTTCAAGAATGGATGTTAGCGGAGTGGGACAGTACGCAAACTGCCTTGAATAAAGCAGGTGCATCAGTGTGCAAATGTTATGAACAGTATCTAATTATTTCACAGTCGCAGATCCAGTGATGTCTTTCCACCTTGGGTCTCGTGCAGATGAACTTGTCAACATCTGCGTCATCTGGAGGAAAAAGGTTCAGTGTATTCCGTGTGTGTGGCCTATGATTGCGAGTTGGGGACCCTCAGACAAGGCTTTGGTTCAAGCCGCTTTTAGTCAGGCACGATCGTCGTTTCGGGATGAGGATGATGATGACGAGAGTTTGGAAGGAGATAGAGAGGGTGATGGAGAGAGTGACCTGGAGTATGGCGAAATTGAAGATGAGGAACTGATGGATGCTATTTAGGAGATTGCATTGGCGGATGAATATAGGTATGACCAGAATAAGGAGCTCATGGATGACCTGGATGACTTGGATGACATTGATAATGACTTCATGCCTTCTTCCCCTATAAAATCGTTACACAAGCGGCGCAACATGTTGAATGCAGTGAATTTTTAATACAATATTTTCTGTCACATCCCATTTGTTAAATTTGTTGAGATATTCATTAACACATGTGTGCATATGACAGACAGAAAGAATTCACATACCATTTTGTGCAATTCATCAATTTTTTCTTGGCAAGGGTACTGGACCAACATCATAGATTCGTACCATACAGCATTCCAATCATCATCAATTTTTCTTGGTGGGAGGACTGGACCGTCATCATAGATTCTAACTGTACAGCATTCCGATCATTCTTGGTGGGGGGTACTGGACTGTCATCATAAATTTGTACTGTACAGCATTCCAATCATCATTGATTTCTCTTGGTGAGGGTACTGACTGACACAGGGAGAGGGGGGGGGGGTCTGTAATAAGGGGCGATTTGTGCAATTCATCATTTTTTTCTTGGTGGGGGTACTGGATCAACATCATAGATTCGTACCATACAGCATTCCATTCATTCTTAGCGGGGGTACTGGACTGTCACCATAGATTCATACTGTACACCATTCCAATCTTCATTGATTTTTCTTGGCGGGGGTACTGACTGACATAGGGAGGGGGGGCTCTGTAATAAGGGGCATTCTGCACAATTTATCAATTTTTTCTTGGTGGGGGTACTGGACAAACATCATAGATTCGTACCGTACAGCATTCCAATCTTCATTGATTTTTCTTGGCGGGGGTACTGGACTGACATAGGGAGGGGGGGGGTCATTGGGGAAAGTGAAAAGGTGTGTAATAGAAGGCATTTTGTGCAATTCATCAATTTGTTCTTGGTGGGAGCACTGGACAAACATCATAGATTTGTACCGTACAGCATTCCGATCATGCTTGGCAGGGGTACTGGACCATCATCATAGATTCGTACCGTACAGCATTCCAATCTTTATTGATTTTTCTTGGCAGGGGTACTGACTGACACAGGGAGAGGGGGGGTCTGTAATAAGAGGCATTTTGCGCAATTCATCAATTTTTTCTTGGTGGGAGCACTGGACAAACATCATAGATTCGTACTGTACAGCATTCCGATCATGCTTGGAGGGGTACTGGACCGTCATCATAGATTTGTACCATACAGCATTCCAATCTTCATCAATTTTTCTTGGTGGGGGTACTGACTGACACAGGGAGGGGGGGTCTGTAATAAGAGGCATTTTGCGCAATTCATCAATTTTTCTTGGTGGAGGTACTGGACCGTCATCATAGATTAATACCATACAGCATTCCGATCATCATCTATTTGTTCTTAGCGAGGATACTGGACTGACATAGGGAGGGGGGGTCATCTGGAAAACCGAAAAGGTGTATAATAAAGGTGTGGGTTATCTTGTCCCTGTAACTTGTATGTTGGGTATTGGACCGACATCATAGATTCGTACCGTACAGCATTCTGATCATGTTGTTGTGGGTCTGCCCTATATTACATATGGTTCGCCCTAGTTAGTCTATCATGTTGTTGTGGTCCACCCTACATGACATATGGTCTGCCCAACATAGGCTATATTGTCTTTGCGGTCTGCCCTATAGGACATATGGTCCTCCCTAATGAGTCTATAGTGTTGTTGCGGTCCGCCCTACGCAGGCTATATTGTCTTTGCGGTCTGCCCTATGGGACATATGGTCCTCCCTACTGAGCCTATAGTGTTGTTGCGGTCTGCCCTATGCAGGCTATATTGTCTTTGCAGTCTTCTACCATGGGATCATGACCAAAGATACTACTGGTAAACCTGGCATCCAGGCAAAGGTAAGTAGGATGGGCAAAATCACCTAGGCAAAGGTATGGTCACAAGTACCATGGTTCAGCACTTCTGGTAGGGGTCTGACAAAGGTAAGTTATTCACGGGATTTAGAGCGATCATGCAGCCAACAGTCAAAAGTGAGTATCAACAAAGGTACTGATTGCGCAAAATTTTGAAAAACTAGGTGACCACTACCAAGGTCCAAGGTCGGAAGCATCCTAGCTATCAACTCTGTAGCTTTTTTTTATTGTACTACGTAAAACTCCAGAATGTACAGGTGAGGTCAGTAGCAAGTGTAGGTGTATGGGGATATGCATCTCTAAAAATTCAACCAGCATCCCTGCAGCGAAAGTATGTAACAACTATACCACATTATTATGTGCAAATCGACAGGACATGTGCAGACATAGGGTGTAAACCGGTCAAAGAGGCTCGGCTGAGTGCCAGATAAGGAAGGTAGGTCCAGGTATGCCGGTAACACATAGACAAATATGGTAATGCAATCATAGTGTGAAGTAGTAGAACTAAACAGATATGACCACAAATACTACCAGACTTCGGAATGTACAGGTGTCTTCCTAGCGAGACACTAAATTGGGCAATATACAATTGCATCCACAAATTCAGCCATTATATGATTCTATACGGTAGATATAACACAAACATTCATTGTAGTCTAATGCTATTCACCATCAGAATCAACAGAAAATTACTACAAAAAATCAAACATTTAGGTGGTTTGTGACCCCAGACACTCCTATATATCCAGGGAAATCCATTAGATATGTGGTCCAAAATACCCTGTGGTACGTGCCATGACATGGTCCCAATGGTCTATGGTCCATGTGCAGCACGTTCTCTTTTGGTCCACAAAAACAATAGGGAAGGACCATGGAACACTGGAGAGACCAGCAGAAACATACCTCTTAGGTGCAAACCTCTATAGACAACAATCAACCTAAGAGGTATCTAAAATGGGGTGACCAAAGTGCCTTGTGAGTCACATAGATGTCACATATAGTCACTAATGGTCACTCTGGCTAAATTCAGTGTCCGCTCAGCGTGCCCAACAACATAGAAACTCAAATTTACCATGCAATTATTAGATGCTAATACTATGTCACGAGTTACAGTATGTCCGGGTTATATGGATTTGTATGTGTATAGCAATGATTAATGTTAAGGGGGATATTGCTGAGTGAAATATGGATGTGGGTTAAGGATCTCTCGTGAGATGCTGTAATCCTTCGCAGACATATGAAGACCATTACTGCGATCTTTGAGAGTCTGCCATGTAGACTGTAAAATGAGTCTAGCATTCAAATATTCAAGTGTAGGGACTTGAAACCACATTGATTTTACCTTGTATGCCTTTGCAGCCCTTGTGATATTCTTGTGCATGCCATTTGCAACATCTGCAAGTGCCGTGACTCATACTCAGGGTCAGTAGATGCTGCTAGCTTGTCCCGGCAAGATCTCATGGCATAGCAATGAATCCCAGCTTGTAACATCACGAAGGTGTGTGTTCTCGGTGAATTCAATGTCCGACATCGGCAGTGTCGGCAGGTGACACTAATTCGTGACTTTTCCTGGTGTCACGTAGAAAAGACTATCTCTATCATTTCTTTATGAAATTGCTTCGTTTCACTTGGAATAGGATATGGGAATATGTTGAATGTATTCAGTGAAGTAGCTAAGTGAGTGGTGTAGATTTGAGGTCTGTAGTTGAAAATCACGAAGTAGTGGTGGGTCACGAAGTGACCGTAGGGGATAGTATGTTTCGTCACATTCATTAATCAGTAACGTTGACTTTTAGCCTTTGAGTCGAGACTCAACTTTCCTATGGTGATCGCCGATATCATACATAGAGTTCACCGGTTCGGTGGTCAGAAACTTTTATCTGGAATGGTCAATCGAATTAAAATTTCCTGGAGCTAGTTTCTGACTCACATAAATTTGATCAATTTTTGAATCAGCTTTTGCCCAGATCTCCCGTTGACCCTAACTGTTCAATTGTTCTGTCACTGGTATTTTCACAGCCGCGCGCGACCTTCGAAAGCTTATGCCCTTGTAGTTGGTCACATTATTAACATATAGCAAGCAGTGTCCTAGATTCAAAGATGACGTCCTACACATCGGGTGCAGGAATATCCTTCACTTACGGCTCTGTGACCAGTTCTTCAGGCAGCATGAGGGATGCTATCGCTTCATGTGAGTACTGGAACTGCTCCTACTGGTCTTCACGTAGTCTCACTCCAAATACAGACCGTCGCTCTCAATTCTTTGCCCGTTCAAATATACCATATAATACTGATTTTCCTGACGAGGGATCGGACGAAGAGGCCTACTTTGGAGAAGATGACGAGGAAGGCGAGTTAACTCAAATATCCAGGGATGACACGACAGAGTTCTGGGACTGGGACGAAGCGTCGCGTCCAGTTTTGCGACCTGCACGAACTTTTATCCCCCGACGGCCTGTCGATACATGGGAGATTACTGTTGCTGACGGAAGTCAACTCGCTCAACCAACCAGTGATGAAGCTACCCTTTTACTGAAAGCATCTCCCATAGCTAGTAATCAAGTCAGTTATGGGAGTTCTGACTCAGACGCCTACGTCGGTGAAGAGTCACGCGATCCAACAGATCGGTCTTTACTACGGCGCAAGTCGTCGGCTACCTTGAAGAAACCACACAATTACGGAGGACAAAGTACCTACGGCCAAACAGTAGGTGTTGTTATTTATTGCGAATGTTTCTGCTAAGTGCGGTTAATCGCTCAGTTATTCAACAGTATCGCGATATTGTTGGGCATAGGGATGCTATCCGAGCCCCTGGCCTTCGCATATGCTGGTTGGATCGGCGGAACAGCTCTTCTTGTATTCATGGGCTTCTTGAATTGTTACACGTCAGTTGAACTCGCACTATTTAACTATGTTCTCCCACTCACTACATACAACAGTGCTAAGATTCTTGCTCGTATCATCTTGGAGGACTCTCGGTTGAGGTCATACGCCGACATTGGTCGTAAGGCATTTGGTCCAAAGTCGACTGGCCTGACCACGATCATGTTTTGTCTTGAACTTTTTGCCGTCAGGTCAGCGTGTTTTCTAAACGAGGCTTGGTCACATTTTTTGACGTATCTTTAGCGTTGCTTTCGTCACTCTGGCCGCTGACTCCATGCACGAAGTCATACCAGCATATTCCTCAAATACGTTTAAAATCGCGTCCATGGTCGTGTAAGTGTTGCTTCTTGATGCTGCCAACACAATTCTCATAGTTCCTCGACCCTTGAACGATAGGTTGGTACCGCTTGTTTTTCTACCGCTGTCCATGCTCTCTTATACCTCGATGTTTGGCATCTGTTCGACGCTCCTCGTCATTCTTGTCATTGTCATAGATGGCTTTTCTAAGCCAGATGCTCCTGGAAGTCTCTGGAGTCCGGCCGCAACGTCTTGGGGGACTGGCTCTACGACAGAGCTTGGAGTTGCTTTTGGCTTGTTAATGGCTGGCGTATGTCTCATCTTGTGGCATACGGTTCCCGAGACATGTCACTTATTGTCGATGTTTTAGTTCTCTGGTCATGCTGTAATACCATCGTTAGCCCGTGACATGGTGGATCCCTCCGAGTTTAATAACATGATCAATTGGGCTTTTGTGAGTGGATTTGCTACGGCGTTTTCAACTTATAGTTCTCAATTTCCCAATGCCCAATAGGTCATCACCACATTCCTCTATGGGGTCACTGGTTATGCCGGGTACTTGATGTTCGGACGGAACGTGAGCGACGAGGTGAGCCTTATAATCTCAACTTTTGGATAACAACCCGAGACATTGACGGCGCATCTAGATCAGTAAGGACCTCATGAGCACTCCTGGTTATAACTCGTGGATCAATGAAATCACACTGTGGACGTTGGTGTCAACCCCTCTGTGAGTTTCGGAAACTGTCCTTCTTTTCTAACACTAAAACCTCTGTAAACAGCACAAAGTTTCCTCTGAGCACGCGGCCAGTGAGCGATATGCACTCTTAAAGCACTCAATACTGATGTACTTCTATCTAGCTCAATGTCATCCTCGAAATCATGCTCGGTATAGATAATCATACACCGTTTCAGGGTGGTGTCAAACCTCAACTGGACATTCAGCTTTCTACTGCACGTAGACTTTTGAACCGCGTATTCTTCATTGTCGGGCGCATATCTATCCCTGCGTTATCTATTTTGGTGTCGATCCTCGTTCCGGAGTTTAGCTCCCTCATGGCCTTCCTCGGTTCATTCTCAGCCTTCATGATCTGCGTCATTGGTCCTATATCAACTAAAATCGCCCTTGAGGGAAAGTGTGGTTTGGTTGATGCTTCATTGCTCACAATCTCCGTTGTTATGGCAACTTGGGGAACGCTCGCTGCATTTTGGGCAGCGTAGAATTTTCGTTGGTCTCGAAGAAATACAGACGGATATCCCTTTTGGTACTTTATTAGTGCTCTTTGAATCTCAAGCCTTCATATTGTTCTGACGTTTCACATGCGTTCTCGCTGTATCACGCAAATATGTACCATAATATTAATTATACGTATCGTTGTCCAGTTGCATCAATCCATTGACATCATATTAAGTGGGTAATTAGTATGGAAAGCCAGAGCACCACCATTGCTCAAGTCAACTGTGTTGTCTCATTGTATTGGTTTGTAGTGCCTGAGCACAAGCTGCCCATCAGTGAACTCCGAGCACAATGTTTTGGAAATAGTGGCCATCCCCAACAATAGGGGAATAATGTATATCGAAAGCAGGGGGCAGAGATCCCGTGAAACGATATACTAACGTTACCAGACGGTGGTGTGATCAGTGGTCAGTGGGTTGTTGCTTGAGTCTTGCAAGGACATCGCGGATCAATACAGCGGGTCGACAAGCAGTAAATACCCGGGTGCTCGCCTCATTGTAGGAAGGCATGAAGTTGCAATGAATTCCCCACAGCATTCTTGAATATTTGCTGCCTGTCATCTTATCTACATGCACGCCAGCGGCCCTCATAATTGTTATAAGGAAGGACTACCTCAGGGATGAGAAATAGCAACGCACTCGATTACGCGTGAATACTGATGTCTATTACCTGTCTTATAATCTATGGTATTGTTACCGAAGAAACAGCAACCTGGCCTCCTTCGTTCTATTTCATAGCAATGAGAGAGTCGTGAATGCTTCTTCTATCTTCACCTCATCCTGCGCCCATTTTGGAGCGGGCATCCTGAATGCATCTCCAACGCGGCCATATGAGACATCGCCCAAACGCGCAATAGGCTTGAACTGTGTGATGTCGATGATACCTCTGTCCGTGAGCACGTCTTTGCGCACGTGGACGTATTTGACGTGCGCAATCATGAGCGTGCTCTTGTGCTCGCCCGTGATTGGGTGGTTGATATCTATAGATTGGTACAGCTGTTGAAAAATAGCGTAATTAGCGAGCGAGCGGGCTCAACAAGAAATGAAATTACCTCGCACTCCATGCTAACAGCGCTTTCCTTGACGCGGGAAGCTTTTACTTGCACCTGAACAACATTTTGTTAGCGTATATATCGTATGAAAAAGGTGCACACATACAGATTTTTCCTTTGTCAGACCGCTGATACTCCACTCGTCGAAGTCAGCAGGAGCGTCTATGGCAGTTGCATTTTCATTCTCGACGAATGCCTCACTGACCATGTTCACGGTGAAACCTTTATTAATCTTCAAATTGGCAGCTGTGTCTTTGAGGCCGCCCGAAGCGTTGTTGTTGCATCCGAATGAGATGACGGGTGGGTAGGTCGTGACCTATGGTAACAGGTTATTGGATTGATGAAGAGAATGATTTTTGTGTATTGCTCACTATGTTAAACCAACTGGTGGATGCAACCAAGTAAGCGTGCAGAGCACGTTAGATCATGGAGGTGTCTTACCTGAACGGTGCGAGGTTCTCTATGCCCTCATCGCTGATTGTAGACACCAATGCAATGGGGCGTGGCACGACGCCTGAATTCAGAAGCTTGTGCATATTGCTGTCGATTGGGGTCACGATTGGGGCTGAACAACAGGTCAATGAGTACGTACACCTCATTTAATTCTGCTGTGTTATAGGCTTTCCACCCTGCAGATTCGCCTGCAAGCCAGTCTTTTCCAGCAGGAGTGGTGTCGACTTTCTCACCATACGCCCATGATGGGTTAGGTGATTGGGTGTAGGTGGAGTGGGTGGTGGAATTGAATGCAGGTACGGACATCTTTGGTTGGTGAACTAGTTGGATGAAGACATCGAGACTCGCCCTGTATTTATATAGTTACATGGTTGCAGATAAAAGGCTAGCTTTCACAGAAACTACGAGCTCAAGGCCGATGATGCGAAGGCTGACAGCGTCGATAATGGATTTCATTGACGGTATTGAAACTGCTTTCGAATTGCTTACACTAGTTGGCTTACTAATCACGTGCAGAGCTTCTATACGCGATGATCGCCCCCGGGCCGTTATGCTGTGCACACTCTGATCCTCTTGCCATTTCCCAATTGCTGGCGCTGGGATTCGAAAAGAGCCTGCAGTGGAAAACCTCTCTTTGCAAGAATTCTGACTGAGTTAAAAGCTCCCGGACCCTCTGGAAGCTTATGTGCTTGAGAGTTTTGTCAGAAATTTCCAGGCACCATTGTGATTCCTTGGTAGACATTTTAAGGACCAATTTTCACACATGCTATTTTGATGTATTTGAATGACAAACGATTATATTTTAAGACCTTATAATGGTTGCCACTGTCCATTGTAAGGCATCAGAATGGCTGTGTTGTGACACGTGAGGGGCGGACCTTGTAAGGTATCATGATGCTGCCGAAAATCTTGAAATAAACAAAATATCATTTGAGTGTGCCACGTGATCTTTTGACATCTCGTATCACCTTGTTATTTGAGTACTCTAAAGCTTATTTCGCTATTGTAGTTATTACATTACTATCTAACTATCTAATCATGATATCTATTACATTACTATCTAATCATTATCTAATCATTACAATTGTATTACTACTATTTTATTGGTATAGGTAGGATTCGAACTCTAGACTTTAACCTTAGTTAGTAGGGACCATAGTATTGAAGGGCATAGTTACCCCTTGGCCATAGGGCCAATACATAGTAAGGAACCCACTTACCCATATCAACATTTTAAGAGCCTTATAAGGCAGCAAGCGGTGATAGTAAAGACAAGTCATAATTTTGATGGTGAAGCGTTGTTTGCAACCTCCATTACAATCTTCCCCGTCTAGTCAGAGCTCAAGGAAACATGACCATGTATTTGAACCTAAATACATGAAGGGAGAACAAATAATGTGCTAAGATGACTGAAACAACAGTACAAGATAGTGATATTGTCAGCAGAATCACTGTATATACTTTGTAGTTGCCTTCTTGCTGCGACCACTGACACGCTTAGCCTTTGGAGCTTCTGTAGGTGTGTCTTGGGTGACTGCTTGTGCTGTAGCACAGCCCTTACGACGAGCAGGTACTTGGGAAACCGTTGTCAGTGGTGCGGATGCTGTGGCGACAGAATCGGCATTAAGTGATAATTGATTGATGCCAAAATGCAGCTGCATTGAAGCGGATGAAACGCGCATCTGACTAACAGTCATCTGAGTTGACGACGTGAAGTTCATGGTGGTTGAGGTGGGATGGTCATCATGGACGACAGCAGGGATTGCAGGTGTCGAAGTGGAGACAGCGGAAAGGGCGGAAAGGGCAGGAGAAGGTGCACGTGCGCTAGAATGAGATGGTGAAGCATTGTGGGGGACAGAGTCAATGTTGTCGAGTTCCTGTAAGAAATCATCCTCCCAAGTGCGAGGCACAACAGCAGGCACCACAGTAGATGGAGGCGCACTAGGCACTGCAGTAGTATTGAAAACTTCTTTGTTGAAATACTCCATCATGCTAATCGCCCATGGTGTGCCTTTGAGTAGGTGTTCCAAGTAGAAATCGAAGTCTTTCTGGTAGTCGATTTTGGTCTTGGCCCCAATCGCAGTAAGTTCAGCGTCATGTGTCAATAAGAAACATGCCTGAACAAGTGAAAATCAGCAATGTAAGATAAAGAACATATGATATGCTTACCAAGATAGCTGCGCCTGCAATCATACCCTCTGAGACACTCTGTGCGCCCATGCGCAGACCTCTGCCTTTTGGATGTCCCCGGGTCTTTCCACCAAGTATTGCCTTCCCAAAGACTTCAACGCGGACAATCTAGAACAAGTAGAGTTAGGCAATGCTCGTGTACATTGATCAGCAGTACTCACTTTGACGAGGACCATAGACTTAAGAAACTCGTCAGTTGCCATGGCATTGGGCTTTGCAAATAATACAGGCGCCAGATGAATGAAGTCACCCTCGCCATTCTTCTTCAGTAAGCCAAGGAGGTCTTTGTTATGTTCCTTCTTTGATGGTTTGTCGGCAAAAAGACTGGGATTGAGCTTGAAAGAAGAGAAAATGATGCCTGCGCAGTCCTTGATGCTGTGCAGGATATTTGACCTCTCGGAGCTGACCGCAGCACGAAACTAATGATAACAAGTATCAGCATGGTCTGGGACTTCAAAGTAGAGTATGATGTACTTACTAAGGATGAAAACCGAGAGTAGGTCTCCATTGAGTGGTGCAGGTCTTTGGGTATGAACAAGTAAAGTTCAGCCATTGCGCCTTTCAGTTTTTCCTTGGGAGAAGTCCAGCGAGTAGCACTGTGTGAATCGATACCAGGTTGAGGCATTGTTGGGAACAGGCCGTTTGCGACCCAGAAGTTACAGTACAACACGTATCGCTGACCTTGATGGCTGATACTGGAGTCTAGCAGAGATGTTTTCTTGAGCACACGGTTGTGGCTACGAGCAGGAATCGCAGCAGATAGCGAAAGGTATTGTCTCTTGAGGACATGTAATTTGGATTGCGTTGCGTTGTAGGCTTGCTGGGCTATTGCGAGAGCCTACATATGTTATAACATAGGTGTATATCAGACGACATACTTTGCCAGCATTGCGAGTGTGCTTACCTTTCAAACCTCGTGCATTTGGGCATCGGCACCAGGGACTGCCAAGACCAACCTCAACTGGTCGAGGTCACTCCCAGATTGGTCACTGTCTGATCTGTCAGAGCCATCGGACTCGTCTGACGTGACTGCATTGATTTCAGCTTCGAAATCTTCACCATCATCTGGTCCAGGTCTGTGGTTGCGCGGCATGGCGGTGACAGTCTGTAGAAGGAAGGTATCTGGTGTGAGTGGACAGGACACAAGATGAGACAAACAGTTACCCTATATAAATGTCGTCCGCAAGGGTGCCGACGGCCTCAATAACTTGCATGCAGGGCAATTACGTCACTAAAAACATGTTAGCCACACTGTAGTATGCATCAAAGTGTAATAGGGCAGGCCTCACCTTACAAATGAATGGCACCCTAACCATAGGAGGAAATTCTGGCGACATTATGTTCTAATAGACGGCGACTCGTGAGAGCCACAATCAGATTGTTTATGTAGTGAAGAGAAAATGTTTTACTTACCAAGTTTTTTGCACGAATTGAGCAATTGCGGCAGAAAGTACTGTTACAATATAAGAAAGAGTCAGCGAGTAGGAAGAGACTTACCATTCCAAGTTTTTTGCACGAGTTAAGCAATGATAGCAAAGCCTACTGGTACAATATAAGAAAGAGTTAGGAAGTAGATTCAGAGAGAGCTTACCGGTTCAAGTTTTTTGCATGTGTTGAGCAGTGGTCTTCCTCCAGGATGGTGATGTGCTGTATGAGTGACTATGGCTGTTCTGTGCCGAACTTGAAGGCAGATGATGTTGGGCCATAGGCAGGAGAAGTAGGAGCTGGGAAGTATGTGGGAGAATACTTTGGTGAGGATGGGGACATTTGCGCAGGTGCTGGAGGTAGAAGGAAGGTCTGGTGGGAGAATACTTTGGTGAGGATGGGGACATTTGCGCAGGTGCTGGAGGTGGAAGGAAGGTCTGGTGGGAGAATACTTTGGTGAGGATGGGGACATTTGCGCAGGTGCTGGAGGTGGAAGGAAGGTCTGGTGGGAGAATACTTTGGTGAGGATGGGGACATTTGCGCAGGTACTGGAGTAGGATAGCAGGGTGGAAGGAAGGAGAGTGATGGAGACTGTGGACTGTAGCGCGGCAATGTGAGAGAGAATGACAGAGAGTGGGGAGAATAGACTCACATTTACCATACCCGGGCCCTCATTCGAAGAAACATATCACTATCAAGGTGGTCGACAACGAGGTGTTCATCTTGATGATCAGCGTTGGGAACCAAAACGGCACCTCGAATGAAAGAACTGAGTGGGACAAATATCGAAGATGCCCTAGGGAGGGCCTTCACACAAGTGAGCTTGAAGAAAACAGTCCATTCTGTGAGAACCATTGATTCTCGCAGTGTAAGGCTGAACGAGGGCAAACTCGAAGGACCCAAGGTTCGAGATAGAGCATCTAAACAAGAGGATCAGTCGAACAAAGATCGTTTCATCTGCTGTAAGCTGTATAAGGGCATGGTCAAACCGCAGCAACCCATGGAATTGCGGGTTGCACCGGAGGTGATCAGTGGCTTGCTTCCAGTCAACCATTGACTCGTAATTGACCTTGAGATAGTGGTGTTCATGAATCTGCATAGTAAATCAATAAGAAACTGGATTTAAAGATACTGCTACATACCTGATAATCAGCTGGAAATGTAATCCAGTTCATAAGTTGATGCCCATAGGTAGGCAGAGAGGTGTTGATGAATTCAGTAAACTTCCTCCGAAAAGCTTGAAATGAGCGATCCACTACACTGCAGTTCTCAAGATCAAGGATTGACGAAGGATTCTGTGTTGGTGCACCAAGCTTCATGTGACCATTGAAGGCAACAGCAACGTCTTCGTCAGGAAGATCATTTCCAAGCGCTTGCAACCGGTTGTATTCGTCAACCGCGTCAACATGTTCCCTCAAGAGCATCAGGGCAAATTTATGGTGGTCGACACAAAGGATCTAAGAAAAATATCATCATCGGCTCAATTTGAAATCAGTAATGAGAAACTGCAGACTTACCTGCCCGGCAACATCCTTTCCGTTTGTTTGATGGTGGTAGGTGTCCTTGAGGGGGCCATGCAGCTTTTCATTGGGACGCGTACTGTAATTACGCGCTGCTCCTTTGCGTCGGATATTGCGAACAATGTGCTTCCATAAGTGTGTCTTTGGAAAATTCCAATTGAGCTTCAATTTCTCGATGTCGGATGATTTGGCGCATGCAACATAGGCCTAAAACAAATGTGTGAATATGAATGGGTAGCTATGAAGTGACAAGGAAGCACTTCACCTTGAGTTCCATATCAAAAATCAAGAGTTCAGCTTCGATTGCCACAAGTGTGCCCTCAGTATGTACATCGAGGCCAATCAAACTATCCAGCTGGAGATAAGTACTGATGACATGGAGTAGCTGGTGGCCCTCTGGGGAGGTTCTGGGGGTCAGAAGATTCAAACATGCATATAAGGTTTGCTTCAAGATAATAAGTGACATATATGATCGCAAAACAGCCGAAAAAAACTCACTTTAGATAGGTCCTGGTACTTGTTTCCATCGGAAAACGTGATATTGATAGCAGATTTGAAGTGGTTGAGGTTGCGCCATCGAGGGAAGTCATCAATCCTGCAAAATGATTCAGATTGTCAATGTGAAAAAGGCTTGGTATCAATGACTTACAGCTTCTCAAATGCTGCCTCGGCTTCACGTCCAAGCGACGTGAGGATTTTCTTCAATTCAGCAAGAAGGTGCTTCCAAAGGCCGCCATGCAATGAGTGTAATCGATCGAAGCTGAGCGCATCATGTGGATCCGAATACCACATGATCCAAAAGATATTCTAAGCGTGTTCTTAATATCAGCAAGTTTGAATCATGCAAAAAGTTCACCGTACCTCAACAGGCCGCAAACCAAGAGCTTTCAGTAGCTCCTCACCTTGAGCTCTGCTGCGCTTATAGACACGAAGCGCTTCCATTGCTTCCCCAATGGATCTAAGGGCATAGGTCTTCGATAGGTCGTGGAGCTCTTCTAATGGTACCAAGCACACAGGGCAAGGGCACTTGCTGCCGCAGCCACGTATGAGCGACATCATGCACCTTCCCAATGGGTAAGGGAAGTCGGACAGGATGAGTAGGACTGGAAGGACTTACTGTTCTTCATAGTCAGCTGAAAGAATTAATATGACGGGAAATAGCCATCGCAAAATGTTGTCGTGGCACTTGTGCGAATACCCAGTCTTCGAGTACTGTGCGGCATGTTCCAGGAGCTTCTTGAATGATTCATGCCATACAACACGTTTCAGCGTTGTATAGCCAAGTTTACCTTCTTCACCTGCATCCTCAGGAACCTGCAATGTAATACAGTCTAAGGTTGAGTTGATGTTTGACAAGTAAAAACAAAAGACTCACGATAGGCAACCATCCGACAACGCGGCCACCACCAAATGCCTCACCATTCCGAATATGTGTAGGTAAGTTCACGCATCGTACCACAACTGGGTACCCCTTGACTGTACCAAAGGATGATAACTTCGTCTTGTCAGCGTACAGAATGAAACAAAACGGGACAGCGCCGTAGATGTCAGGAAGAGAAGACTGATATTATTCATAATGATATACAAAAGGCGTGAATCTATATGTTTGACAGTATAAAACAACTAGTACGTACTTGAATATCCCACCACCTATCTCCAGTCCATGGTTCATTGAAGAAACGCTCGAACTGCGCGCCATTGTGCTTGTAAACACGACACGCATCCCAGACAAAGTGAGGTGCAAGCAATGGGTTATCCAATAGATCAAGTGCCCAGTCCCAGATAGGCCGTGCATGAACCTCGTACACTTGCTCATTCTTCTTGTATGTCATAGCAACTTCGTGTTTCGAGAACTATTTAGGTTATTTGCTATAGCATTGAGCAATATAATCGTGTGAGAGGGTAAAGCTGAGACGTACTGGTGTTAATTCAGCTGCGGCATTATCCCATGCCTTTGAGAGATCAGCTTCGTTCTTCAAGGTTATCTGAGCATGGCCTTCAGATATGCGCGTGATGAGACTAAGGAGTGCGTTGATTTGAGACTTGTTGAGTGCAGCTTCGATTGTGATCTCAGAAAATTCAAAGTCCCCATGCAATCTGAAAGGACACCATGGTTCCTTGTCAACAATAGGCGCATCCTGCGCCTCTGGGGAGATGCCAAATTGATCAAAAGGTTGGAAGAGTGTCTGGCGACCAGAGCGAGGATGAAACTCAGTTTTGAACTCACTAGGGAGCTGAGCAGATGCTGCAGGTGCAGGGTTAATTGTGGCCATGCTTGCATCAGACAATACTGTACGAAATAAGTCAGCCTCTGAATCAACAATGCTTATGAAGTAACACGCTTACCAGGGCTCGTAATTCCTACATTGCCATCAAATTCAAGTTGCTCCTCAGGTGCAGGCAATACATCGCGATCGTCGGTCTGAGCATCACTTGCATCAGACTTGGATTCGGAGGTACTGGTGAGATTTGATGGGCCAGCCTTGCTGATGTTAAGTCTAAGGGCCTCTCGAGCCTTTTTTTCTGGAAGTTTAGACACAATCAGTTGAACGATCGTGATATCGATGCCAGCACAATTGGGCAACTCACCTTTTCATTTCCCTCTCTCATAATCTTGATTGAACCGTTGTCGTTCCTCTTCAGTTTCCAGGAGCTTCTTGCAGCTGGTCTCGTGTTTCTTGATGCCTTGCGCCTTGAATTTCATCCTGCAGTAAGTGCATTTAATCTGTCCTGTTAGCGTCCCTTCAGAATAGTTATACTTCCCTCGTCGAGCAGAGCGAGTTGGAGCCATCAGATCCGGGAAATACAGGTATGAACAAAATATGTCGATAGATTCGTTATTTACAACACACGTAGAGGCGGCCAACCAATAGCGGGGATGATGGCGGACTTGGAGAGAAGGACGATTATCAATTCAAGGTCAGTCAGTGTTCTATTAATAATAATTAATAATTATAATAGAACCTCACACAATTGAGACTAGCCCAACACCCGTTGTGCCTTCGGCACAGGAAGCAAAAGGAGCGCTTCGCGCCCCTTTTTGGCTTCCCGGCCTTGGCTGCATCCTAATATGTGCAGTAAATAAATAATGAAATTTTGATTTTTGAATGAGAGAACAGGGGAATGGGTGAACATGGGAACAGGGAAACGGGCCAAAGGATCGCTCGCAAGCTCGCTCTCCTTTGACCCGTTTCCCTGTTCCCATGTTCACCCATTCCCCTGTTCTCTCATTCAAAAATCAAAATTTCATTATTTATTTACTGACATACACTTACAATGCTACGGCCTAAAAACCCGTGACCAAGAGGTTAAGCGGGCCACGCGAGAAAGCCACGCGAAATTTCCAAAAAGAGGTTTAAGCGAAATAAGCGAAATAAGCGAAGTAAGCGAGCTAAGCGTATCTAAGCGTATCTACGCGAAAGCCACGCGAGCTAGCGAGAGGATTCCCACCCGTTCCACCTTACTTTATAGATGCTTACAGGTGCCTTGAAAGGTGCCTTTTAAGGTGCCTTTTAAGGCACTCGACGAGTGTTGTAAGCCGGCACCATTATAATGGTACTTGACTTTTTTCCGACATTGGAAATCTTGATAATGCGATATCACGGTGCGTCTACAGTGTGTCGTATAATGCAATATTTAGACACTACTTTCAGTGATGCATCTTCACGCGAGCGGCTGTCCGGAAGGAACTCTCGGCCTGTATGACATTCTCAAAGAATCTGTGAGGGAAGAAAAACGACTAGCCACGACGAAGACGCGCGAAACTCGCGATGGTTGATTCGATATGACAAAATCATGAACGCAGGACTCTTTACTAAGTAATGATGCGGGCCCGATGAAAACGAAGCTATGTCTTCTGAATGGTTTGATCCATCAGTCGGACTTATCTACATAACTTATTTTAAATCTAATATATGCCTCATGTCTAAGAGCCGTACTCCATCCGAATATGAAAATCACGCTACAGAATGCCTCGTGATGCATTTAAGATGCGTCAGCTATGATGCTATCACGGATATCTATTAATGTAGTAGTATCCTCGCGGGTATACAAAGTCCCTTCCGAGCGCATTCCCGCAGGCATTCATGTATCCATCAATCTCGACTCGAGCAGGCGCTGAAAATCGGCGCTCAGCCATTGCTGTCGAATCTATATCGTAGGGCGATACTGTGGGTGACTTTGTACAAGTTCAACGAGACTTTCAGACACCACCCGAGGACTGATCCTTCGTTTGTAGATCTTTAATTGCGTCGCCTGCATCATCAGTGGAGATCAGAGCTTCTTTCCAGCTCGATCGCATGCTGGGCAATGGAGAAAAGTCATTGGAAAACATGGAAATGAGCCCTTCTCACTCATGCGCATATACTCACACCTCGTAGACATATGCTTCCCGTCCGTTTGTGGTGTTCACCCTTCCCTCGCACTAAAGGACACGGTTCTTCATAATTGCAACAATCAGGACAGCGCACTGCTTGACGTGAGTAACATCAGTCATGGTGTTGTTGCCTTCTGTTGACGTAGTCCATCGTTGAATGTCAAATTGCTTAGACAAGGATACGACCATTACCAATTTGCCACATACGTGACAAGCAAGACGGTCTCTCACCTGAACAATGCATGTAAAGCATTTTCAGTTGGTCCTGGACCAATGTCCAGTCGGCCATCCTTACCAGGCAGCGACTCTCACCAACCTCGCGTGGGCCGCCTTAAAGGCTATATTCAAAACGATGTTTAAGCCCTCCTTGAAGCTTTTATCTGGCGCTATAGCAAGGTGCGCACATCCACCTATATTCACTAATCCGCAGAACTGTCTTGCAAGCTATTACCACTCTGTCGAGAGGGCACTTACCTATCGCAGCAGGGGCAAATAATGCCAATCGTGTGATCCGCGAATACAACAATCTTCATATAGACGCATCGGATGAAGGCATCTCCACTTTTGACGAGTCGTACTCGAACTCTGTCCTCTGGGCAACGCACACCGTCCGAAAGCAGTCGACGAGCTTGCGCAGGCAGTTGAAGCATGTGCTCGCTTGGGAATCCATCTCGTCATTCCACGCTCAACAACCTTGCCCTCCGAACCAGATATGTCAAATTGAATACCAGCGGGGATCTCGACAAGGCTATCAACCTGTTCCGGGATTGGCTTCGGTTAGCGCTGCATGGCCATCCAGGTCCCCATAGACATCTTCGCAATTTGAGCTCGGCACTTTGTTCTCGTTTCACGCAAACTCGGAAGAATGAAGATATCGAGGAGGCCATTCCACTCTGCCAAGAGTCTTTGGAAGCTCTGCCTTCATTGAACCCGAGTAGATGCTTCAGCTACGTGTGGTTGCATCTAATTATCGTTCGAGTCTATCTGGAATCTGGGCCCACTCTCTTCTTGACATGAATGCAGATCCCTTCAACTATTCTACGTACTCATACAGGCCCCCAATTTCCGTCAAGTTACTCAGTTTGGCTGTTTAACTGTTAAGTTATTAATCATGTGTACTCGATATATGTTCTGAAACGCTCTGAAACAGTTCCGAGTCAGAACTGGGCTTTCAGACAAAGTACCTAAGTGTGTCAAACTGTATCTACAATATGTAAGGACGAAACGTTTGGTCCCACGTGCATGCTCACCAGTTGTGCTCCACATACAATCGCTCCTTTTTCTCCTAACTTGATACTCTTATTCTGTCAAGAGTGCGTTGTCGTAGAGACATTCGAGTGCTATTCCCAAGAGAAGAGAAAGAAAAAAGAACAGATGTAGTGTACGGACATCTTTGATTGTAATTCCGTCCGATACACCGTAAAATATTGTCAGTAGGTTTCGAACCAACTCCAAGGGAAACAGCTAACACCACTGGAAATGGACCGTCGAGGAACTGCCCATGAGTGAACCATGAGAAAGCATGAAAATCGCATCGTCAGCAGGCTCGCCAGATTTTGATTCTGCCGTGTGAGCATACAGCTGAGACCAGTTGAGATAGACCTCCGAGGAAATCATGAGTAAATCTTCAAGGCTGCCGTGTTTCAATATAAAAAAAATAGGTCGTCTGTAGGTTTCGAACCGGTACCCAGTGGCAAAGTCAAAGAGACAGATTTGGCTTCTGTTGTGGTACTCACTTTGGCCAGGACGAAGTTGGGTTGATTGGCCGAGGAAACCGTCCATGAGCGAGTTTTAAGGCATATCCTGATTGGAAAAACAACTTGCTCTTAGCAGGTTTCGAGCCTGCGCACCAGATCGCAGTGGAACAGATTTGGACTCTGTAGTGATCACCGCTTGGCTAAGACTAATTAAGAGGAACGTCCGATGAATTCATCCATGTCTGAATGTCGAGGTGAGTTCGAATAGAAAAACGCTCGTTGTCGTCAAGTTTCGAACTTGCGCATTCCAAGTGGGACAGATTTTTATTCTGTTGTAGAAACCACCTAGTGAAGACCAGTTAAGATGGAACTCCAAGGAAACCATCAATGGATGAATCTTCAAGGCCGCCGTGTTCCGATAAAAAGAGACGTTGTCGCCAGCAGGTTTCGAACCTGCACTGTTACAGTTCAAGAGACAGATTTTGATTCTATTGTGGGTATCATTTTAGCCAGGACGAAGTTATGACGAAGTTCCGAGGAAACCATTTATGAGTGAATCTTCAAAGCGTATTCAGATGGGAAAAAAACAACCTCTTTCGGGAAGGTTTCGAACCTGTGCCATCCAAAAGAAACAGATTTTGATTCTGTTGTGATCACCACTTGGGTAAGACCAGTTAAAGTGAGGCTGCGACGAAACCGTCCATCAGTGAATGTCAAGGTGGTTTTTGATGGACAAAACCTTTAATGCTGGCATGTTTCGGACATGCGCAATCCAAGAGAAACAGATTTCAATTCTGTTACGATAACAACTTGGCTAAGATTCTGGATATAGTCACCTCTGAGGACACTATTCAAGAGTGAATATCAAGGTGGTTCCAATAGAAAAAGTGTATCATCGGCAGGTTTCGAACCTGCTCAATCCACGAGTAACAGATTTGAATTCTGTTGTGGTAGCTAAGGCCAACTGGATGAACCTCTGGGAAAAAAATCCATGAGTGAATGTCAAGGTATGTTCCGACAGACAAAAAATTGTCACCGGTAGGTTTCAAACCTGCGCACGCCAAGGGAAACAGATTTCGACTCTGCTAACCACTTAGCTAACACCATCGGAAATGAACCCTCGAAGAACTGTCCATGGGTGAACGTTAACCATAAAGGCATGAAAACCTCGTGTGACCACGCAGCTGAGACCAGTTAAGACGTACCTTCGAGGAAATTATCCATGAGTAAATATTCAAGGCCACCGTGTTCCGATAGAAAAAAAAGTTGTCGTCTGTAGGTTTCGAACCTGTACAGGCGAAGCCAAAGAAACAGATTTGGATGCTGTGTGGTGCTCACTTTGGCCAGGAGGTAGTTGACTTGAACCTCCGAGGAAATCGTCCATGAACGAATTTCAAGGCATATCCTGATAGGAAAAAACAACTCACTGTTAGCAGGTTTCGAACCTGTGCATCAGATCGCAGTGAAACAGATTTGGACTCTGTTGTGATCACCGCTTGGCTAGGACTAATTAAGATGAACGTCCGACGAATTCATCCATGACTGAATGTCGAGGGGTGTTCCAATGAAAAAACCCTCGTCGGCACGTTTGGAACATGCGCATTCCAAGTGGGACAGATTTTTAGTCCGTGGTAGAAACCACCAGGCTAAGGGCAGTTAAGAGGGACCTCCGGGGAACCATCCATGAATGAATCTTTAAGGCCTCCGTGTCCCAACAAAAAGGACGTTGTCACCGCCAGGTTTCGAACCCGCACTGGTACAGTACAAGAGACAGATTTAGATTCTGTTGTGGGCACCATTTTAGCCAAGACGAAGTTATGATGAGGTTCCGAGGAAACCATCAATGAGTGAATCTGTAATGCGTATTCTGATGCGAAAAAAACAACATCTTGTAGGAAGGTTTCGAACCTGTACCATCTAAGAGAAACAGATTTTGATTCTGTTGTAATTACCACTTGAGTAAGACCCGTTAAGATGAACCTGCGACGAAACTATCCATGAATGAATGTCAACGTGGTTTTTGACAACAAAAAACTTATAGCTGGCATTTTTCGAAAATGCGCAACCAAGAGAAACAGATTTTGATTCTGTTGTGATAACCACTTGGATAATGCCACTATTGTATAAGGTGAACCTCCGACGAAATGATCGATGAGTGAATGTCGAGGTGTGTTGGGGTAGAAAAAAATTCATCGGCAGATTTCGAACCTGCGCAGTCCAACAGAAACAGATTTCCATTCTGTTGTAGTTACCACTTCCGAGGCGTTGTTGTTGCATCCGAATGAGATGACGGGCGGATAGGTCGTGACCTATGGGAGGAAGTTATTGAATCGAGACGTGTTTTTTGTGTATTGCTCACTGTGTTAAACCAGCTAATGGATGCAAGCCAGGTAAGCATGCAGAGCGCGTTATATGACGGAAGTGTGTATTACCTGAATGGTGCCAGGTTCTCTATACCCTCCTCGCTGATTGTGGACACAAATGCGATGGGCCGCGGTACGATGCCCGAATTCAAGAGTTTGTGCGTATTGCTGTCAATTGTGGTCACGATGGCGGCTGAGCAACAGGTAAAGGAGTACGTACGCCTCTTCTAATTCTGCTGTATTATAGACTTTCCACCCTGCAGATTCACCTGCGAGCCAGTCTTTTCCGACAGGAGTGGTGTTGACTTTCTCACCGTACGTCCATGATGGATTGGGTGATTGGGTGAAAGTGAAATGGGTGGTGGAATTGAATGCAGGGCCCATCGGTGAACAGACGAGTCCTTGATATTGTGGCTGTGAGAACTATAGACGCACATAATTATGCTCCTCCCAAATAAGATCATTTATACTGGGAGAAATCTGTGTTGTTGACACATAGGCATGTAGATGTGCAAATCTAGACTACAATGAGGAGTTCAAGAAAGTATTGCGACCTTGCAGCATCACAGCCGGCAAGATCTTCTAGCGTAGTTGTGTCCCCGATTTGCAGCATTTTCATTTTATATGGTTTAAATTATAACTTGGTCATGAACTACCCGCCTATCTCATTTGCATGCAACCACAGCGCTCCGGGCCCGTTCAAAGAAAATCGCGAACTTGAAGAACAGCCAAGGATTCACCATGAACATCATCAGCGAGCCATTTGTGGAGAATGTAAGTGCAACGCTCCTCTGGACTTCGACGAGCGGGCTATTAGTGGTTTGACAAGGGAAAAATATGCATCCGTGTACCTTTGTGATACGATTATACGCTAATAACAAAGTGTTCAGATGCAAATAAAAGCCTCTCTCATATCAGGGAAAACGCTTTTAGCATGGAGTACGAGGTGATTTCATTTACTGCCCAACCCACTCACTCGCTAACCACGCTGCCTCCCAACAGCTCTACAAATCCATGGATATCACACATCCAATCACAATTAAGCACAACGACACGCTTATCCTCGCGCACGTCCAGTACATCCTTGTACGCAAAGACGGTACCCACAGACATAGATATTATCAACCTCACAAAGTTCAAGCCTGTTATGTTTGGACGACGTCTCATATTACCGGGTTGGAGATACATGCAGGATCACTCGCGAGCCGAATACTACGCATATATCCTACCTGTGCCGATAATGACAATATAACCTAGGATCTATCCAAGTTGTCGAACTACACGAATCGCCAGCAAGAACTCACCGGTTTACTGATGGCCTGTTGGCGTCACACTCCGGTGAAAGTAATACGAACTTGATGACAAGTTTTGAATAGTGATTGAGATCAAAGGGACAGACGGTAGTACTTACTACCACCATTAGGAAATAATGAGAGTGGCGCATTTAATCTCTAACCTTGTATGTAGCAACGCAGAATGCGATTCGAGTTTGTGAAATCTACATGACGGGTACATACGGACGCAAGCACAGCGATTTCGTAGTACATCTTGTGAGTGATGGGAAGCTAATTTTGTGCTCAACAAAGGGGAGTCGGGGATGGGACACCGCAAGAGTACATATACATGTAACGAAGGACATGTCGAGAATGAAAACTGCTGAGAGATATATTTCTTCCCAAACGAAGGAGGAGATACAACTACAATATCTCGAGTGTCCTGACGTCCATCATACCGTCAACAGAATCCGCATCTTTGACTTGTGCAATGATACCCTGATCTGATGCGATCCTCTTGTATTCTCTGCCGCGTTGCTGCACTAGCAGGAATGCGCTGAATGGCTGTCCGAGGCGAACAATCAATCGCATTGCACGCTCATGCGATTCTGAATCAACCGGGCCTTGTCCACCGGGTGACCCGAAGAGAGCAAAACTATCCAAGCTCTTCATATCATCTGCATAGTCAGGTAGCTCGAGGAGACGATGATCCCAGGGGCGAACGAGTAAGAATGACCGTCGAGCGGGTCTTCCTGGTGATAACTGAGGCAACCTGTCCTCCGTAATGATCTTCAGGTCACAAAGCCCATCTGCCTTGACTTCATACATGACATAATTCTCCATGTGTTCAGTGGGTCGCCCCACGACTTCTGTGACAGGGAATACGATGCAAGACAGACGAAGTCTGCAGTTTGTGAAACGAGGAGCGCCCAGGTTATCAAACAGAGCATAAAGTTTCAGAGCCAAGTCCATAGCCACAACATGTCGAAGCGAGGAGATCGATGCCTGAATGTCATCTTCAGACAGAGATGACATGGTGCATGATGGAGCTTTGTATGAGATAATGTCGGCCGGCAGACAGCTATTGAATTCGGATGATTGCCCCACCCAGTCCAGTGCACTGATGTCACCCGACTGAGCCACAACCTCCTGCAAGAGCCTCCCAAGCGCCTTTTGCTTCTTCTCGCCATAAATGACAGGCAGGTTGACGCCGAAGATACCAAACAATGAATATGCAATGTCTTCTTGCCACGTGGTGACACGGGTGGACACCCATTGAAGCTTCTCCCGGGCGTCTCTCATCCCTGGCCGGAAGGCGACGAGGGCCTGCGCATTTATGCCTGTAGCATTTCCCATCTCCTGCATGATTGCAAGGGAATCCTTGTGGTTAGAAGAGCGATCGTCGAGATATAGGGACCAATCCCTCTGATAAAATAGAACAAATTTTGGGGCGAGGAATTCTTGAACCGTCCATCCCCGCGTGTTCCAAGCGCTAATTGCAAGTGCCCCGGGCTGCGATGAAGGTGGTACATCCGACAGGTAGATGATGGTGAGCGCTGAGTGGCGATACCAGATATACATGGAATTGACCGATTGTTGGACCTCGACGTTGTTAGTCTGGTCAATGCAACAGGTATCGATCCATGCCCAGCGATATCCCATATCATAAGCAGTTCTACAGAATGACTGCAACTTCGGGATGCCGCCCACTGGATCCAAGTCGTATACCACCTTGCCCTGGATGTCACGTAGTAACGGTTCCTTCCCTTCCCACCTATGCGACAACATGACATAACGGAAGTACGTCGCCACTACGTCTTGGATGCGCTCCATTTGGAGATCTATGTGTACCAATATTGATGATAAAAGCTCCTTGTACTCTGTACTCGTTTTGAAGGCATCGAACTGTACCTCTCGATCGCACAAGTGCCCAGTGAAAGTATTAATTAGACGATGCGGGGCGTCATCCAAATGAGTCTTGATGATCGCTTGGATAGCTCCTTCTGCTGCGGATATACTAATATATCGTTGGCGCAAGTCTGGACAAGGAGTCAACAATGTTGAAGGGTGTGGTATTTGGGTACATACTCTGTGGTTGCGTGTCGGGAGCGTTATCTGGCTCCGAGAGCATACTTTTAAACGCCTCGATGGCTTCATCGTATCTGCGTACGCTATGAAGCACCGTATGCTTTAACTGATATCCAAGGTAAGATGATGGGTTGAGTTCAATGACCTGCGTATCACCAAAATGAGCGTCGAATATGAAACGGTAGCTGTCATCGCACCTTTTCCGCGTCGAGAAGTGCATCCTCCCATAACATTTTTCCAGACTTCGCCTTACTGCGGTTCGCAAAGATGATATCGGTTGCCAAATCGAAGTCGATCGCCGCAGAGTAAATTTCGATAGCCCTGTCATAATTACCCGCAGCGAGGGCATCATCTCCGTCTGCAGCACAGAGTATGCTGCAGTTTCGCTTGAAAGCTAAGTGAGATGGGGTTGAGAATGATACCCGGTTAACATCATGAAGACTTGCCAGTCGACCAATCAAGGCAGCGTACTTTCATGGTCTCATCGGCCGTATCCATCATTTGCCGGTATGATTTGAGGGCTTCTAGAAGTCTGCCTGCCTGAAGGAGGGCATGGCACCAATTCTGGTGCGCAGTTCGCCACAAGGATTTGAGGTCCCACCCGAATAACTAAAAAAAGTACAGTCGGGTGTGAAAAAAATGCTTTCTAGCCGCACTGCAATCAACCTACCACCACAAAGACATCATATTTAGAATGAATGGCCGACGTAGACGAGAAACGGATAGCTTTGACAGCAGAAGTGAGATGGCTAGCAGCTTCGTTGTAACGTGCGTCATCTAATGCATTCATTCCCACTTGGACATGTAGATAAGCCTGAAGTACGAAGTTTGCAACATCAGTATCAATACATAGCTCTGGAGTTGACTGGCAGGAGCACTCACTTCCACAATACCACAGGCAAGGGAATCCGGATTGGGACGAGTGGTAGCTAGCTCTTGAACACGCAGAATTGCCTCGTCACATTGATTTGCATTGAAAAGGGCGATGGCCTGACAGCTGTTGTGTGAGTAGCATGTACATGTGACATAATCTACGTACCTTGATCAAGAGTAGAAGACGAGTTTTATTCAAGTCTGCGTCCACGTACATGAACCCGAGGTCAAATGCTTTCATCGCGTCCTGGAACTGTGCTTTTCCACAGTGGGCGATGCCTTTGGAGATACAACCCATCAAGGACGGTTGAATGCTGATGCTCTATATCACAATAAGGTAGTCTATGTTAAAAAAAGTCACGACGGAACGGTGCATCTCACTTTGAGCGCGTCATCAAGTGCGCAGTCCCAGTCTGAATTTCTTGCTTTTACAAACGAGCGATTCGCATAAGAGTTGTAGTCGTTGCCATTGGCACCGATATCTTGCGTCAACAACTTGTCAGCAGTGAGCAAGTCGCCACTTATGCATGCATCGTAGGCTGTCGTGTTGATGGTGAGGATCTGTATCACGCATGATCAGATGATGTGGTAAGAGTGAAGACTGAAAACATGCATCGCAATCAGCCTGCTGAGGCTTGGCATCAAGATTGAGGATCAGTATGCAAGAAGACGGGCCAAGAATGGGTACCCACATTATCTGCCACTTGTTCCTTCGGGAAATCCTCCCGTAACACATCCTTGAAGAAAATGAGATGAAGAAGGGACGGAAATGAACAAAACTTGCATGTGATGCATGGTCCTGGAGAATGTCCTCTGGTAAAGGTACTGCCCACTTTGAGATCATGCGATCCAAACCTCCGCTGAGAATGTGCTTGCCATCCGTGGAGAAGGTGGCACAAAGTACCTGATTGGTGTGCTTGAATATGGCAATATTTCGTTGATCCGAAAGCCGCCAAAGGCGAACCTGCCTATCTATAGATGCGGATGCGAAAAGGGTGCCAGCAGGGTTCAAGGCAATCCTCCAGACAGTCCTAGTATGGCCCTTCCAGGGCTCACCGACCTGCTTCCAGGTCGATGAATCCCAGATGCGTATGGTGGGATCTCGATCATTACCACAGGAGATAAGCTGTTTGCCATCAGGCGTCCACGCGAGTGAAATATTATGTGCTCCGTTGAATGCAGTGTGGCCCTGAAACTTTGCGATACATTTCCTCCTGCTTGGATTCCATATTTGAATATTCTGGAATGTTGCGATGGCAAGATATTCACCAGACGGTGAATATTGAACGCAAACGATTTCAGAGCCACATTTGATTGGATTTCCTTGCACCTGCCATGTTTTTGTGTTCCAGAGCCTCGTTGTGGTGTCGTCTGAGCCACTCGCTAACACCGCGCCGTCCGGGGAAAAATCAAGCGACCATATCCTTTTGATGTGGATTTTGATAGGTCCGGTGAGAGATTTGCCGTCTCTGTTCCAGGCGATGAGCGTTCCACTAAAATCACCACTTGCTATGAATTGCCCGTCTCTTGATACTGCAACTTCGTATACAGAGTCGCGATGCCCCTCCATTTTCTTCACCTCAACACCGTCTTCCAAGTCCCACAGACGAACTGTCTTGTCCCACGAGGCCGTGACCATACGGCTTCTATCGGGGAAGACTGCGACTGCAAAGATACAATCTTCATGACCTTCAAATGTTCCACTAGCTGTGGTGATCTGTTCTGTTGCCGTCATTCTGCTCGAGTGAATGGTGTTGGGCACAACTTGCTGGAGTGCTTGTGGGTATCTTTTTGTACTTTTCACATGTACAGCCTCAACTTGCTTCGTGTATCATTAGACGCCCAAGACACGAGGCCTGAAACCTATATTTGCAACCAATCCAGGGCCAGCGTTGCTCTCTTCATTCAGTTAGTCCACCATGCCCTTCCATTCGGTTCCACTACCTACTCCATTCTGGACGCACGTCAGAGAATCGACACCACTCCTACCAGAAAAGCCTAGTTCGCAGGCGAATCTCCAGGGTGGAAAGTCTATAAAGCGGCAGAATTAGATAAGGCGTACGTACCCCTTGAACTGTCGTTCATTGTCGATCTTTAGTTCAGTCGCAATCGTGATCATGATCGACAGCGATATCCACAGGCTCCTGATTTCGGGCATCGTACAACGCCCCATTGCATTCGTATCCATTAGTGAAGAGAGCGTAGAGAACCTGGCACCGTTCAGGTGTGACGCACCTCCAGTATCTAATGCGCTTTGCACACTTATCTGGCTTGCATCCGTCAGCTGGTTTAACAGTGAGCAATACACAAAAACATGGCTCTTCATTGCTTATAACTTCATCCCATAGTATGAACTACCCGCCTATCATCTCATTCGCATGCAACTACAATGCTCCGGGCCGCATCAAAGACACGATTGCGAATTTGAAGAACAGCCAAGGATTCTCTGTGGACATCATCAGCGAGTCATTCGTTGAGAATGCAAATGCAACTGACATTGACGTTTCTCCCGGCTTCAACGGGTGGACTATCAGCGGTTTGACAAAGGAAAATATGTATGCGTGCACATTTGTGATGCGATATATATGCGCTAACAACAATGTATTCAAGTGTAAATAATAGCCTCCTGCGTCAAGGATAGTGCTTTTAGCACAGAGTGTAAAGTCATTTCAATATTAACATTTCCGTGGACATCACCCTACTGGCGAACGGCGCAAGATGTTCGATATGGAGCTTGGGCACTGACAAACTCGTTTTTGGTGATAGATCAGTTTGCTTGACGAGCTCGACTCGGAAATAACCGAAACGGTGCTATAGCTGTGGCCGAACCAAAATCTTGATATAAATGACACCGAAAATGCATGCTGCTACAATATCTCTACCGTCCTGATCATGTCTGGAATAGAAGAAAGATCTTTGACTTGTGCAATAATATCATGATCTGACGCAATTCTCTTGTATTCTCCGCCGCGCTGATGCGCTAGCAAAAATGCGTTAAAAGGCTGCCCAAGGTGAACAGCCAATCGCAACGCTCGATCGCTCAGTTCTGGATCAACCGACTCCTGTGCTTCAGGAAACTCGCTAGACGAATGCTGTAATGGAGACCCGGGCGCGGACCAATAACCTTCCTCACTCTCCGTCTCATCAAAGTCGGGCAGCTCCACCAAGCCAGACGACTCCACAAAGTCAGGAAGCTCGAGGAGATAACGATTCCATGGACGAACAAGCAAGAATTTCTGCAAGGTGGGTCGTGGTGATGAGAACTGAATCAGCTTGTCTTCCGTGGTGATCACCAGATCATGAAGCCCGTCGGCCTTGACTTCATATATCTCCTGGTCATGAGCGAGACCTCGTTTGACTGCTGTGACACGAAATGCGATACAAGGCAGATGCAGTCTGCAGTTTGCGAAACGAGGCGCGTTCAGGTTGTCAAGCAGGGTGTAAAGTTTTAGAACCGAATCTACAGTCATGACATGTTGAAGCGAGGAGATCGCTGTCTGAATGTCATCTTTGGACAAAGATGGCAGGGTGTGTGGTGGAGCTTTGTATGAGATAATGTCAGCCGGCAGACAGCTATTGAATTCGGATGATTGTCCCACCCAGTCTAGGGCACTGATGTCACCCGACTGAGCTACGACCTCCTGCAAGAGCCTCCCAAGCGCCTTTTGCTTCTTCTCGCCATAAATGACAGGCAGATTGACGCCGAAGATCCCAAACAATGAATATGCAATATCTTCCTGCCACGTGGTGACACGGGCCGACACCCATTTGAGTTTCTCCCGGGCGTCTCTCATCCCCGGGCGGAAGGTGACGAGGGCCTGTGCATCTATGCCCGTCGCACCTCCCATCTCCTGCATGATTGTAACGGAATCCTTGTGGTTGGAAGAACGATCGTCGAGATACAGGGACCAATCCTTCTGATAAAACAGTACAAATTTGGGGGCCAGAAATTCTTGAACTGTCCATCCTCGCGTGTTCCAAGCGCTACCTGCGAGTGCGCCAGGCTGCGATGAAGGTGGTACATCCGACAGGTAGATGATGGTGAGCGCTGAGTGGCGATACCAGACAAACATGGAGTTGACCGATTGTTGGACCTCGACGTTGTTAGTCTGGTCGATGCAACAGGTGTCGATCCATGCCCAGCGATACCCTTTATCACGAGCAGTTTTACAGAATGACTGCAACTTCGGGATGCCACCAACTGGATCCAAGTAGTATACTACCTTGCCCTGGATGTCATGCAGTAACGGTTCCTTCCCTTCCCACCTATGCGATAGCATGACATAACGGAAGTACGTCGCCACCACGTCTTGGATGTGCTCCAGTTGAAGGTCTGCATGCTTTATCACGGATGACATAAGTTCTTTATACTCTGCACTCGTTTTGAAAGCTTGTATCTGTGCCTCACGATTACATAGGCGCCCAGTAAAACTGTTGATTAGGCGATGCGGGACGTCATAGAGTTGAACCTTGATGGTCACTTCGATAGCTTCTTCTGCTTCAGATGGACTAACATACTGTTGGCGCAAGTCTGTACAAAGAGTCAACATTGCTTAAAGACATGCTATCTGAAGCGTACTTTGTGTTTCCGTGTCGGGAGCATCTTCTAACTTGGAGAGCATGATCTTGAAGGCCTCGATGGCTTCATCGTATCGGTGCGCGCCATGAAGTGCCGCATATTTCAACTGATATCCAAAGTAAGATGAGCGGTTGAGTTCGATGACCTGCATATCGCTAGAATGAGCGTCGAATACGAAACAGTAGCTATTATCGCACCATTTCTGCGTCCAAGAGTGCGTCATCCCATAGCATTTTTCCCGACCTCGCCCTACTGCGGCTCGCAAAGACGGCATCGGTTGCAAAATCGAGTTCAATCGCCGCAGTGTAAAGCTCGATAGCTTTGTCATAATTACCTGCAACGAGGGCAGCATCTCCTCCCACAGCGAGGTCAGTCAGGCCGGTGGCAGTATAGAGCTTGCTGCAATCTTGCTTGAAAGCTAAGTGAAACGTGGTTGAGAATTATACCCGGTTGACATCACGAAAACTTGCCAATGGACCAATCAAGGGAGCGTGCTTTGGTAGCCTCATCAGCCCTATACATCATGTATCGGTATGCCTTGATGGCTTCTGGAAGTCTGCCTGCCCGAAGGAGCGCATGGCACCAATTCTGGTGTGCAGTTCGCCACAAGGACTTGAGGTCCCACCCGAATAACTAGAAAAAGCAGTCAGACAGTGACGAATCCATTTCAGTTGCATTGCAATCAACCTACCACCACAAAGACATCATATTTAGAATGAATCGCCAACATAGACGAGAAACCGATAGCGTTGACAGCAGCAGCGAAGTTGTCAGCAGCTTCGTTGTGACGTGCATCGTCTAACGCATTCATTCCCACTTGGACGTGTAAATAAGCCTGAAATGCAGATTCGCAAAAATCAGTATCGATGCATAAATCTGAAGCTGACTGTGTGTAGAGCACTCACTTCCACAATTCCACAGGCAAGAGACATCGCATTGGGACGAGTGGTAGCTAGCTCTTGGACGCGCAGAATTGCCTCATCACGCTGATTTGCATTGAAGAGAGCAATGGCCTGATAGTTGTTGTGAGTAGCGAGTACATGAGACACAATCGACGTACCTTGATCAAGAGTAGAAGACGAGTTTTATTCAAGTCTGCGTCTACATACATGAACGCAATGTCAAATGCTTTCATCGCATCCTGGAACTGTTGTTTTCCACAGTGGGCGATGCCCTTGGAGATACAGCCCATCAAAGATGGCTGAATGCTGATGCTCTATATCGCCATATAAGCCAATCTCTATAAAAAAGGTCACGACGGATCGGTGCATCTCACTTTGAGCGCGTCACCAAGTGCGCAGTCCCAATTGGAATTTCTTGCCTTGATAAACGAGCGATTTGCATAAGCGTAGTAGGCGTTGCTATTAGCATTGATCTCTTGTGTCAACAGCCTGTCAGCAGTGGGCAAGTCCCCGCTTACGCATGCATCGTGTGCTGCTGTGTTTATGGTGAGAATCTGCATTACCCATGGTCATATTACGTGGTAAGAGCAAATGACAGAAACAAGCCTTGCAGTCCTGGTCCTCGAGAATGTTCTCCAGCAAAGGTGCCGTCCACTTTGACATCATGTTATCGCTACCCTCCGCTCAGAATGTCATTGCCATCCATGGAAAAGGTGACACAATACACCAAACTGGGGTGATGGAATGTGGCGATGCTTTGTCGATCTGAAAGCCGCCAAAGGTGAACCTGGTGGTCGGCGGATGCGGACGCGAGAAGGGTACCAGTAGGGTTCAAGGCAATCATCTCGATATGGTGAGTATGACCCCTGCAGGGTTCACCGACCTGCTCACAGGTCGATGAATCCCAGATCCGTATGGTGGGATCAATATCAGTACCAGCCGAAACAAGATGTTTGCCATCGTGCATCCACACGAGTGCAAGATTCCATGCTCCATACGCAGAGTGACCTCGGAATTGTGCCATGCATGTCCTCTTGCCTGGATTCCATATTTGGATACTACGGTGTGTTGCGATAGCAAGATGTTCACCAGATGGTGAATACCGAATGCAGCGGACTTCAGCGCCACATTTGATTGGATTTCCTTGCACCTGCCATGTTTTTGTGTTCCAGAACATCGTTGTGGTGTCATATGAGCCGCTCGCCAGTAATGTGCTGTCTGGGGAAAAATCAAGCGAGCAGATCGAATGGGAGTGGGCTTTGATGGGTTTTGTGAGAGATTCACCGTCTCCGTTCCAAGTGATGAGCTCTCCACCAGTATCACCACTTGCTAGGAATTGCCCGTCTCTTGATACTTGAACTCTGTATACTCCGTCACAATGCCCCTCCATTTTCTTCAACTCGACGCCGTCTTCCAAGTCCCACAGACGAAGCGTCTTGTCTTCCGAGGCCGTCGCCATACGGCGTCTATCGGGGAAGACTACGACTCCCCTAACAAGTTGTTCATGACCTTTAAATGTTTGATTGGGTGTGGTAATTTGAATAGTGGGCTTTTCTGCTTTCGTCATTCTGCTTGAGGTGAATCGTATTCAGCGCGACTTGGTGGGGAGTTTGTGGGTGTCTTGGATTCAGATATGCGTGTACCGGGACTTTTTATGCCTCTTCACAGCCCCATCCTTCGTGTATCATTAGACGCCCAAGACACGAGGCCTGAAACCTAATCTGCAACCATGTATAACTTAATTTATGAGAGCCAGCTCGCCCTCTTCATTTAGCTAGTTCAACATGTCCATCCCTCCCTTCGATTCCACCACCTATCCCATCCTGGACGTACAATTAGAGTGTCGACACCACTCCCCCCGGAAAAGACTGGATCACAGGCGAATTTGTATGGTGGAAGGTCTACAACAAAGCAGACACAGACAAAGCATGCGTACTCCGGCCTACTAGGCTAGCTTTCAAGAAACTACGAGCTCGAGGCCGATGATGCGAAGGCTGACAGCGTCGATAATGGATTTCATTGACGGTATTGAAACTGCTTTCGAATTGCTTACACTAGTTGGCTTACTAATCACGTGCAGAGCTTCTATACGCGATGATCGCCCCCGGGCCGTTATGCTGTGCACACTCTGATCCTCTTGCCATTTCCCAATTGCTGGCGCTGGGATTCGAAAAGAGCCTGCAGTGGAAAACCTCTCTTTGCAAGAATTCTGACTGAGTTAAAAGCTCCCGGACCCTCTGGAAGCTTATATGCTTGAGAGTTTGGAAATCTTGATAACACGATGTGCGTCTACAGTGTGTCGTATAATATAATATTTAGACATTATTTTCAGTGATGCATCTTCACGCGAGCGGCCGTCCGGAAGGAAATCTCGGCCTGTATGACATTCTCAAACAATCCGCGAGGGAAAAAAACCGATTAGCTACGACGAAGATGGCAGGCGTGAAACTCGTGATGATTGATTCGATATGACAAATCATGAACGCAGGACTCGTTATACTAAGTAATGATGCGGGCCCGATGAAAACAAAGCTATGTCTTCTGAATGGTTTGATCCATCAGTCGGACTATCTACATAACTAATTTAAATCTAGTATATGCCTCATTTCTGAGAGCCGTACTCCATCCGAATATGAAAATCACGCTACAGAATGCCTCATGATGCATTTAAGATGCGTCAGCTATGATGCTATCACGGATATCTATTCATTTTGGCAATGTAGTAGTATCCTCGCGGGTATACAAAGTCCCTTCCGAAGTTCCGAGCGCAACTCCGCAGGCATTCGTGTATCCATCAATCTCGACTCGAGCAGGCGCTGGAAATCAGCGCTCAGCCATCGCTGTCTTGTCATCCGACGAATCTATATCGTAGGGCGATACTGTGGGTGACTTTGTACAACGAGACTTTCAGACACCACTCGAGGACTGATCCTTCTTTGGTAGATCTTTGGCTGCGTCGCCTGCATCATCAGTGGAAATCAGAGCTTCTTTCGAGCTCAATCGCATGCTGGGCAATGGAGAAGTTGTTCGAAAACTTGAAACATCATGGAAATGAGCCCTTCGGTGAGTAACCTGCTTCTCACTCATGCGCATATACTCACACCTCGTAGACATATCCTTCCCATCCGTTTGTGGTGTTCACCCTTCCCTCACACTAAAGGGCACGGTTCTTCATAATTGCAACAATCAGGACTGCGCACTGCTTGACGTGAGTAACATCAGTCATGGTGTTGTTGCCTTCTGTTGACGTAGTCCATCGATGAATGTCAAATTCCTCAGACAAGGATACGGCCATGACCGATTTGCCACATACGTGACAAGCAAGGCGGTCTTTCACCCGAACGATGCTGTAAAGCATTTTCAGTTGGTCCTGGACCAATGTCCGGTCGGCCATCCTTACCAGGCAGCGACTCTCACCAACCTCGCATGGGCTGCCTTAAAGGCTACATTCAAAACGATGTTCAAGACCTCCTCAAAGCTTTTACCTGGCGCTATAGCAAGGTGCGCACAGCCACCCATATCCACAAATCCGCAGAACTGTCTTGCAAGCTATTACCACTCTGTCGAGAGGGCACTTACATTCGTAGTATCGCAGGGGCAAATAGTGTCAATCGTGTGATCTGCGAATACAGCAATCTTCATATAGACGCATCGGATGAAGGCATCCACTTTTGACGAGTCGTACTCGAACTCTGTCCTCTGGGCAATGCACACCGTCCGAAAGCAGTCGACGAGCTTGCGCAGGCAGTTGAAGCACGCTTTCACTAGCGCGGCACCACTCATGAACTAGCAGAGAGCACCCATATCTTGGTCTTTTCACTCAAATACCGCTTCGAACACCAAGACAACTCAACGAGACCATCTCCTTGTATGAAGAAGCACTGCGCCTGTGCCCTGTTGAGCACAAATATCGTCATTTCTCATTGGACAACCTAGGAGGCGCCCTCCTCGCCCGTTTCAATCAGCGCGGTGATGTTAACGACATCATCAGCCTCCGGCGTGAGGCACTGACGTTGTGCTCGCTTGGGAATCCATCTCGTCATTCCACGCTCAGCAACCCTGCCCTCCGAACCAGATATGTCAAATTGAATACCAGCGGGGATCTCGACGAGGCTATCAACCTGTTCCGAGATTGGCTTCGGTTAGTGCTGCATGTCGCCATAGACACCTTCGCAATTTGCACTCGGCACTCTGTTCTCCATCTGGGAAACGTAATTCGCTACAGAGTGCTACAGAGCGCTCTAGCACTCTGTAGCAAAGTCAAACCCGTTGATGTCGTTTCACGCAAACTCGGAAGAATGAAGATATTGAGGAGGCCATTCCACTCTGCCAAGAGTCTTTGGAAGCTTTGCCTTCATTGAACCCGAGTAGATGCTTCAGCTACGTGTGGTTGCATCTAATTATCGTTCGAGTCTATCTGGGATCTGGGCCCGCTCTCTTCTTGACATGAATGCAGATCCCTTCAACTATGTATTCTACGTACTCATACAGGCTCCTAATTTCCGTCAAGTTGTACACAGACATCTTTTATTGTAATTCCGTCCGATACACCGTAAAAATATTGTCAGCAGGTTTCGAACCAACTCCAAGGGAAACAGATTTTGACTCTGTTGTTGTCATCGGTAGGTTTTGAACCTGCGCGGACCAAGGGGAACAGATTTCGACTCTGCTAACCACTTAGCTAACACCATTGGAAATGGACCGTCGAGGAACTGTCCATGAGTGAACCATGAGAAAGCATGAAAACCGCATCGTCAGCAGGTTCGACAGATCTTGATTCTGTTGTGTGACCACACAGCTGAGACCAGTTAAGATGAACCTCCGAGGAAATCATGAGTAAATCTTCAAGGCTGCCGTGTTCCAATAAAAAGAATGGTCGTCTGTAGGTTTCGAACCTGCACCCAGTGGCAAAGTCAAGGAGACAGATTTGGATTCTGTTGTGGTACTTACTTTGGCCAGGACGAAGTTGGGTGGATTTGCCGAGGAAACCGTCCACGAGCGAGTTTTAAGGCATATCCTGATGGGAAAAACAACTCGCTCTTAGCAGGTTTCGAGCCTGCGCATCAGATCGCAGTGAAACAGATTTGGACCCTGTTGCGATCACCGCTTGGCTAAGACTAATTGAGAGGAACGTCCCATGAATTCATCCATGGCTGAATGTCGAGGGAGTTCCAATGGAAAAACGCTCGTCATCGGCAAGTTTTGAACTTGCGCATTTCAAGCGGGACAGATTTTCATTCTGTTGTAGAAACCACCTGGTTAGGACCAGTTTAGATGGATCTCCAAGGAAACCATCAATGGATGAATCTTCAAGGCCGCCGTGTTCCGATAAAAAGACACGTTATCGCCGGCAGGTTTCGAACCTGCACTCTTACAGTTCAAGAGACAGATTTTGATTCTGTTGTGAGTATCATTTTAGCCAGGACGGAGTTATGATGAGCTGCGAGGAAACCATCCATGAGTGAATCTTCAAAGCGTATTCAGATAGGAAAAAACAACCTCTTTCGGGAAGGTTTCGAACCTGCGCCATCCAAGAGAAACAGATTTTGATTCTGTTGTGATAACCACTTGGGTAAGACCAGTTAAAGTGAGGCTGCGACGAAACCGTCCATCAGTGAATGTCAAGGTGGTTTTTGATAGACGAAACCTTAATGCTGGCATGTTTCGAACTTGCGCAATCCAAGAGAAACAGATTTCGATTCTGTTAAGATAACAACAGGCCTAAGATTATTGATATAGTCACCTCTGAGGACACTATTCAAGAGTGAATGTCAAGGTGGTTCCAATAGAAAAAAACGTATCATCGGCAGGTTTCGAACCTGCTCAATCCACGAGTAATAGATTTGGATTCTGTTGTGGTACGCACATGGCTAAGGCCAACTGGATGAACCTCTGCCTCTGGGGAAAAATTTCATGAGTGAATGTCAAGGTATGTTCCGACAGACACAAAATTGTCACCGGTAGGTTTCAAACCTGCGCACGCCAAGGGAAACAGATTTCGACTCTGCTAACCACTTAGCTACCACCATCGGAAATGAACCCTCGAGGAACTGTCCATGGGTGAACGTTAACCATGAAGGCATAAAAACCGTATCGTCAGCAGGTTCGACTGATTTTGGTGAACATGCAGCGCCTGAAGATGTACCTCCGAGGAAATTATCCATGAGTAAATCTTCAAGGCCACCGTGTTCCGATAGAAAAAAATGTTGTTGGCTGGAGGTTTCGAACCTGCACTGGCAAAGTCAATGAGACAGATTTGGATTCTGTTGGGTGCTCACTTTGGCCAGGACGGAGTTGAATTGAACCTCCGAGGAAACCATCCATGAGCGAATTTTAAGGCATATCCTGATAGGAAAAAACAACTCGCTATTGGCAGGTTTCGAGTCTGCGCATCAGATCGCAGTGCGACAGATTTTGACTCTGTTGTGATCACCGCTTGGCTAAGACTAATTAAGCTGCATGTTCGACGAATTCATCCATGACTGAATGTAGAGGTGTGTTCCAATACAAAAATCCTCGTTGGCGGCATGTTTTGAACGTACACATTCCAAGTGGGACAGATTTTAATTCTGTTGCAGAAACCACCTGGCTAAGACCAGTTAAGAGGGTCCTCCCGGGAAACCATTCATGAGTGAATCTCTAAGGCCACCGTGTTCCAATAAAATGGACGTTGTGGCCGGCAGGTTTCGAACCTGCACTGGTGCTGTTCAAGAGGCAGATTTAGATTCTGTTGTGGGTATCATTTTAGCCAGGACGAAGTTATGATGAGGTTGCGAGAAAACTATCCATGAGTGAATCTCAAAGCGTATTCTGATGGGAAAAAACAACATCTTGTAGGAAGGTTTTGAACCCGTGCCATTGAGAGAAACAGATTTTGAATCTGTTGTGTTTACCACTTGAGTAAGACCCGTTAACATACTACTGCGAGAAAATCATCCATGAGTGAATCTGCAAGGCGTATTCTGACAGGAAAAACAACATCTTGTAGGAAGGTTTCGAACCTGTAGCATCGAAGAGAAACAGATTTTGATTCTGCTGTGATTACCACTTGAGTAAGACCCGTTAAGATAAGCCTGTGACGAAACTATCCATGAATGAATGTCAACGTGGTTTTTGATAACAAAAAACTAATAGCTAGCATGTTTCGAAAATGCGCAATCGAAGACAAACAGATTTTGATTCTGTTATGATAACCGCTTGAATAATACCACTATTGTATAACGTGAACCGCCGACGAAATGATCGATGAGTGAATGTCGAGGTGTGTTGGGATAGAAAAAAATCATCGGCAGATTTCGAACCTGCACAGCCCAATAGAAACAGATTTCCATTCTGTTGTGGTTACCACTTCGGCCAGGATACTTGCCAAATTAAGATGAACCCCCGAAGACATCGTGAAAATTCCAAATATTTCTGTAGCAAAGACTGATGATATTGGCATGATAGATCAGTCTACTTGACGCGTTTGATTGAAAACACTCACCCATGAGGGTTCGCTGGTAATTGGTGGCTGTTCGTCGTCATAGCACAATTTCCAGAGGTATGGGACGTGGGCAGCCGCAGAATGGAGCGCGATGAGCATGAATTTGGGAGGCTGGACTCGAATGCCAGTTTGAGAGTGATCCTGGAATTGGACTTGTGTGAGATTCTCCAAACCAAAAGAAATAGGATGGACCCAGTACAGTGTATATTTGTGCGAGACATCCTTTCAAGGGCATAAGTATATAAATTTTACGAGTTACGACAAAAACCAACCGTACTGTGGGGTGTAGACACCACGCGGGCGCGGCGTAGCTGTCGAAGTAAGTGCGCAGTGCCACCTCAAGTAACATTCCATTCTCCGGGTGGTGTATTCAAAGCTCCGGTGACTGCGCACTTGTATATTGCATCATAGCACCCCCTGGACAGAAATTTTTGAGAAAAAAAAGTACATAAAACTATTCATCGACATTGCAGGACTGATTTTAAAGGACAGAAGTGGTTCATGACTATTGGGATGAGCTAGCTCGAAAGCACGAACACTAGGTGAGGACGAACTCGTGGGTACATTTAATATTGCCTGTCTTGTGATCTGTGGTATTGCCGCCGAAGGAACAGTGAGCTAGCCTCCTTCGTTCAATTTCATCATAATGAGACAGTCGCCAACGCTTCTTGTATCTTCGCTTCTTCCTGCGCCCATTTTGGAGGGGCCATCCTACATGCATCTCCAACGCGGCCATATGATACATCGCCCAGGCGCGCCACAGGCTTGTACTTTGTGAGGTCGATAATACCTCTGTCTGTGAGAACGTCTTTGCGTACGTGAATGTATTTGACGCGCGCAACGATGAGCGTGCACTTGTGCTCGCCTGTGACTGGGTGGGTGATATCCATAGAGTTGTAGAGCTGTTGGGACGCGGTATGGTTAGCGAGCGAGCAGGCTCAACAGGAAATGAAATTACCTCGCACTCCAAGCTAAAAGCGCTTTCCTTGACGCGGGAGGCTTTTATTTCCACCTGGACACTTTGTTGTTAGCATATATATCGTATGATAAAGGTGCACGCATACGCATTTTTCCTTCGTCAGACCGCTGATACTCCACTCGTCGAAGTCGCGAGGAGCGTCTATGGAAGTTGCATTTGCATTCTCCATGAATGGCTCGCTGATGATGTTCACGCTGAATTCTTTGCTCTTCTTTAAGTTTGCGGCTGTGTCTTTGAGGCCGCCCGAGGCGTTGTTATTGCATCTGAATGAGATGACGGGCGGATAGGTCGTGACCTATGGGAGAAAGTTATTGGATCGATGAAGAGACATGTTTTTTGTGTATTTCTCACTGTGTTAAACCAGCTAATGGATGCAAGCCAGGTAAGCGTGCAGAGCGCGTTAGATGACGGAAGTGTGTATTACCTGAATGGTGCCAGGTTCTCTATACCCTCCTCGCTGATTGTGGACACAAATGCGATGGGCCGCGGTACGATGCCCGAATTCAAGAGTTTGTGCGTATTGCTGTCGATTGCGGTCACGATAGCGGCTGAGCAACAGGTCGAGGAGTACGTACGCCTCGTCTAATTCTGCTGTATTATAGACTTTCCACCCTGCAGATTCACCTGCGAGCCAGTCTTTTCCGACAGGAGTGGTGTCGACTTTCTCACCATACGTCCATGATGGATTGGGCGATTGGGTGAAGGTGGAATGGGTGGTGGAATTGAATGCAGGGACGGGCATTTTTGGTTGGTGCACTAATAGCTGGATCAAGAAAGCGAGACTCACCCTTGTATTTATATAGTTACATGTTTGCAGAGAAAAGCTTGCTTTCACAGATACTACGAGCTCTCGAGCTGATAATGGACCTACAATGTTGACAGAGTCGATAAGAGTGTTGAAATTGGTCTTAAATTGCTTACTACACAATTTGATAATCTAGCTTCTATACGCGATGATCGCCACCGTCATGTTACTTTTGACGTGCACGCTCTTTTCTTAATTGCCGCCTCGGTATCAATTGGCTGGCGCTAGAGCTTGCAGTGGAAAGCCTCTCCGTTTGCAAGCATTCTAACTCAGCCTATCAGATAACATGATGTGCGTTCAACACATTACATACAATTGGAGGTGTCGGCTAATCCAACACTTAGATACAGACAAAGGTACTTTCAGTGATGTATCTTCATAGGAGCCTCTGTCCAGGAGGAAATCTCGGCCAGTAACTGGGAAAGGATATCTCGTTTCACCCTCTGATTCGAAGGCTTGTATTGACACTTTCAAAGAGCCCGCGAGGGAAGAACTTCAAACGACCGTGACCAATCACGACGAAGACGGGCGCGAAGCTCCTGATGATTGGATCGATACGACAAAATAAGGTACATTGATGAACGCACAGGATTGTAAAACAGTTACCAAGTCCTTATGTGGATCCGAGCCATGTCACAATTGACCTCCTGAATGTTTCGACCCATCAGCCGGACTATCTACATAACTTGGTATAGTGCTCATTTCTAAGAGTATATTCCATCTGAATATCAAACAGGATGCCTCGTGATGCGTCAGCTATCATGCCATAACGGTTATCGTTCCATTTTGGCAATGTAGTGAGTATCCTGTAGTATTCTGGTATTGCTCGCGGATATCCCAGACATACACCCCTTCCAGAGAGTGAATTACAGGCTTCTGCGACATAATGGTAGACGTTGGTACGTATTCCATTGGTAAAACCCCAATGAAATCAGGCATCGTGAAAATGCTGCGACCGCTGCCGGTGCTTCCAAACGGTGAATGTGTGTCAACTACACCATCTTGATGGTTCCCAGCATTCAGGCCACACTGATATTTTCCTGCAGAGCTTGACTGAGCCGACTTCTCGAACAGGCGCTGTTCGAAGACCGGTTGCTGGTAATGGGTAGGTGACAAGTGTGTTGGATAGGGCGCATGATCTGAGCTGCACAGTCTCGAATAGATTGGCGTGTGTATCATTGAACCTAGCCATATCATGAGCTGAAGGGGGGGATGGGGTGAGCTTAACGGTATATTAAAATTGATGACGCCATATGAGGATGTTGTAAGATATGTTGGAAATCCAACCCGTCAATACGGTTCATAAGATAGTATCTTAAATTCGTCTGGGAAAATCACTAGAGTTAGCCCAGCGCTCGTTTTATATCAAGATGTTGGCATACTTCCTGCAGCGGACAACGAGTTCTGCATGGACAATGTTGGTGCAGCAGCCTGAAAGGTGGACAATGCGTTACATATGTGCATCTGGAGACACATGGGCGCAGGATTACTTGTAGGATAGTAGTAGTTATAAATGTTCTGCATTAAGCCCTGTAGTCCTTCTTGTCAGCTTCGCACACGGAGTATTGGAAGGCATATGACATTTGACTGACTTTGGCACATCAGACTTACATTAATGGTGGACTTTCGTATGCATCTCAGAATCCAGAAAGCTGATGTCTGAAATCTGGTTACTCAGGAGTTGGAGCGCACTACAAATTAGTCTTCGGTGCCGCAGTTCAAGATAACAGTAACCGAGCAAATTTATATTGATCATATAAAGTCCTTCAAGGCACTGATGGCAGAGTACTAGCAGATGTGACCCACACTCCTGGGATATCGTCAAGAAGACTCGGAGAGCGAGGAGTGGCAAATCAGGATCTAGCAGTGGCTTCTGCTTGATGTGCATTTCCAAGAGAGTCTGAGCATTAGGATAGTATTCATATTCATACGCGACCACCAAAGCTAGTTTACGTTTGTCAGAGCGAGCAAAGTAGAATAAGATTCCGACATACAATTGTCGTTGAATACACGAGTAGTGAATGCTTCACGGACACGAACAATGCTTGTATGCCCAACACGCGACCACGTTTCGATAGCTCCAAATGCAGTTTGGTGCATTAACCTGAAATCTGCACAAGTCAACGATGCAGAGTAAATATCCTAGGTATGACAAAATTTCGACACGACGAAGAGCATATGATACACCATCGTTGGAACTGGTTGCGCGATTGGCGGTGGGGTACCAACTAAAGAACTTGCACCGCTCTGTAACAGAATGTTCAAGAAGAGCTAATGAATGATACCCCAGGAGTTCATCAGGTAGGTTATTTCCAGGTAATGGGACCAGTTGTGAGGCTGCTGAGCGTTTATGCGCCCACCTCTTGGCCATCCACAGGGACAATCATCCCTACAACGCGGAACAGGAGTCTTCCTTAGGGAACGAATGATTCTGGGCCCTGTTGGTGTGGAGAAAGGTTGTCAATAACTGCAGTTTTGTACGTCTTGAGAATGAGGTGCAACATAGCAGGGATCTCCTGGGACGCAGGTTGGGATTGAGCGATAGTGACGAGTGTAGGGGAAAGGGTGGCAGTAATGCCTGGTAAGACATCGGCTTTTGAAGGGAATCTACGCGTTGATTAGAGAAATCCGAAGAATGACAATGAAACACATACCTGAACGCTCTAACTCATTCAAGGGCAACTACACCACCAGCTCCTACTTCTCTCACAACTCCGCTTCCCGAGGGCTATTTCACATCATCCAAACGATATGCTCTATACGTCTTGACGATATCCCAGGAGTGACACACTCCTAGAACGAGTCGTCAAGAAGTATAGAGTGAAGAGTGGCAAATCATAATCTACATACATGGATGTATTAACTCTCACACACCAATTATGGGTCCCGGTGTACCCTTGATTGTTGTGTTCAATGTAAAGCTAGTGGCATGCGGACAGTTTACAATGTAAACTGTCCACATGTCACTAGCCGTCACTGCCACATACTTGGCTCGCTTATATCATAACTCGGAGCCAATAACGACAGCAGCTTTCTTCCAAACCTCGATGACATTTTTCTCGCCTACAACACTCGGATAGCGTTGCAGCCAAACGTGACGACAGTTTCCGGGCTGCCAGTGATCGGTTGAACAGCATGACAGGCCTCAGTGAGCAAGTCCCGTGAAGGGCTGGCATATTGAGTGTACGAACACGTCGTTTGTGCTCTCCCCGCATCGGATGTGCATGTCGCGAGCCGAATACTACACACATACCATACCTATGCCAATCGTGATAACATTGTCCAGGATCCATCATCTACTTTCAAGGGCCGCTAGCATGCGTGGGCATGATGAGATCATTGTCGGCCGCCGGTTCTGATCTGATAGCCCATCACGTCACGTAGGCAAATGTTCAACAATCTCGTGGGGAATTTGCTGCAACTTCGTGCACTCTTCCTGCAACCAGCTGCAAGCGAGCACCCATAAATACCCACTGCTTGTCCTCCGAGTGCATTTATCCCTGCAAAAACCCTCGTGCAGGACTCGAACAACAACCTACCAACCACTGATCACACTACTGTCTGGCGTTAATATATCGTTTCACGACTTGAACACTTGAAAAGTTGAATCTGACTGGATTAACATTCGCGTGCGTCGCCCGTCGAGATAATCAATATATACTCACCTTGTTGTTCCAAAGTAGCGCGTTGTTCTATTACATGTTGCATTCGGTGTCACAATCCATCGTCAATCAGTCATCAACAGGCTATGCCGCCGGATGTTCAGGCCGTTCAGGCTTTAAGATCAAGTTGGGAAAAGCTGTCCCACGTCTCTGTCAAGGGCGCTGAGTATGACTCTCGTGAATGCCAGCCCCATCCGAGACAGTTGGAAGGGTCCTGGGTAGATCTTACCAACTGTGTTCACGCATTATTGGGCCACAGAGACAATAGCCAACTTATTTGGCTTCATGGTGCGGGGGGTGTCGGAAAGTCTGCTGTTGCATTTAATATTGCTGAAAGGATGAGGATAAAAGAGCCCACGGATATCGAAAAGCGACTTGCAGGATCTTTCGTTTTCTCGCGCAAACACACGAAACGCTCTACGACTGGATATTTTTTTGCGACACTCGCCTACCAGGCTGCAAGCATTTATTCTAACTTCAAGGAGGTTGCGATAGAATCCATCTTGGACAATCCAGCCCTTCTAGACCCCGACAAGTCTCTTCGCGAACAGATGGAGAAGCTCTTTCTCTGGCCTCTCTGGAGGCTTCGTATGAGACAGAGCAAGTGTCCGCCTTTGGTGTTCGTTATCGATGCTCTTCATGAATGTGCATCCAAAGCTGAGGTTGCCGACCTCATCACCCTGCTTGCCCAAGTCCTTCGCGAGCCTCATGTACCCGTGATCCACATTCTGCTCACTAGCAATACGCAAACGCACATCCGTGAAGCTTTTCAGAAAGCAGAGGTGCGCCCCCTGGTGTCTGAGATACGAGCAAGCACTTCTGGCGAGATTCTTGCTATGGACGTGGCATCCCGTGACCTATACGTAACTGGAGACTTGCCACATGTCCTCACTATGAACTTGGAACCCCGTAACGCGTGCATAACTGGGGACTTGTCAACCGCTGAAGAGCTGTTAACGAAAGAGATTCAAGCTAGTGGTGTCAACAACCACCAGTCCTACTGCAAATCGGTCATTTGTTATGGCGCGGAAATATGACTGGGACCATGCGCTTGAAGACGCACTTCAGGTACGATTCGCTGATCCATCAAGAACTCCCTGCTAACTTTCATAATGACGCAGTCTGTCAGTCTTCACCCCTCACTGACAGGTTATATCTCCAAGGGCATTGCCCTGTGCGGAAAAAATCACCTCCAGGATGCGATAAGGGCATTTGACCTCGCATCTGTAGTTCACGAACAGTGATTCAGAGACTACTCTCCTTCTCTTGATTAAGGCAAGGGTACCAATTTCTTCTCGTGTATTCCTTGCTTCAACCAGTCTCAGGCCGTTGCACTTTTCAATGCAAATCAGCATGAGGATGCAATACTACGGGTCCAAGAGTTGGTTGCTATTTATCCCAAAATCGACACTCTTGCATGTCGTGTCGTGGAAGTGAGTGTCATATGTTCTGTGACCTCTGCAGAACCCTTCCTTGCGTGACACCAATTTTCTCAACTCTATGCACCAGGCATGTCTATGCGTCCACCTGGGTACCAATGCCTTGAACGGCGGGCGTCACAGCGAAGCTGCTGACCACTTCACTGCAGCTGTCAAGACCTGTGCTTTTATATCGCAATTGGACATTCATTCTAAATACCAAGACTTTGTGGTTGTACGTTAACACGATACGACTGTGAATGTTTGCTCATACCTAACCGTACGGCGGACTTTGTCTAGCTCTTTGGGTGGGACCTCAAGTCCTTGTGGGAAAATGCAAACCAGAAAAAGTGCGATGCACTCCTTCGCGCAGGTCGGCTTGGAGAAGCAATCGAGTCGCACCGATACATGATGGATATGAGTGACGGAACTACGAAGGCGAACTGCCTTGAATGGTCTACTAGCAAGTCTTAATTAATATCGCCTGAGCTACAATCCTCATGCGCATATAAATTAGCTTTCATGCGAAAATGCAACGCACTCTATGCTGCCAATGGAGTTACTGAGCTTGCTGCGAGTGGAGATGCTGCCTTGGCTGAGAAAGACTACGACCGGGCTATTGAACTATACTCGGCAGCGATCGAGCTGGACTCTGCAACCGATACCATCTTTGCGAACCGGAGTAAGGCGAGGTTGTTGAAAATGCTATGGGAGGATGCACTTCTAGATGCGGAAAAGGTGTGATGGTATCTGTTTCATAATGGGCCACGCTCATTTCAGACATACGCAGGTCATCGAGCTAAATCCTTCGGCTTATCTTGGATACCTGCTGAAGCACGAGGCGCTTCATGGCGCGCAATGCTATGACGAGGCCATCGAGGCTTTCCAAATCATGTTGCTAAAACTGGATGAGGCTCCCGAACCGCAATTACAAAGTAAGCTCCGAATAATACGTGCATCAAAATGTTTGACTCTTTGTCCAGAACTGCACCAACATTGTATCAGTCCATTTGAAGCAGAAAGTGCTATTCGACAAGTTCTTCATGCTCACCTCGACAATGCCCCACTTCGTCTAATCAACACATCCAATGGGCGCTTATGTGATCGAGCGGCCCAGACACATACTTTCAAGACGAGTGCAGAATACAAGGAGCTGTTGGCATCCATGATAAACAATGCAGATCTCCAATTGGAGCACATCCAAGACGTGGTGGCTATGTACTTCCGTTGGGTCATGCTATCGCATAGGTGGGGAGAAAAGGAGCCGCTGCTGCACGACATCCAAGACAAGGCCGTGTACGAGATGGAATCGGTTGACAACATCACGAAATTGCAGTCATTCTGCGAAATCACTCGTGATGCGGGATTCCTATGGGCGTGGATGGATACGTGTTGCATTGATCAGACAAACAATGTCGAGCTCCAAAAATCGGTCAACTCCATGTTTGTTTGGTATCACAACTCGGCGCTTACAATCGTCTATCTGTCGGACGTTCTGCCTTCATCCAAGTCTTGTACGTTGGCCAGGAGTGTCTGGAATAAGAGAGGATGGACGGTCCAAGAATTCTTGGCTCCTAAAGTCATTCTTTTTTATCGCCAGGACTGGACTCTATACCTCGACTACCATTCTACCAACCACAAGGAGTCTACGGCGATTATGCGGGATCTGGGGGATGCTACAGGCATTGATTTACAGTCCATCGTCACCTTCCGTCCAGGGATGAAAAGCCCCCGAGAAAAACTCCAATGGGCATCGACACGTATCACCACATTGCAGGAAGACATAGCGTACTCATTATTTGGCATCTTTGGTGTCCACCTACCCGTAATGTATGGTGAGAACAAGCGAAACGCGCTCGGGCGGCTCTTGCAGGAGATTGTTGCTCATTCGGGCGACGTCAGTGTGCTTGACTGGGTCGGGAAACCATCCGAATTCAATAGCTGTTTGCCAGCAGACATCTCTTCGTATCAATCTCTGCCATGGTTGCCATCTCTTTCCGAAGATGATATCCAGACAGCGGTCTCATCGCTGCAAGATGATGTGGTCGTAGAGATGGCTTGGGGATTGTACCGTGAGCTTGGCTCCCTGAGGGCTGCTCGTTTTGCGCACCGCCGGCTGCATCTGCCTTGCATCGCATTCCTTGTCACCGAAGTCAGAGGGAAGCCTGGTCAAAATCAGGGGGCCAATTTCACGTATCAAGTCAAGGCCAAAGGGCTTCATGATTTGTTGATCACCACGGAGGACAGGCTGATCCAGTTTTGGCCTGGGAGACCCGCTCTGCAAACATTCTATCTTGTTCGTCCATGGAATCGTGATCTCCTCGGGCTACCCGACTTTGCGGAGCTTCCCAGCCATGCAGAATATCCCCCTTCTCCCGACTCCTCGCAGAGCATGGAAGAATTCCAGACTTCACCTGGATCTCCGTTAGATAATATTCTTCTTGTGCCCTTTGGAGAAAAAGAGACGGTTGATTCAGAGTCTCAATCACAAGCATTACGATTAATTGCTCGCCTTGAACAGCCGTTCAGCGCATTTTTGCTAGCACAGCAACGCGGTGGAGAATACAAGAGAATTGCGTCAGATCATGTTATAGTCGCACAAGTCAAAGACATTGTGTCTATTCGTGATGTTATAGATATCAGGACACTAGAGATATTGTAGTATACATATTGTGGATGAAGAATACCTGATCTCCTGAGTTACATGTATGCACCCATAATTGTTCGATGCCGTTTTGACTGGAATCGGGCTATATCATGAATGAATGGGGGCATGATAATCATGTGCTAGTGGATTGCCAGCATCGTCGAGTGTCAACACTCAATTGACCCATCTAGCAACAAATTACAGATTCCCAACATTCAAACCTCGTGTCCTTTACAACTACGACAATCAATGCAATCATTGTGAAGGTGCAGACAGTTACATTCGCGACATGCCATATTGCTCTCGAATGTAATTCTGGTAATTGCCTTTGACACCCATTGCAGGATCTTATAATGTTCTGACTCGAATCAGCTGGTCATCATGAATGGTCCATACAGGGCTCCATTACATGTGATGTAGGGGCAGCGTGTTGCAACCTATCATTACGGTATCATTGATGAATAGATGATTTGTTGGTAATGGGCATAATATCCGTATGCTAGTGGTCTACTCGATCGACCCGGGAAACACCACTGAACACATCTATAGCAACAATTACAGATTCCAAAATATTTTACTCAGTGTCCCTGGCCTCAGGATACAACTCATGCGCCACCTGATCTGCAATAGCCTCCTCATGGTCAAGAGGCCCATGAGATTTCCGATGATCATCAACATCCAGCTTCACCTCGTTCTCTTTTTCCAGGATGCCGATGACTTCAGGATGTGCCTGATCCTTTGGCTCACCGGTAGCACTCACGTCACCTGCTTGCACCTTAACATCCTCTTTTTCCTCGGCCACCACTTCGGACGCTGCACTGGTCGGTTCGAATGCCACCACACTAATCTCCTTCTCATCCACATTAACAACCGGCGCATCTGGCAACGCAATCCTCTGGCTCTTGATTTCCTGCTGTTTATCCTTGGCAAATACATCCCGCCCGGGCTCTGGCACACCAATAGGGACGGCGGTGCCATGTTCGTCTTCAGGCAACGCGGCCCCGTCTTGCCCGAGCTTGTCCTCGACCACGATGGCCGCGCGCCCGCCAGGCTCACCGCCAATGGTTGCCACTGGGGTGGTCCGGTTCAAAGTAGGAACAGTGACGCCCGAATACTGAGAGTACTGTTTGACGTTAAGTCAGAGTGCCCCATAGATTAGATAAAACCCACCTCGTCAAAAAACTCGTTACTAACGAACGCTCGTCAAAACCAAAACTCCTGACACAATATCCAAGACTCACCAGGCAAAGTCCCAAGTCTTCACCCACTGTGCGTTCGTGCACTTCTTTTTCGTCCAGGGGTTGCCGTACGTCAAGGAACTAAACTTCGAATACGTAATGATCGCTATGATCATAAGGATGGCAGCGATCTGTAACCGAATCTTTGGTCGTAGAGTCGATGTGGCAAGATCGAAAACAGCGCAGTTAAGCAAAACTGCAAAGTATAGCGCAGGGAAGTAGTGGTGAAGGAAGAGCTGACGGCCCATCAGGAAGAAAGGGAAGTAATGCATGCAATACCCGACAAAGAGAAAACCACAGAGGGAATCATACTTGACAACCTTGGCTAAAGCAGGTTACCTGGATCAGCTTAACACGAGACTGAACTGCACTAATCCTCACTATTGTCAAAATCACGATATCCTCTCTTCGCGCGAAGTAGGAGGAAACCTCTGACGATCATATATGTGATGACCGAAGCCGTGCTCGACCACCAAACAAATGGATTACCAATTAGGTAGATCTGGCGATGATCCTTGACCCAGAAATTCTGATATATAACTAATCAGATATGAATCACAATTTCAATCGTATAACTCACAATACCACGGCGAAGACGAGGCCAGGTCAAAGGTCGAGAGTCATACATGTGACGGTCGGTCAATCCAGCATTGGTTGTCCACATGACCTGCTGCAGCTCCCAGAACTTGGACAAGAATCCAGGAATCTTGTAATTGACCTTTGGAGCATCGGTCGGTACTATGAAGAAGCACTTCTGAGAACATAATACCCAATGAAAGGTGATACAGAATCCTTACGTTGTGGGTGCTTTGCAGCAGTCTCGACGTACCATAACGAGTTGGCTTTGACAGCGTTCTTGTTACACGTGACCTCCTGCTGTTCAAAACCCCATTCGGGGAGTTTCACTTTGTGTGAGAAGAGGTAGCAGCCTGTATTCAGGTGCCTGAGCTTGAAATGAGTTCTCAATGTCCTCAAGCGCTTGCTCGATTCCTTATCGCTGCTGTCGCCCTTTTCAATCTCAACAACCCAGTCATCGTTGATGTCGCCGACAAAACCAGCCATGCCATACGCTGAAACCTCGTTCTGGAAGTCGACATCTGAGATGGGCGGGCGGACTTCATGCGAGTGGAGGGCCTTGTCGGTCACGATATGCCTTAGCTTGATGCGGGAGCCGTGGTCAATATACACAATAGGCTTGTGCTCGTAGTCGTACTGTTCATAGCTATCAACTGTTGCGTTGAGCACTCGCCAGAGATTATTATCATCCTTATGTGGGTAAAGTGTGATTTGTTGCTCTGTCAAGCTATGCAATGAGAGATGAGATAAAACAAAGACCACACGTACGTGAACTTCCTCCAGGGTAGTTGTGAAGATGGGAGTGCAGATAACCGCCTTGTGTGTTCAGATGTCGGATTGTGATATCTGAACCAAGGGCAACATCTAGAACAATATGAGATAAGCACATCCATGTACATCACTGCAATATACGGACCTGCGTACGTGTCCTCCATCCCACGTCCCAGTGTCTGCCTGAATTCCGAGCTCATAAACGCGTCGCCCTCTCCTGAGCTTCCAAGAATAAGGAAATGCAGCTGGAACATGGTCATGTAGAAAAGGATAGGAATCAAGATGAGACAGACAGCCCGCGCGAAGAAATGCTTCGCCCACATCCTTGGACTGACACGAAGATCGCCCAAGAGAAGCCACAATCGCAGGATAGTGCACACACCAACCGTCGCAATTGTGAAGAGACCAACCCATTTGCAGGATACGACAGCGCCGAGGGACAGACCAGTCAAAATATGCCATGTCCACCACTCTGTGGTAAATGATTCTTTCTTGTCCTCATTCGAAAACCCCACAAAAAAGAAGACAGTGAGGGCCGTGAAAAACACCAGGGGAGAATCCAGTAGGATATGGCGAGATTGTGTGATTAGTCCATTTTCGAATGTCAGAAATATTGATGCGAGTAGTGCGGTGGTTGCGCGACAGTCAAGAGCCCGTAGAGTGAGATATGCGATTGGGATAGTTGCGACTCCAAACGTAGCGGGTACCATTCGCATAGCCACATATGGCGCATTTTCAAAGACCCTAGTTAATGCATGCTCAACAATAGAAAATTCACATCGTTTCCAGCACACTCACTTCCCAATCTCTTTGAAGTCAAAATCGCCGTTGAAACCAAATATGAAGGCCGCCGCAGTGATCAGTAATTTTGCAAGTGGAGGGTGCACGTCGACGAAATACCGTGTCTTGATGTAGCGCGCCGCAAACTTACCAAAGTGCACCTCGTCGAAACTAGCGGATATGTCAGATGGGGTAGAGTGAATATCCGATACACTCACACCACACTGTCTGGTTTTGATATTCGGAACATCCTGACGCCAATTGCAATCAGAAGGACAACCGCCAGCAGTTTCCATTCCCCAGATGTGATGCTGAGACCACCTGGTGAATGGCTTCTTTGCCCAGGTCCGTACCCCTTGGAAGCTGCTTCACGTCGTTCATCTGCGCTCAGGTGGTCTTGTCGTATTGGCGGATATTTATGAGATGAAGGAGTGACATGTGGAAGACCGGGCGGTGGAGTAGCTGGACGCCGCACTCTGACGTTAGAGGCCATGGACCAAGTACAAGGGCAAAACGAGATAATGTAAAAAGTGCACTGGATAAAAGGGAGTGCTGGACGCCAGCTATGAATAGTAAGAAAAGGCGCTTTTGAAGTTCGGTGAGTGACACAAGCTGCGGCAGTAATACTAGTGGGATGAAGTTATTTGTTCTTGTTGAATTTACAAGGCTTTGGCAAATAAACAACCCCGCATACATGTTTCTACGAAAATGCTTTTATGAACTAGGCTATTTGAAGTAAGTAAGTATTCATGGAAATCGGCATTATGTCTATTCATAATTAAGTAAGATATGCGATTAACTTATTCAGATTCCTCATCCTCAGATTCCTCGGGTTCAGATGCTTCCTCTTCGCTTTCGGATTCAGATGCCTCTTCTTCGCTCTCGGATTCCTCGCTCTCTTCTTGACGAGGAACAACAAGAACCGATGTGCCTCCGTCTTTCGTGACACGAGCGCGTGTCTTCATAATGATGTAACATCTTCCAAATTGGCTCATTTTCAAGACAGTCGGGGTATCTCCTTCAGTTCTCCTTGAGCCAGGAATTTCTGCATCCTGGGGGAACACACCAAGCCCTGATGGCGCAAGAACAATCGCCTGGCCAGTCTGGACGTGTGCACTGTATTAGCAGAGCTTCTCTGTTCAAGTGCCTGACGTACCTGGAGTTTAACAACGGTGTCAAATGCTGCATCTGCAGACACATCAGCAGAGATGTGCCGTGCAAGGTGGTCCCACCATGCAGGAGAAGAAAATCGATGCATGATAGCCACGGTACACAAATCTAACAGAACAGGTGGCACCACAGTTGGCTCTGAGTTTTGTATAAGCATTGCTTCTCCGTCTGACTGAGGACTGAAATTACCTTGAGTAGAAATGATAACACGCATCCCTAAATGCCTCTGCTCTCTCGTGAGCGTCAGAAGGGCCTTGGTTAGCCCTGTAACTCCTCTGCTCGTGGACAAGTACTACAGTACGTTAGAACGGCGTAACTATAAAGAGATATCGAACGAAATACCTTGTGGGCTTCATCGACGACGAGAACCTTTCCGGTCTCAACCTCAGCCCTCACGAATAGCCTCGTGACGATCTCGAACAAGCCGCACGCAGAGCCTGTATCAATGAATGGATCTGATAGATCAACAATAGTCAATTGTCCCGCAGCGAAACGATGCGGAATCGATTTAGGAGCAACAACGTTTGATCTGGGCCCACTGATATTGGCGTACGTCTTTGAACCAAAAGTGGCTGGCTGTGGACGGTTGGACTCCATGAACGAGTTCAGGAGGGTCAGGCGCTGCTCAAGACCGGCAATTTGTGCGGGGTTGAACGATCTCTTCTCTTCCTCAAGTCGCTCCATGAATAATTTGTAGGAAAATCTCTCTCCCAAATCTCGTAGAATACTCTGGAACGAAGCGGTCAGGCTATAGCACCATGAACGAATTGTCATCTATGACTTACGAGAACGATCTGAATATAGAGTGGCGCTGAATCTGATGACCCTACAGCCATCATAGATAGAAAAGCTTGCGCATCCAACTCTGTCTCGTTGAATAGTAAGGGCACTACTTCGACGCTCTTTCCGAGAGGTGCGTAAACACTCTTCATAGTATTGAGGGAAGACTTGGACACGAAAACTCGCACTTTCGGCGTCCTTACACCCTCCTTTAACGGGACACCCACCCATGCAGCCTCACTCGGAAGTGAACAGATACCACCTTCTCCGAAGTGGAGAACTAGTCCTGCTAGAGGCTGCTGCAGGGATCCTATTTCCCGGAGTTTCGGAATGAGCATGTTTTCCAGGAGGACCGAAACCGTATGTGATTTTCCCGAGCCTTGTACTCCACACACTACAGCAGTGAACGGTGCATTCTGGAGAGCTCTTGAGATACATAGGCTAAATGGTGATCTGAAGAACCCACCGTGTTAACATAGAGTCTGGGATCTACAGGGACGTAGGTACTTGATTTGGAACTTAGTACCGAAAATGAATATTAGGGATACAAAACAGAGAAACGACATACTGTATTGACGACACCTGACCCATCACTCCATATTGTGTGGAATGTTTCTTGTATCCAGCAGTGATATACGCTTCTCTCGTAATGAGAGGGGCGGTCTCTAGTTCATGATCCTTACTGCGGTCGGACGCGTCTACTGTTGAAATCTGGAGATGCTTCAACTCCACCTGCATTGTTGAGAATCAGGAAGCTAAGAGGTACATAAGAGACAAACTTTTGCAGCTTTCACTGTGTCAAGGTCATAGATGGGCTCGTCGATTGCTTCCGCGGGTTCTGCACGAGTGTCATTATTATCATTTTTTGCCTGTCAAAAGATATTAGGTTGCATAAATTCGTAAGGTACAATGTATATACCACAGGGGGTGCCTCGGTGTCGGACAGCTTTTTTGCTTTTGGTGAGAGAGTCGTTCCAGGGGTCGACCTATCAGTTCTCGAAGGAAGAAGCTATGGGATTTAAAGCCTTAGAAACAGCCTGATTGTTATAAAGATGCAGTTGGTTACATTAGTCCTGAACGTAAACGGAACTGGTTTCGTCGATATTGAAGTCTTGCGAACGGTCGAAGCCACGCCCGATGCAAGCGGAGGTTGCCTGGAAGGCTGACGAACAGCAGGTTTCCGCGATGTTACCTTGCCTGCCTGGCTCCTCGCAACTGCTCTACTCGAGCGGCCGATTCAGAACGTTCACCAGAAAACTGCAAGACCCGTTATCGAAGTTACATTTAACGAGTCTCAACCTGCACGCACCACGAACTAGTAAATGAAAGCTGAATAAGTATGAAAGAGCTATCCAATAAGAAAAAAAAACATACTAACCATCGAACTAGTGAGACTGATTTGTATCGTCAAGGGCGATTTTTGGTGATAGCGTCGAACAATCTCCAAGACAGAGGGAATTTTGGAACAGGTCAAGGTTAGCCGTGACGGAAAATGCAAAGACGCGTTTATATAATTTGAATTAGGACACCGCGACACGATCACGTGCTTAATATTAATTTCCTGTGCTTAGGGCTAGTTACTCGTGACCCTCAACAGGTTAGCCTCGCCCTCAAGTCGAGCGCTGATGAACAGAAAATAAGTATTTCATGAACTTGAAGCCCATTCCGCGATGCCGAGCGCTCCAAGTCAAGCTTTTAGTACTTCATGATGCGGCACAGGCTGGTGAGAAAAGGATATGGTCTAGAATGCTCGTTTCATATATTCGACTTGGACGCGAACAACTACCCGGCCGCGTCTCTCAAAAGATATCACTCAGCCACTTTTGTACAAGCCTGCACCACACTTGCTCCCTTCTCCAGGAGAAAGTAATTGCAGGGAGATTGTCCTTGCATTTGACCTGCGCCGTGTTGAACAGTGTCGACCGAAACCACCAAAAGACAGGACGTGCCCCTGTGAATATGCTGAGAAGCTAAAATACTTCAGGACACTTAACATAATACGGCACCCACGTGCTTTCCCCAGTGACCGCCAACATGTCGCCCACGTCGAACTTGCTGGAATGCGAAGCGCTACTTGAACCTGACGAACACTATCCCCTGTACATCACTGCCAAGAAGTACTGGCTACCGGAATTTGAAGCTCATTGGGACAATAAGGAAGCAGTCACGCTTGTTTTACTTCATTCGACCAGCTTTCATAAAGAGACTTGGCAGCCTACCTTGGAGCGTATCTTCCAATGTTATTCAGCTCATTCCAGAAATTCGTCAAAATTGTTAAAGATCAAATGCGCATGGGCAATCGACTGCCCAAACCATGGTGTATCTGCTGCTCTCAACGATGACGCACTTCAACAAGCACCTTTTTACCGCGACTGTGAGTCCATTGATTGCACGATAACAGATGAACAGTTGAACTGGCACAGTTGGGTGTCGCAGATATGCAGATGCTGTTCATAGATTCATGTCTGCTGGATCAAGGTTCAGGCCCATGTTTGACTTCAGAAGCCAGCGTCTTATCGGAATAGGACATTCTCTTGGTGGAGTTGCTATGTTAGCCTCTTATTCCTCGCAACATGCGTGCTCTCCATTTACAGGCCTTGTGCTAGAACTATATTGCAGAACCTTGAACCGGCCTTCAAATTTTCTTCTGTCATCCTCGTAGGAACCCATGCTCAGTCCAAGTGCAGAGGCAGTGGAACCATTGCGCCGTATTCTCATCAAATATGCTTACGAACGAAGAGACGTGTGGCCTTCTCGAAAACACGCATACCAGGACCTGAAATCAAAAAGGCGGTGTGAACGCTGGGACCCGCGTGTCCTGGATTTGTATATTGTACTGCATCCTCTTATCGTTCTGTTGCATTGTCACCCTAATGACATCGCAGAAATTTGGACTCCGGACTCACCCAGGTGCGCGTCATCTGCAAGCACCCTATGATGGTATCAGCTTAGCATGTTCACGTGAGGAAGAGGTGGTACGCGACCAAGATTCTCTGTAAACTAATCGACCCCACTGAGCTCCACTTTCAGACGATGTACAGAGAGCCAGACGGTGCAACCAAACCAGTGCAAGATTTGGACAAAATTTGCCCACGCATTCCCGTCAGCATCGTGTTTGGAAGCGATAATGAGTTCATGTACGCACTTTCCACAAACCCAAGCTTCATCTTTGACGGATGGATATGTGGTGCTGTAGACCCCGCGCAGTGCAGATGCCCTGATTGATCCGGCTTCAGGCAGGCGTTTTTCCTCTGTTACGTGGATTGACGGAGCGGGACACCTGGTATGCAGCACAATTATTCCTCTTTTGACATCAAGTAATCATCTTTCACCAGGTGCCTCAGCACGCACCCGATCAACTCGGAGAACAGATATTCGATATTTTATCCACTACATCCTCTCTCACATTATTTTCTAGGCTATAATATATCACCATCTGCATTCATTGGACGCAGTTGGCTATCGATGACACAGATACTCGGACAGCTTCAAGTCTCGCCCATTCGCCCATCGAGCTACCATCCTCACCGACGATACCTCTCCACTGTAGTAACCTGCCTGTCAGGGCATCCCATTTCACGAACTTTTCGTCAAGCATCATACTCGCTTGCCATAAGTCCTCGACAATACCACCCCACGCGTGCAGGGTATCAGGTACTGGTTGTTGAATGTGCAAGCCATGGCCGTAGTACGGCGGCTTAGAAGGGATGGCAGGTCCGGTGACAGAACTAGATTTGCTGAAATCTATGCAAGGCTCCAGTTGTTCGAGAATGCCAATTGCGGCCATGAAAACATGCGACAGATGAAAAGTTAAGGTCTGAGACGCCAGACTTAATCGTAGCGTCACGCGAGCCGCTTGTTGGAGAATGGGGAGCGATGGCGCTACAGGAGAAAAGAATGAGCCTCAAAATGGACTGAAAACAAAGCCCATACCACTGCAATTCTGTAAAGCCAGCGACAAGCATCTGCACAGGGCATCTCGCCACTGACCGTTCGTAGCCCGCTGCAGTTTTGCAGTATCGGCGGTGATCAGAATATTCTCAAGGATCCTTAGCCAAGCAAGGGCGTCTTCGTTGCTTTGCGGCAATTGTACTTGCATCTCGATCCAAGATAGAAGAGATGACTTCAAAACGAGAGAAGTCGTTGCCTGGACATTAGAAGTCAGGTTGGCGAGTACCTATAAAATAACTTGAATTCAGAGTTGACAAGAGTGTTGGCACCACTGACCTCCAGTACTGCACGTCGCAACGCTTGATCGCGAGTTGAGCTTTGCACAAGACTGGAAAGAAGCTCCCATGTATGTCGACGTTTAAGCACCTTCCAATCTTCTGTACTCATCATGCCGTCAGACAGGAACCTAATGATCCATCCACGCTCTTTCTTCCAGTCATCCGAACTGCCATATAGCATGCTATATAGCATTGGTACATCAGTCACGTCAAGTTCCGGGCGCTGAAGAAGGAAGCGCGCCGTGCGTGGATAGATGAAATTGGAAGGATAAAACACCCCACGAAGAGCGTGAGATAGGATCAGTGATGCAAACGAAGGCAACCGTAAGGGAGGACCATCGGATGAGGGTTTGATAAGATTTTTTAGGAGATTAAAGATGTACAGCGCGTGCTGCTTTTCTTGCATATCCGAAAGCTGATAAGGAGTAAGCATTCCGACACCTCACGACAAGATAATACACGAACCTCTACAGATTTCCACACCCTTGCCAACAAGCCAAGCGAGGCTTCACGAATCTTGTCGTCTTTTGCAGACAAACAGCGGATGAGCAAACTAAAAACGTTTGATCGGAATGTCTGCACCCATTCAAGCGACGAGGTTGGAGGATGATGCACAAGCATTTGGGCAACGAGCAAAATCACGAATAGTGGATCGTAAACCTGCTCATCCAGGCCAACTTTCTCGTCCTCCTGTTCGTCTGACATACGTCTCCATATCGGGAATACATGACAGGTTCTCAACATGCGTATGGGATCCATGTTTTGTACTGCATCAAGCTGGCTTGACATAGATATACCAGGGGATGGTGACCACCTGGTGAGAATGGATGATATAGGCGTCAGCTTTTCAGCTTCATATAAGCGGAAGATATTCAACAGATTTCGATCTGAGGCAGAGATAGTGCCGCCGTATATGCGCATGAGTGGAATGACATGTGAAGGCTGGCATGTGTTGGTGGGATGGAGTCGGAATAGGGCAGCGATAAAACGGATGATAAGATCTCTTTGAGATGACTCTTCAGAACCACATAGTTTAAAGAACTGAGGATGTTGAAGTACATTCTGCAAAGCTCGATTTACAACGACGGGCTGAAAACATCCATATTGAGCCTGAAGCTGTACAGGATGACAAGACGTGATTACCTTGAGGGGCGAGCACTGCAGTAATGCAATGCCAATACCGAGAGCAACAGTATCACCAAGTCGGTCCTGAATGATGGCGGTCAATAGAGGCTCTACAAAGAATGCCTTTGCCTTGAATCTTTTCTTGACGATTTTCGCTGCAAACATAATTAAGCCAAGGTACATGAAAAGCCTGTCAAATCCAACGCACTTAATTGGACTAGAATCAATTGGTCCTCTTCATCTTCGCCTTCAGAGCCAGAGAAATGGCGCACAGCCCATTGCAGTCCACGCTCAGCCAATTCTGTCACGAGATCGGCCAGCGGGGAAAATGATTGCAAGCGGGACGCAATGCACACGCTTTCCGAGGGCAAATTGGTCGGCAGCAAGGCATTGCATATTTTTCTGCAGCAAGCTGGCGAGCTGTTGTTTACGAGTTGCATCTGCCTTGATTAAGATGCTGATGCAGCGGATGCACAACTGTCTCAAACCCTCAGGGCGACGACTGCTGAGGCAACATACGATCAAAGAGCGCAATCACAACGGTATCATGAAACAAATCGATGGCGTCACCACCCAGGGAATCCAAAACAGCATGGAATGCTGGTAGCAGAGGCTCAAACGGAATAGTCGTCCAAGCTCCCGAGTTGAACCACGTGATCAACTCCTTTGCAACATCGGATTGAGCATAAACCAGCCCGGACACAATGCGTGACGTAGATTCTGTCCAATCCGCCTTTTGAAACAGCCTTGAGATGAAATCAGCGGGTAGTATACCCAGCTGTGAACTTCTAGAAGTTGGCAGGTATCGAGGCGTTAAGGAAAAGTCCAGTGTCTTCGCTCGTGGAGGCCGACCATCATGGCATGGCGGAAGATGTGAAGTCACTGCAACAGCGATCATTTCTTCGATCACCTCAGAGTCAGGCAACACCCGATATAACCTGAGGAGCTGCGAAATGGGGATCCTCAAACTAGCGCATGTGAAGGAACCTCTCAGGGTATCGAGGACAAACTCCAGCACTTCCAGCACAGATGGCGTAAGGGTAGCAACATTGGCATCGCACGCCTGATGAATGATGTTTAAAAGATCGTTTGGGTCTGCATAACGTAGCCACAACTTGACGGAACGTCCCTGGAGAAACATTAGCAACGTAAATACTCACGTATGGAGTCATCGCACCGTCTGTAGTCGCCCTGACTGAATTGATGCCTGAAAACACACCGTCCAGTATGCACAGATTGAAGAGACCATTTTCCTATCATCTTCACTGCTGGGGTCAAGGGAAACATCGAGAAACACACACAGAGCTGCTTAAACAATCAACGAAAGAGCGCAGAGTAGCATTGAGAATATTACCTTCTTGCACAGTATCAGGGAGATCTCCGGACATGGTCAAGCCATGGATAGATGGCGCCCTCAATAGGACATACTCCTTTAGCTGAGCGCTATCTTCCTTCGAGAGTTCACCAAGCGCCCTCCGCATGATTGCCGATAGCAAAAGCAGTAAATCGCACACAAGAGATTGCCGTTTCATGATCGAGTAGATAGCATGCGCGATGAAGCAGATAGCATGCTCAATCTGAACCTGCATCGGTGATCTGAGAAACAGACAATCCACCATTGTCTCACGACATTGCTTGTTTGCGATGTCAGCTTCAGAGCTTTGCGTTAACATCCAATCAAAGGAAAGCCTGTGTAAAGGATTGAACATTCACAACGACGCAGGAACCACGGGAAAGCAGCTGACATACACTTGGAGGAGCTGCCTTGAGGCAGTCTTTAGACCACCGCCTTCCCACATAAGCGAATCTGCGGGATGAAGGTTCTCGAATAGATCCTTGAGAGCAGGAGGATGAAAGCGTTCGACCACGGCTGCGAGTCGAGCGATATCTTGGGGCTGAAGTGGATGTTCTACGAAACGCAACCAATCAACAAGTTCGTATGCGTTGTGAATGCGTGCACTTGAGCTTTCAGCTAAAAAAAATGCAGTCAATTTCCATTGGAATGAAAAACACGAATGTTGCACACACGCAAAGGTACTCCTTCGATTTTCGTCAAGAAGTCCTTGACCTCTCGACTCGCGCTAGACTCCAAGTATCTATGCACATCCTGGAAATGACTGAAACACGTGTGCATGATCGACACTTCACGCCGGATCGTAGAGGTGACGCGACCATACTGGGAGAACAAGTTCTCGACCATCGCAGCATCATCCACCTTCCTAGAGAATATACGCAAGAATGCCAAGTCTCTCTGCTTGCCCGCTAGCTTGAACACGAGCCTTCTCATAAACCCAGTAATGGCAAGTGCATCTGACGGAGTGAGCAACATTCCCGCTAGTTTTGCAGCAAATTGTTCAAGCACAGTCATGAGTAATGGACTGGGAGCATCAACTGCTGAGTTCTCCATGGGCAGAAGATCCCGGAGAGCCTCCAAGTAACGATACGGTGTTTTTATACATCGCTGCGCGCAGTCGTCCAGAAAGGTGGCAACACCGTCAGATTCGTCGGTCAGGGCAGCGCCATCTGGGGCTTTGGAGCCAGTTCCGCGACAGGTTGTTGGGAGGGAATCGAGCCACATATCCACCTCGTCCGGGTGTTCTTGGAAAAGAATGCTTTCAGCAAGCGTTTTTCTGAGCAGCGAGCGCAGGGTGTTCCGGACAGCTCTTGTAGGGGTAGCGCAAAAGATCTTCAGAAGAGCATGAAGGTAAGTGTTAGAAGAGTTTGCTGTAATCGGAAGTTATTACTCGAAGCCAACATCAGACATCGAATCATACTGACCAACCTTCCCAGACCAAGTAAACTGGTCGCTTTCCTGTAATAATCGAAGTACATGCAGCTGCTTCAAACCATGCAGACCACACACGTTCCCAGGTTCCCTTACAGAATCCTGGGACGCATCCACAAGACCCTGCAACAACTTCCCTACATCGAACCTCGCCTCTGCAACCATCTGAGGGAAACACAGATGATACAACCAAAGTAATCTCTGAGAGCTCTCCCCAAGTAAAGCAAGTTTCACCTCTTTGGCATCTACCTTCATTTGTGAGAACGCCACCACCACCTGGAATTCCGGCACCCTTCTCCGAGCCTCTCGTTCAACCTCTCGACGCCGACGCGTCCACTGCCCAGTTTCGTCTTCTTCGAGTGCAGATTCGACATCCTGGAATGCACGGAAGACACAGGAGAGCTTGTTCAAGCACCTGGCTAACGCGAGAGCCGTACAATGTTGGACAAGGTGGGACGTAGATTGCAGTCCTTTGGAAAAATGCATCTTGGTACTAACGGAAGGAAGAATACTCTCGAGGATTGTTGAGAGCGGTGGTGGATCGGGTTGATAAATGTTGTTCCCAGGGATGAGGAATGATGAGACTGGTACAGGTTGAGAAATGACAAGTCCGAAGAACGCGATGTTAGCTATCCATTTCGACGATAGCCGGGGCTCCAGTGTCAGTGCTACAGCAGGCCAGTACCTAGAATAGTGAACATTACTGGGGATCTTCCACTAGCGATACTGCATACCCAGCAACCAATTCCGGACACGCCACCAGAATCTTCAACGCAAGTTCCTGCTGCCTGGCGTCTTCATTGACCTTGAGGCTCTTCAGTATATTACTCAAGATCTTGTTATATATTTTCCCGCCCTTCTTCGGCTCGTCGACGACATCAACATCCATATCACGAGGGTACCATCCCCTGTCTTTGAAACAAATCCCTAGTCCTGGTCGTGTACAAATAGCAAGGAGGAAATGATGCACAAGATCTGCCGGGATGTGGTCACCATCCACATTTTCAGCGACGGCGCGCTCGTACAATTTTAAGAGCTACTCCATACATTAATTACTTCCTTTCGATGTCAATTATCACTCACATGTCCAATCGTGACTTCAGCGAACAGTCCAATTTTCATGGTCCGTTTCACTTTTGGATCAGACCACAGCCCAACCCAGCACACTTCAAGGACTTTCCGAACGACCACATATGAGTCTTGAGAAAGGCCTTTGAAGATAGACAGGAATATGTCTCTCTGTTGCTCGAGGAAAGTCGATTTCACCAGCGAGGAAGTTTCGGGGTCGATGAAGGAGAGAATAAAGAAGACGTAATAAGTGCGGATATCTGATTAATGAGATTCAGATAGGTCAAGGTTTACAGATGTCGTGGAGACATACCAGGTCTTGCGAGCACATCTTCTGTGTCTCCTTGATTTTTCCTCCTCATATGCGATACTTTTGCCAACGTCTAAAGTTTGTTAAAATAGAATTCGGATCTGTCATCGTATGGAATCTAACGCACCTTCATGTCCCATGGAAAAGCTTCAAAAAGCGACTTCCGTTCCCTCCCACCTCCAAAGTGAGAAATAGTGTTCAACAGTTTGAAGGAAACGAGAATAAGTTCGTTAGAACCAGAGATATAAGATGTAATTTTGCGCATCCATTTTGGCGACAAGAGCGTTTTGATAATCGGAATACCGTGCGAGTGGTATGGGAAATGAGAGGACAGCAGAGTAAGGACCGAGGATAGCAGAGACACAAGAAGTGATAGACTGGCCGACTAGTGCATTGCAACGTTAAAACACTCGGAGAAAAAAAATAGAATGCACACACCTGATTCGTACCCTCCCATATCTCAAAAATATTATGAGCACCAGGCGAACTTTCCATCCACTGCACGACAAGCGCAAGCCTTTCGTCTTGAGGAGTAACAGTCTCTCCTGACTTGACAGACAGAGTCGAGCGCAATGCAGACAAGGCTACATGACTAGGTGAATGTTCTTCGCGGTGATGATCATAAAGCTTCTGCACCTTCTATTTGAGCATTCTGGTCTTGGTTCTGTAGAGCATGTCTGATATCGATCGCATTCGAAAATTTATACGCCTTCCGCGAGGTTTGCTCGAGTTTTGCGCGTTTATGAGGGCGCTCCGACTTGCTTTGAGACATACTGTGCTCCTTGGGTCAATAACTCGAGTCCATACTTAAGACGCGCCAAATCTTGAAATTTACTCAAATCACGTGATTACGATCATTCAGATATCGAGGTTCTACGTCCTGAAGGGTCTGTTTCTTAACCATCCTTCTAACCCTCGAAGCTGAGAATGGCAACGACTCCCTCTTAGCTCCGATATGTCCTCTCCGCTTTCGCTTCGTTACTGGTCGTGACTCTGGAAGAAGCTCAAGGTCGCGCCACATCTCCTCTTTTGCGCCCGACAAAATGGGGCCCACTGCCACCTTCCAATTCCAGCCCTCCCGTTTACCCCCCGCAGCTTTCATAAAAAGGCTTAAAATTGTCATTTTTCTCAACAGTCTCACGAGCGGTGCGAGCGAAAGTGCTTGGGATGATGAGGGGAGTGTAGCTCCTGTGAGCATGTCGACAGTGGGGATGGCAGATGTGGGCAATCGCTTGCGAGCTGCATGAGCTGTCTCGGACTGAGACGAAGCAGTGGGCTCTACGAGAGTGAGGAGGTGCGTGACTGTTTCAGGGCCAACGCAGGCAGATAATTCCACCACAGGCTCTTCATGATGAATCCTCCACTCTAGCACGTCAATGTCTGGAGGCTCTCGAGGTCTCATGTGCATGACGAAATCTGCGAAGCGGTACTGGCCAGCCCTGCAGACATGTCCCAGCTCCTGCTTGATTCGTAATACAAGACTAGTGATGACGATCAAATATGTTTGTAAGTTCGGCTGGAACCCAAAACGGTCGAATGCGCGGAGGGTCATGAGAGCAGCGGGGTAATCCTCGAGAGCCATAAACGTCCGCAGTGCGAGGTGTAGACATGAAACTGAAATTATGTTAGAATGTGCTAGAGGAGCATTCCCGGTGCGCAGAAGATGGCACTGGACCATATCCCGAAACAACTGGCGCGGAGGGACAGCATTGTCCGGACGCTTGTGTTTTCGTGAACGTTTATGACCCAAAAATCTGGATACGTGGAATAGCTTCTTGAAAGTGAGATCACTGGGTAAGAGGGAAGCAGAACGGTTGACCATGATTGCGTGATAAAGCCCAAAAGCCTTGGTGTATTCTCGACAAGCGAGGCTGGAGCGGATAAGCGTATTGAAAACCGATATATCAGGCGCAACACCCTCTGAGCGCATGCGGTACAGCGTGGCCTCAACAGCTCCGGAGTTTTCGGGTTGAATTTCCTGCAATGTGTCCAGTATGCCCGCGTAAGGAGCTGCATCAGGGGCAATGCCCTGTTCCATGCAGTCACTCTCATACTTCTTGAGCCAACGTTCTGCAGTGCTCATTTGTCCTGCACGCATACACGCCGTTACCATGACGCTAACCATATTGCCGGACGCAGAGATATCAACGTTGCGAATAGTAACGAAAGCATCGGCCATATCATCCACGATTTCAGTCATAGCCGTTACTCTCAAGCTAATGTCGCGACTTGGAAAGAACTGCTCTTGTAGCATTCTCTTGTAAACCGAGATGGCGAGCTTGAAAAGGTCCCTTTCAAGCAAAAAACGGATGAGTCGGTTGAACATAGTCGAGCGGTATACATTGTCGAATTTCGCCACGGAAATCTTGTCATGGATATAGGTCTCTACATTGTCAGGACCTTTTGCAAGAATGCGACTGTCTATGGAGCGCAGAAGACCATTGACGCGGGATCTAAACACGCATCGAGTAGGTTCTTGGATGTTACTTGAATTACTGTCTCGTGTTTTATTATGTGAGCTTGTCTGGCTTTGAGGGCTCGGACTGAAAGAGTATGAGGTGGAACAGAACGATAAAGCGAGTCTTTCTGGGGCAAAATGTAGCTTCAGGACGCGACGAAAGCTGGATTGAAGCATGAAAAGTCGGCCATCAATTGAAAGAAGTCTCCTGTTCCTAAAAGCGTGATGTGACGAAGTGTGACAGGCACTTTTCACAATGCAGCTTCGGCCCGGCCTGAACAGCATCAATAATATATCATCAACGTTCGCATCCGACATTGCTAGTAGCTAAAACTCCTCGCGTCACTCAACGTACGCGATCCCTATTCCTCTTCGTCAAATGATTGCATTCCGATGCAACACCTCCTGCTGTGCCGCGTCGTAAGCCAGTGATCTTGCCTGTCAGATATGACGACCTACAATAAACTCACTACACGTAACTTATATCTTTTTTTCAGCCTCGACTACCCATTCACCAATCACTTTTAAAGCACGCCTGTGCCACCTATGGACCACTCGCGCACTGCTGCAAATTTTCGTTTTTCTCGCTGTAGTCCAGGCCTCACATCTATTTACAGCATAATGATGCTGATGATAACTCAATGAGGATTGTGTTCCTCATCCATCCAATTCGCAACCGTTAGACTACCACAGGGCGGCTCATGGCTAGAGAGCATGCTACTTACGTTTGTAGATCAGCTTCGAGGACACTCCGTGGTTATTGCTCGTCTCATACGTCAAATTCACACTCTTGGATTATGGATATAAATAATACCAAAATGTATACCGCTACAATATCTCTAGCGTCCTCACCATGTCCGGAATAGAAGAAAGGTCCTTGACTTTGTGCAATAATATCGTGATCTGATGCAATTCTCTTGTATTCTCCGCCGCGCTGTTGCGCTAGCAAAAACGCGCTAAAGGGCTGCTCAAGGCGAGCCGCCAATCGCAACGCTCGATCGCTCAACTCCGAGTCATCCGACTCCTGTGCTTCAGAGAACCCGCCTGGACGAATGCTGTACTGGAGACTCGGGCGCGGACCAATAGCCTTCCTCGCTCTCTGTGTCGTCGGCAACATCAACCGGCTCCGCCAAGCCAAACGGCTCTGCAAAGTCAGGAAGCTCAAGGAGATAACGATTCCATGGACGAACAAGCAAGAATGTCTGCATAGTGGGTCGTGGTGATGAGAACTGAATCAGCTTGTCCTCCGTGGTGATCAGCAGGTCATGAAGCCCGTCGGCCTTGACTTCATATATCTCTTGGCCTCGAGTGTGACTCCGCTTGATTGCTGTGACGCGAAATGCGATGCAAGGCAGATGCAGTCTGCAGTTCGCGAAACGAGGAGCGTTTAGGCTGTCAAGGAAGGCGTAAAGTTTCAAAACCGAATCTACACCCATGCCACGTTGGAGCGAGGAGATCGACGTCCGAACGTCATCATCGGACAGAGATGGCAGGGTATATGGGGGAGCTTTATATGAAGTGATGTCGGCCGGTAGACAGCTATTGAATTCAGATGATTGCCCCACCCAGTCCAGGGCACTGATGTCACCCGACTGAGCCACGACCTCCTGCAAGAGCCTCCCGAGCGCCTTTTGCTTCTTCTCCCCATAAATGACAGGCAGGTTGACGCCGAAGATCCCAAACAATGAGTATGCAATGTCTTCCTGCCACGTGGTGACACGGCCCGACACCCATTGGAGTTTCTCCCGGGCATCTCTCATCCCCGGACGGAAGGCGACGAGGGCCTGTGCATCTATGCCCGTCGCATTTCCCATCTCCTGCATGATTTCAAGTGAGTCCTTGTGGTTGGGAGAGCGATCGTTGAGATATAGGGACCAATCCTTTTGATAAAATAATACAAATTTTGGGGCGAGGAATTCTTGAACTGTCCATCCTCGCGTGTTCCAAGCGCTACTTGCAAGTGCGCCAGGCTGCGACGAAGGTGGAACATCTGACAGGTAGATCATGGTGAGCGCTGAGTGGCGATACCATATAAACATGGAGTTGACCGATTGTTGACCTCGACGTTGTTAGTCTGGTCGATGCAACAGGTATCGATCCATGTCCAGCGGTACCCCATATCACGAGCAGTTTTACAGAATGACTGCAACTTCGGAATACCGCCAACAGGATCCAAGTCGTATACCACCTTGCCCTGGATGTCATGCAGCAACGGCTCCGTCCCTTCCCACCTATGCGATAGCATGACATAATGGAAGTACATCGCCACCGCGTCTCGGATGCGCTCCACTTGAAGGTCTGCCTGCCCCATTGCGGACGACAAAAGTTCTTTGTACTCTGCACTCATCTTGAAGGCATTGATCTGTACCTCGCGAGTGCACAAGCGCCCAGTGAAAGTGTTGATTAGACGATGCGGGGCATCGTCGAGTTGAGCCTTAATGCACTCTTCAACAGCGCGTTCTACTTCCGATGGGATAACATACTGTTGGCGCAAGTCTGGACAAAGAGTTGATCATCTTAAAGGATGAGCTATTTGGGGGCGTACTTGTTGTTTCCGTGTCGGGAGCATTTTCCAACTTCGAGAGCATGATTTTGAATGCCTCGATGGCTTCATCATATCGATGTGCACCATGAAGTACCGCATGCTTCAACTGGTATCCAAAGTAAGATGAGGGGTTGAGTTCGATGACCTGTGTATCACCACCATTAGTGTCGAATATGAAACGGTCACTGTCACTGCACCTTTTCCGCGTCGAAGAGTGCGTAGTCCCATAGCATTTTTCTCGACCTCGCCTTACTCCGGTTCGCAAAGACAGCATCGGTTGCAACATCGAGGTCGATCGCCGCGGAGTAAAGCTCGATAGCCCTGTCGTAATTACCCGCTGCGAATGCAGCATCTCCACTCGCAGGGAGATCAGTCACTCCGGAGGCGGCATAGAGCACGCTGCAATCTTGCTTGAAAGCTGAGTGAAATGAAGTTGAGAAATATGTCCGGTTGATATTACGAGGACTTGCCAGTCGACCAATCAAGGCAGCGTGCTTTGGTGGCCTCATCAGCCTTATCCATCACGTATCTGTACGCTTTGATGGCTTCTGGAATTCTACCTGCTCGAAGGAGCGCATGGCACCAATTCTGGTGTGCAGTTCGCCATAAGGACTTGAGGTCCCACCCGAATAACTAAAAAAGCACAGTTGGGCGTGAAAAAATAATTTCGAGTTGCACTGCAATTAACCTACCACCACAAAGACATCATATCTGAAATGGATGGTCGACATAGATGAAAAATCTATAGTGTTGATAGCGGAAGTGAAGTGGTCAGCAGCTTCATTGTGACGTGCGTCCTCTAATGCATTCATTCCTACTTGGACGTGTAGATAAGCCTGAAGTACGAGGTTCGCAAAATCAGAATCGACGCATGAATCTAGAGTCGACTGTGTCAGTAATACTCACTTCCACGATACCACACGCAAGGGAATTCGGATCGGGACGAGTGGTAGCTAGCTCTTGGACGCGCAGAATTGCCTCGTCATGTTGATCTGCATTGAAAAGGGCGATGGCCTGACAGCTGTCGTGTGAGTAGGATGTACATGAGACATAATTGACGTACCTTGATCAAGAGTAGAAGACGAGTTTTGTTCAAGTCTGCGTCCACGTACATGAACGCGAGGTCAAATGCTTTCATCGCGTCCTGCAACTGTCGTTTTCCACAGTGGGCGATACCCTTTGAGATACAGCCCATCAAGGATGGTTGAATGCTGATGCTCTATGATACGGTTTCTGTTAAAAAAAGTCACGACGGAACGGCGCATCTCACTTTGAGCGCGTCCTCAAGTGCGCAGTCCCAGTCTAAATTTCTTGCCTTTACAAACGAGCGATTCGCATAAACGTTGTAGTCGTTGCCATTGGCGCCGATATATTGTGTCAACAGCCTGTCAGCAGTGAGCAACTCCCCACTTAGGCATGCATTGCGGGCTGTTATGTTGATGGCGAGGATCTGCAATGTGCATTACGCATGATCAGATCACGTGGTAAGAGTGAAGGATAAAAACATGCCTCGCAATCAGACTGTTGAGTATTAGCGTCAAGATTGAGGATCAACATGCAAGGAGACGAGTAAAGAACGGAAACTCACATTATCTGCTACTTGTTCCCTCGGGGTGTCCCCCCGTAATGCATCCTTGAAGAACATGAGATGAAGAAGGGACAAAAAAGAACAATATCTTACATTTGATGCTTGGTCCTTTGGAATGTCCTCCAGTGAAGGTACTACCCACTTTGAAATCCTTCTATCCGCTCCTCCGCTCAGGATGTGTTTGCCATCCATGGAGAAGGTGACACAATCCACCACATTGGTGTGCTTGAATATGGCAATGGTTCGTTGATCTGAAAGCCGCCAAAGGCGAACCTGGTAGTCGTGAGATGCAGACGCGAGAAGAGTGCCAGTAGGGTTCAAGGCAATCATGTAGACACTTTCGGTATGGCCCTTCCAGGGTTTACCAACCTGCATCCAGGTCAATGAATTCCAGATCCGTATGGTGGGATCAGAATTAGTACCAGCCGAGACAAGCTGTCTGCCATCGGGAGTCCACGCGAGTGAACGATTCCATGCCGCAGTGTGACCTTGGAACCTTGCGATACGTTCCCTCTTATCAGGATTCCATATTTGGATATCTTTCTGGGTTGTGATGGCAAGACGTTCACCAGATGGTGAATACCGAACGCAGGTAATTCCAGCGCCACAAGTGATTGGATTTCCTTGCACCTGCCATGTTTTTATATTCCAGAGCTCCGTTGTGGCGTCAAATGAGCCACTCGCCAATACTGTGCTGTCTGGGGAAAAATCAAGCGAGTAGATCTCTTTGGAGTGGACTTTTTGGATGGGTTCGGTGAGAGGCTCGCCGTCTCTGTTCCAGGCGATGAGTTCTCCACCTCCATCACCGCTTGCTATGAATTGCCCGTCTCTTGATACTGCTATTGTGTATATTTTGAAGCGATGCCCCTTCATTATCTTTAATATAACACCGTCTTCTAAGTCCCACAGACAAAGCGTCTTGTCGAACGAGGCTGTCACCATACGGCGTTTATCGGGGAACATTGCGGCTTCCAAAACACTATCTCCATGACCTTCAAATGTTTGACTGGGCGTAGTGATTCGGATTGCGGCCTGTTCTGCTTCCCTCATTCTACTCGAGGTAGACGGTATTGAGTACAGCTTGCTGGAGAGCTTGCGAGAGTCTTGATGTAAGTTTCAGAGGGTGCGTGTAAGTACCAGGTATTTGGGTGTTTCTTCACAGCCTCAATCAGCTTCGTGTATCTTTAGACAGCTTTAGACGTCCAGGACACGAGGCCACAACACCTGTCACTGGTACCCTACGTTGATGCGACTCATCAGGAAATGTACGCATTACTTAACCTTGCCTTAAACAGACTTAAGCTATAATAGTATCTTAAAATATGTGTTATATAATCCGCCTATTTGTTGGTGATGATTTTCGATGAGGACGGCCCTTGGACGACATTCCGGTGGACACAGAGGTCAGATACACTTTTTTTTGAACATCAAACATATGTTATTTACTCGTAGTACTAATAAGATTCACATTAATGGATTTCTGCTGGCTTCTTTCAAAGGCCCTAGGTCTCAACCTACTGCCAGCAATTGCCATTGGCAGAATGGCAGCTTTCCAGCTTTGGCCTGGGAGTCCCGCTAGTTTAATGTCCAACATCGATCTCGCCGCAATATCGATTCACATGAATCACGCCGAAATTAGTTTGCATACTAGTAATGGCCTGGAACAAGATCAACATATGCAACGCTCCATCCGACATTGTAACTAGAACCTATCGATCTCGCGTAACTCAACGTATGCGGTTCCTATTCCTCTTCGTCAAATGATTGCATTCTGACGCAACACCTCCTGCTGTGCCGCGTGGTAAACCAGCGATCTCGCTTGTCGTATGTTTTGCCCCCCAGCTGCTAAGACAACCACCTACAACAAACTCACAGCGAACTCTCCGGAATGCTGACATCCCTTGGATGGATATTCTCTTCCAACTTAACCCGATAGTATCCTTGCAGCTCCCTGCTACACTGCCCCTACCTCCTACCTACTCTGCCTCACCGTAGGCTACTCCCGGGCGTTCACACATATCTGCACTGAACGTGGACGGCCGTCATCATATCTCCAACTTATATATTTTTTCAGCCTCGACTACCCATTCACCACTCACCTTTAGAGCACGCCTATGCCACCTATGGACCATTCGCGCACTGCTGCCAATTTTCGTTTTTCTCGCTGTAGTGCAGTCCAGGTCTCACATCCATTTGCAGCACAATGATGCTGATGATAACTTAATGAGGATTGTGTTCCTCATTCATCCAATTCGCAACCGTTAGACTACCAAAGGACAGCTCATGGCTAGAGAGCATGCTACTTACGTTTGTAGATCAGCTTCGAGGACACTCCATGGTTATTGCTCGTCAAATTCACACTCTTGGATTATGGATATAAATAACACCAAAATGCATAGTACCGTTACAATATCTCTAGCGTCCTGACCATGCTCGGAATAGAAGAAAGGTCATTGACTTGTGCAATAATATCATGATCTGATGCAATCCTCTTGTATTCTCCGCCGCGCTGCCGCAGTAGACAAAAATGCACCAAAAGGTTGCTCAAGGCAAGCCGCCAGTCGCAACGCTCGATCTCTCAGTTCTGAATCAACCGACTCCTGTGCTTCGGGGAACTCGCCAGGCGAATTTTGTGATGGAGACCCGGGCATAGACCAATCATCTTCCTCGCTCTGCATGTCATCAACTACATCAGGCAGCTCTGCCAATGCAGACAGCTCCCCGAAGTCAGAAAGCTCGAGGAGATAACGATTCCACGGACGAACAAGCAAGAGTGTCTGCATAGTCAGTCGTGGTGATGAGAACAGAGGCAGCCTGTCCTGCGTGGTGATCAGCAGGTCATGAAGCCTGTCGGCCTTCACTTTATATATCTCCTGGTCTTGAGCGCGACTCCGTCTGACTGCTGTGACACGAAATGCGATGCAAGGTAGATGCAGTCTGCAGTTCGCAAAACGAGGCGCGCTCAGGTTCTCAAACAGGGCGTAGAGTTTCAAAACCAAATCTACACCCATGCCACGTTGGAGCGAGGAGATCGACGTCCGAATATCATCATCGGAAAGAGACGGTAGGGTATATGGGGGAGCTTTATATGAAGTAATGTCGGCCGGTAGACAGCTATTGAATTCGGATGATTGCCCCACCCAGTCCAGGGCACTGATGTCACCCGACTGAGCTACGACCTCCTGTAAGAGCCTCCCGAGCGCGTTTTGCTTCTTCTCGCCATAAATGACAGGCAGTCTGACGCCGAAGATCCCAAACAATGAGTATGCAATATCTTCCTGCCACGTGGTGACACGGCCGACACCCATTGGAGTTTCTCCCGGGCATCTCTCATCCCCGGACGGAAGGCGACGAGGGCCTGTACATCTATGCCTGTCGCATCTCCCATCTCCTGCATGATTGCAAGGGAGTCTTTGTGGTTGGGAGAGCGATCGTCAAGATATAGGGACCAATCCTTCTGATAAAATAGGACAAACTTTGGGGCGAGGAATTCTTGAACTGTCCATCCTCGCGTGTTCCAAGCGCTACTTGCGAGTGCGCCAGGCTGTGACGAAGGTGAAACATCCGACAGGTAGATGATGGTAAGTGCTGAGTGGCGATACCATATAAACATGGAGTTGACCGATTGTTGGACCTCGACGTTGTTAGTCTGGTCGATGCAACAGGTATCGATCCATGTCCAGCGATACCCCATATCACGAGCAGTTTTACAGAATGACTGCAACTTCGGGATACCGCCGACTGGATCCAAGTCGTACACGACCTTGCCCTGGATGTCATGCAGCAACGGCTCCTTCTCTTCCCACCTATGCGATAGCATGACATAACGGAAGTACATCGCCACCGCGTCTCGGATGCGCTCTACTTGAAGGTCTGCATGCCCCATTGTGGACGACAATAGTTCTTTGTACTCTGCACTCATTCTGAAGGCATTGATCTGTACCTCGCGACTGCACAAGTGCCCAGTGAAAGTGTTGATTAGACGATGCGGGGCGTCGTCGAGTTGAGCCTTGATGGTCTCTTCAATGGCACCTTCCACTTCAGATGGACTAATATACTGTTGGCGCAAGTCTGGCCAAAGAGTCAACAGTGTTGGAGGATGTGCTATTCGGGGCGTACTTTGTGTTTGCGTGTTGGAAGAATTTTCCAACATGGAGAACATGGTTTTGAATGCCTCGATGGCTTCATCATATCGGTGTGCGCCATGAAGTGCTGCGTGCTTCAACTGATATCCAGAGTAAGATGAGGGGTTGAGCTCGATGACCTACATATCACCAAAATGAACTTCAAATAAGAAATGGTAACTGCCGTCGCACCTTTTCCGCATCAAGCAGTGCATCGTCCCATAGCATGTTTCCTGAGCATCGCCTTACTGCGGTTCGTAAAGATGGTATCGGTCGCAAAACCGAGGTCGATCGCCGCAGAGTAAAGCTCGATAGCCCTATCGTAATTACCCGCTGCGAAGGCATCATCTCCACTGGCGGCGAGGTCAGTCACCCCGATGGCAGCATAGCGTGCGCTGCAATCTTGCTTGAAAACTAAGTGAAATGGGGCTTAGAATCATACGCGGTTGACATCACAAGAACTTGCCAATGGACCACTCGAGGCAGCGTGCATTCGTAGCCTCATCAGCCCTATCCATCATGCATCGGTATGCTTTGATCGAGTCTGGAAGTCTGCCTACTCGAAAGAGCGTATGGCACAAATTCTGATGTGCAGTTCGCCACATGGATTTGATATCCCACCCGAACAACTAGAAAAAGCACGGTTGGGCGTGAAAAAATGATTTCCAGTTGTAGTGACATCAACCTACCACCACAAAGACATCATATCTGGAATCGATGGCCGACATAGACAAGAATCGATAGTGTTGACAGCGGAAGTGAAGTGGCTAGCAGCTTCGTTGTAGCGTGCGTCGTCCAATGCGTTCATTCCCACTTGAACGTGTAAATAAGCCTGAAGCTGCGAGGTTCGCAAAATCAGCATCGACGTATGAATCTGAAATTGACTGTGTCAGGAACACTCACTTCCACGATACCACAGGCGAGGGAATTCGGATTAGGACGATTGGTAGCTAGCTCTTGGACGCGCAGAATTGCTTCTTCATGTTGATCTGCATTGAAAAGGGCGATGGCCTGACAGCCGTCGAGTCAGTAGCGAGTACGTGAGACACAATTGAAGATTGACGTACCTTAATCAAGAGTAGGAGACGAGTTTTATTCAAGTCTCCGTCGACGTACATGAATGAGAGGTCGAATGCCTTCATTGCATCTTGGAACTGTCGTTTTCCACAGTGGGCGATGCCCTTGGAAATACAGCCCATCAAGGATGGCTGAATACTGATGCTCTATATCACCATATAAGTTAGTCTGTGCTAAGAAGGTCACAACGGGACAGTGCATCTCACTTTGAGCGCATCATTAAGTGCGCAGTCCCAGTCTGAATTTCTTGCTTTTACAAACGAGCGATTCGCATAAGAGTTGTAGTCGTTGCCATCGACGCCGATATCTTGCGTCAACAGCATCTCGGCAGTGAGCAAGTCGCCGCTTATGCATGCATCACGGGCTGCCGTGTTGATAGTGAGAATCTGCATCACGCTATGATCAGATTATGTGGTAAGAGTGAAGGCTGGAAACATGCCTCGCAGTCAGACTGCTGAGCCTTGACGTCAAGATCAAGGATAAATATGCAAGAAGACGGGCAGGAAATAGGAACCCACATTATCTGCCACTTGTTCCTTCGAGGCGGCTTCCCGTAACACATTCTTGAAGAAAATGAGATGAAGAAGGGACGGAAAATGAACAAGACTTGCATGTGATGTATGGACCTGGAGAATGTCCTCTGGTAAAGGTACTGCCCACTTTGAGACCATGCTATCTGCACCTCCGCTCAGGATGTATTTGCCATCCATGGAGAAGGCGACACAATACACCTCATTAGGATGTTTGAATATGGCGATGGGTCGTCGATTCGAAAGCTGCCAAAGGCGAACCTGGTGATCATCAGATGCGGACGCAAGAAGGGTGCCAGTAGGGTTCAAGGCAATCATCCAGACATCCCCAGTATGGCCCTTCCAAGGCTCACCGACCTGCTTCCAGGTCGATGAATCCCAGATCCGTATGGTGGGATCCCGATCACTACCACTGGAGACAAGCTGTTTGCCATCAGGCGTCCACGCGAGTGAAACATTCAATGCTCCATTGACCACAGAGTGACCCTTGAACTTTGTGATGCATTCCCTCTTGCCTGGATTCCATATTTGAATATCATTGATTGTTGCGATGGCAAGATATTCACCAGACGGTGAATACTGAACCCAGCGGACTTCAACGCCACAATTGATTGGAGCTCCTTCCACCTGCCATGTTTTTGTGTTCCAGAGCTCCGTTGTCGCGTCCAATGAGCCACTCGCCAATACTGTGCTGTCTGGGGAAAAATCAAGCCACCACACCCTTTCGGAGTGGATTTTGATGGGTTCCATGAGAGATTCGCCGTCTCTGTTCCAAGCGATGACCTCTCCCCCCCAATCACCACTTGCTATGAATTGCCCGTCTCTTGACACCGCAACACTTGCTACGCTGAAGCGATGCCCCTCCATTATCTTCAATATAACGCCATCGTCCAAGTCCCACAGATGAAGCGTCATATCGTTCGAGGCCGTCACCATACGGCGTCCATCGGGCAAGACTGCGGCTGCAAAAACACTATCTTTATGACCTTCAAATGTGCGACTAGCCGTGGTGATTCGAATGACGGGTTGTTCTGCTTCAGTCATTCTGCTTGAGGTGGATGGTCTCAAGTACAACTTGCTGGAGAGCTTGTGGATGTCTTGATCAAAATTTCAGAGGTGCGTGTGCTGGCCTATTTGTGCCTCTTCACAGCCTCAAACGCATCGTGTATCATTAGACGCCGAGGACACGAGGCTGGAAACCTAGATGTATGTGCAACCTGCAACTAATCCACGGCCAGCCTCGCTCTCTCATCTAGTTAATTCACCATATCCATCCCTCCATCCGATTCCACCGCCTACTTCATCCTGGACGTACTATCAGAGAGTCCACACCACTCCTGCCGGAAAGGACCGGGTCGCAGCGAATCTGCAGGGTGGGAAGTTTATAACACAGCAGAAACAGACAAGGCGTAGGTACTCCTCGACCTGTTGTTCAGCCGCGATCGATAGCGATATCCATAAGCTTTTCATTTCAGGCATCGTACCACGCCCCATCGCATTCGTGTCTACGATCAGTGGGGAGAGCATAGAGAACCTGGTTCTGTTCAGGTACCAAGACACCCCCCGTTATCTAACGGGCTCTGCACGCTTAACTAGCGTGCGTCCATCAGTTGGTTTGTAACCGGTCATGAACTTCAGGTCTTTCATTTCATCCGCATGCAACCACAGCGCTCTGGGCCGCCTCAAAGACACACGCGAACCTGAAGAATAGCCGAGGCTTTACCGTCAACAACGTTAGTGAACCATTCGTCAAGAATGCAACTGCAACTGCCATAGCCGCTCCTCCCGGCTTCGACGAGTGGGACAGCGGTCTGACGAAGGAAAAATGCGTATGCGTGCACATTTTTTGTTTTTTAAACATCCAAATTATGTCCATTGAGAGTAAAACTCTATGTAGGACACTACTATCTAGCCAGGGAGCCCTGTGCTCCGCCTCTTTGTCGCATCCCCAAATGCACTGATGTAGGGCGTACCCCATCAGTCCACCGTTCCTGCCGGCCGTTTTAGATGGGCGATGTATCGACTTGCGTGCACATTTGTGATGCGATATATCCGTTAACAACAAAGTGTTCAGATGCAAATAAAAGCCTCTCGCGTCAAGGAAAGCGCTTTTAGCCTGGAGAACAAGGCAATCTCATTGAGTGATTCGCATCCACATTTTTATTGAGCTTCTTAAACAGTATCACTGACAGCATACAAGCTCGCATATTTTGTGCGGCAGCACCCTTGACGAGACGCTTCAATGGGTCAATCATGTATGGATGCTTGCCATCCAAGTTCACATTTACTGTTCAAGTATAGAAGCCCCAACGTCCAAATGTCCTCACTCGTGCAGATCTGGAACTCGTTGTATCTACCTGTGCTTATACTGTCTTCGAACTGCGCCAACCACGTGACCCTCGGCTTATTTTAACGGGTCTTACTCAAGTGGTGATCACAACAGAATCAAAATCTGTTTCTCTTCGATCGAAACCTTCCTACAAGATTTTTTTTTCCCATCAGAATACACCTTGCAGATTCACTCATGGATAGTTTCCTCGGGACCTCATCATAACTTAGTCTTGGCTAAAATGGTGGAGCAGGGCCAGCGGTCTAAGCCCAGAGCAAAGCAGAATGCAAGCAGTGATGATGATTGTCTGTAGCTACGAACAAGGCGAAACCTAGTCTACAGGCTGACTAAGCTGTGGAAAGGGCCGACAGGGCCCTTGGTGCATAGCTCCTGCCCTTGGGACCCCTAGTCCAATGGTGCCGCAACAGAATCAAAATCTGTCTCTTGAACTGGACGAGTGCAGGTTCGAAACCTGCCGGCGACAACGTGTCCTTTTTGTTGGAACATATAAAGGCTAGACACAGCGTAAGCTTTCAGTCGTGATGGAACTAACTAAGGGGAGAGAATGGTACAAAGCGATATATATATATAAGCGTATTGGTTGGTATTCCAATCAGTCAACTCCGCTTATCGTGTCAGAGTGCGTAGCACTAACACTCCTCCTCGACGCGATAAGCATACTCCTCCTCGACGTCTCACTGTAAACCAAGGTATCCGCGCAGCCGTTCGAAGTCCTTTCATGCTAATGCCTTTGTGAATATGTCCGCGGTATTGTTTTGGGATTTGACATAGTGCAGTTTGATCTGTCCGCGTGAGACTCGTTCGCGAATTGCGTGTACTGCGATGTCGATGTGCTTGACTTTGGAGTGGTAAGAGGCGTCTTCGGAGAGTGTGATTCCACCTGTGTTATCGCACAGTAGTGGGGTTGCGGACGGCTGTGTGAACTCGATTTCATGGAGTAAGGTCCGGAGCCAGGTGAGTTCTTTTGAAGCGTCAGATGCAGCGACATATTCGGCTTCGCAAGTTGATAAGGAAACTGTTTTCTGTTGGCGTGCGCACCAGGTAATGGCGCCGCTCCCTAAGGAAAAACAGTAGCCGCTAACTGAACGACGTGTGTCAGGACAGTTTGCGAAGTCGCTGTCCGTGAATCCGAGCAAACGTGCCGGGTGATCACCTCCGAGAATGAGTTGAAGGTCTCTTGTACCTTTGAGGTAACGAACCACTCGTTTGGCGGCTTCCCAATGCACAGGGCCGTAACAGTCTAAATGACGACATAGTTGTTGGACTGCATGGGCGATATCAGGACGGGTACCGATGGCGAGATACATGAGGGAACCGATCAGTGAGCGGTATGGCGTTCGAGACATGAGTTTGCGTTCGTCGTCATTGGCAGGGCAATGCGTTCGATGTGACAGATGGAGTCCTGGTTCCATTGGGGTGGATACGGGGACAGCGGCTGTTAGACCAAACTGGGATATGATGCGGTCAATAAGAGCTGTTTGAGAAAGACTAATGGTTCGGTTTGTTCGATTACGATCCAGCGCAATCCCAAGACAAAAGCGTGCTTCTCCCAGGTCGGAAACGGTCCATTTGGTGCGTAGTTGGTCTTTGAATTGTGAGATAGCTGTCTTGGTACTTCCCACAGTGAGAAAGTCGTCAATGTGAACCGCGACGAGGAGTATACCGAGGGTAGTTCGGCGATAGTATACACAGTGCTCGCACTTTAAGCGTTTGAACCCCCAGGATAGCATGGCATCGTTCATGGTTCTATTCCATACTAAACCTCCTTGTTTCATACCGTATAATCCCTTTTGGAGTTCCCATATGCAATCTTCTTTACCGCTTTCGACGAATCCTTCTGGTTGGTCCATATAGCAGACCTCGTCAGGTTCTAGAAGACCGTGGAGGTGTTACAGTCACCCTATTCTTTTCTCACACTACGCTTCTCTTCCTTCCATTCCACTATGTTTCCTATCACCTTGCTGCTTCCTCATGCCTTCCTTATCTCTGACTCGTACAGACTCACCTTCCCATGAACCTTCCTCTTATGCACTTCTACTCCTGGTCCGTGCTTCATCTCTTTACCTATTTAAGAACGTAGTTACTGGCTGTATTTCCCTAACTTGAATCTACTCGGTTCTCTCTGATAACTTGAACTCTAGCTCCTTGGGAAGGAGGCTAGCCTTGTTGACCTCGACTTAACTCTAGATCCTGCAGGAGTCTAGACGATCGGATCCTGCGGGAGTCCATAGCCCGACGAAGCTACGCTTCAGTCGGTCCTGATCTAGAACCACCTTTATTGGTGCTGTGATTGCCTTTGTTGGCGTACTCTATCCGAGTCCGTAACAAAAGATTCAAGTTACCTCTGAAACCCTCCACCTGTAGGGATTACCCTCTTGAACCCAGAAACTGATTGATTGCCAGTGTGGCGTCCGGAAAACCCTTCTCCACGAAAGGACTTGAAAGAGTCCCTGGACCGAAAGCTATAGCAGCTCAAGCAGAGTTTACTAGACTCTACGCCCCCTACCCACCGACCTCTCCCAGAAGATCATCTTCGCGAGGAACCTTTGAAACTCCTCGCACTCCCCCTCTCCCTGCACTTGCTGTCCCAGGCCCATCCTTCTCTCATAGCGTCAGTACTTCCCTTGAGGTACCCGCACCAGCAGTTGCAGAAGACAGAGACGAAGAAATCCCAGACGCACCTTCGCCTGACTCTGACCCAGGCTCAGAACCCGAATCTGAACCCTCTATTGTAGAGGAACCCTACCCTAGATTCCCTCCACCAGAACCAGAACCAGAACCCTCTGACTCAGACGATTCCGACTCAGACGACAATATGCCAAGACCCATTGAACGAAAGATCTGTACCCCACCGGACTTCAGTGGTGACAGAGATGAAACCACGAAATTTGTACGACTCGTCACCCTCTATCTCGATGTAAATTCCGAGATCTATGACAACGACACGCGAAAGATCGCATTCGCCCTTTCATTTATGAAAGAAGGCACCGCTGCAGCTTGGATGGAAGACACCATCGCGCATGCACACCTGACAAACCCCATCACGAACCGACCTAATGGATATGGAACCTGGAACGAGTTCCTAGATCACTTTGAAGAAGCATTTAACCCCATTGACTCCGCCGGTACTGCGCTTCATAAGTTACACGCCCTTAAACAAGGCAATGACTTAAGCGAGTACATCTCCACCTTCAAACAGCTCTGTAACCGAGCTGAGATTTACAGCTTCAACGCCCAGAAAGACTACTTCATCCGCGGACTAAAACCCGCCCTTCTTTCGAAGCTCTGTAATTCCGGAGACATCCCTGACGAAATGGAAGCAATGTACAAGAAAGTAATCTCCATCGAGAATGCTTACCAGCTTCTCCTTTCCCACAGAACCTCTACTTCTGATTCCCGAAACCGATCCAACAATCAAGGCCCGAAACCTCGTTTCACCCCGCGCAGGAACGACCCTGACGCCATGGACGTAGACCATCTATCCGAGGCTGACAAGAAAAACTATATGAAAGAAGGCCGCTGCTTCAAATGCGGTGAGAAAGGACACAGGGCTAACGACCCTGACAAGCACCCGAAGACCGGAGATGCCGATAAGAAGAAGAAAGGGAAGCAAACGGTAAGGCGTACAGCGCCTGATGATGAAGATACCACAAAGATTGAAGAACTCTCTGACGATGAAGAACTCGACGCCAGAAGAACGGATTTTTGAATAGGAGGCCTACTGCAACGTTAGCCACCTCCTCCCTAGATGTACGTATTGTCCAGAATGTAGGAAAATCTAAAGAATTAAGGGTCCCGGCGACCATCTTTTCCTCCGTACACCCTGACAAATCGTTGCAAACCACCGCTGTTGTCGACTGTGGCGCAGCCGCTACATTCATCCACTGGATGTTTGTCCGAAAGCATGGCATCAAAACCCATCGCTTCACCACTCCATTCCCTATCCGAACCGCCGACGGAAAGATTTCCGAAAACCCCATCACGCATTACTGTCATCTTGCAATCAAAATTGATGGAAGGTTGATGTTTGGAAAATTCAACATCATGAATATGAGTGATCGTGACATGATCCTCCTCGGAAAACCCTGGCTGACCGCCATGAACCCTGACATCAACTGGGCTAAAGACACCCTTCGACTCCCATCGACCCCTAGATCCCTCCGACTTGAAAAAGCCTTCGAAAAGCTTTGGAGAGAAAACTCCACATCAAATCCTACCCCACCACCGAAACCTAGAAAGAAAGTTTCGATCGAAGAAGAAGAAGATCCTGAGCAATTTGCTCCCCTTCACGCTCCACTTCCCAAAGACGGGAAAAGAACCCTTGAACGACGAAAAGAAAAGAGAAAGAAAGAACCGATTCCCGCACTCATCCCTGACCCGGACGATGAAACCTCTCAATATGATACCATGGAAGACGTCTGGGACGACTCGTCTATGTTCGCCAGAAAAGTAGAAGATCCAGTAACTTATCCCATCAACGACGATGAGGTCTTGATCGAGTACGCTCAAGATGGATCTTCTGTAACTCTTCATGAAAACCTTTCCTTCGAATCTCCTCTCACTCGCGATGGCACTTCGGCCTCCGAGATCCGACGGACCGCCGCCCTTAGACCTCTAAGGAACTCATGGATCTACGCACGAAAGACTGAAGAAGACGAATACCTAAAGACTAGTAATAAGGCGCAAGAATTTGCCCTTAAAGATGCCCAAGAAAAGAAGAAGAAAACCTTCGAAGAACTAGTCCCTGACTATCTTCACGACTTCACCGACGTTTTCGCCAAAGACGGTTTAAACAAACTTCCACCATCTCGCCCTGGAGTAGATCATAGAATCGAAACGAAACCAGGATTTATCCCGAAGTCTGCAAAGACTTATCCTCTCTCCCCGAAAGAAACTGACGCTGTGAAAGCGTTCCTCGACGAACACATTGCCAAAGACTTCATCCAGCCATCGAAATCCCCGCAAGCAAGCGGATTCTTCTTTGTAGGAAAGAAAGACGGCTCCCTTCGACCCTGCCAAGATTATCGCTACATAAATGAATGGACGATAAAGAACGCCTATCCCCTTCCTTTGATTCCTCCCCTAATCGCTAAGCTAAGCGATGCGAAATTCTTCACGAAGATGGATGTCCGATCAGGATATAACAACATCCTGATTCACCCTGATGACCGCTGGAAAGCGGCATTTACTACCTCCTTCGGACTCTTTGAACCAAAAGTTATGTTCTTCGGCTTATGCAACTCCCCAGCAACGTTCCAAGCCTACATGAACCAGACCTTCCAGAAAGAAATCGCTGAAGGATGGATGATCGTCTATATGGACGATATCCTTATATTTTCGAAAACCCTTGAAGAAAACCAGAAACGTACCCGCCGCGTCCTCGAAATCATCCGTAAAGAAACCCTCTTCCTGAAACCCGAAAAATGTACCTTCGATGCTCAAGAGGTTGACTATCTCGGCATGATCATTCGTCCTGGGCAAGTAGCCATGGACCCTGCCAAGCTGTCCGGTATCAGCCAATGGCAAACACCTTCCTCAGTTAAAGAAGTCCGATCATTCCTCGGATTCTGCAACTTTTACCGTCACTTCATCTCCCACTATTCCGACCTCGCCCGACCCTTGATTGACCTCACAAAAAAAGATTCCGTCTTTGCATGGACGCAAGCATGCACCGATTCCTTTGAAAAGTTGAAACAATGCTTCCTCTCAGAACCTGTTCTCCGAAACCCTGACCCCTCTCGACAATTCGCTTTAGCCACCGATGCATCGCTTGTCGCGACCGGTGCAGTCCTGCTCCAGACTGATGAAAATGGAGCATATCACCCTTGCGGATACCTTTCGCAATCCTTCAATCCCGCTGAACGAAACTATCAGATCTACGATCGAGAACTCCTTGCCATCATCCGTGCCCTGAAAGCGTGGAGGCACTATCTTGAAGGAAATCCTCACCCCGTCATCATATTCACTGATCATAAGAACCTCCTATATTTCCGATCCGCACAGAACCTCACACGCCGTCAAGCCAGATGGCAATTAACCCTGAACGAATTTGATTTAGAACTCCACCATGTCCCAGGAACCAAACTCGCCGCTCCTGATGCTCTCTCACGCCGCCCTGACCATTCCTCCAATCCTGCTGACAACGCAGACGTTACTCTCCTTCCGGATACCCTCTTTGCCCGAGTTGTTGATATCGACCTCGCCAATGCCTTGAAATCCACCAATCCATTCTCCGACCCCGTAATCATTGCCGCCCAGCAAGCCCTTGATGGGCTAAGCGCACCTCCTATGAAATCAGCCTTGTCTGACTGGCGTCTTGATGATGGAACTCTATTTTATAAAAACCGAGCTTATGTCCCAGCTCATCTCCGCCACCGCATCCTCACCCTCCATCATGATCACCCCACCGCTGGACACCCAGGACGATTCAAGACAGAAGAACTAGTCAAGCGTGACTACTGGTGGCCCGGTATGGGTACATTCATCAGAAAATACGTTGAAGGTTGCACCCTTTGTCAGCAAATGAAATCTGACACACATCCTTCCACCCCTCCACTGACCCCTATCCCCTCATCTGCAACACGCCCCTTCTCGCAAATCTCCGTAGATCTAATCACCGATTTACCAGTATCCGGAGGTTTTGACTCAGTCATGGTCGTGGTAGACCATGGGCTTACGAAGGGGGTAATTCTCTCACCCTGCAAGAAAACCATCACATCCGAAGGCGTCGCCCAATTATTTTTCAAGAAAGTTTTCTTGAGATTTGGTCTTTATGACAAAATCATCTCTGATAGAGGCCCCCAGTTCGCCTCTAAGTTTGCCAAAGAACTTGGAAGACTCCTTGACTATGAAGTTGCCCTCTCCACAGCATATCATCCCCAGACCGACGGGCAGACTGAACGTCTGAACCAAGAATTAGAAACCTACCTCCGCATCTATTGCCGCTCCACACCTCTCGATTGGGTTAAGCACCTTCCCATGGCAGAATTCGTCCACAACCACCGAAAGCATGATTCCCGCAACGCCTCCCCATTCTTCCTCATGATGGGATATGAACCTCGAGGCATCCCTCATATCCTTCCCAATTCCGTCATCCCTGCCGCAGAAGATCGAATCAGATACCTCCAGAAGACAAGAGAAGAAGCCATCGCATGTCACAATCTTGCAATGCAACGAATGGCCGCTCGATCTTACGGAAAGAAGTTCGAACCCTGGAAAGTTGGTGAGAAAGTATGGCTTTCAGCAAAGAACCTTATTTCCGCTCTCCCTTCAAAGAAGCTCGCCCCTAAGCGATACGGCCCTTTCACAGTCGAAGCCGTCCTCTCCCCTATCACATTCAAGATCCGACTCCCTCCCTCCTGGAAGTCACACCCTGTCTTCCATGCTTCCGAGTTATCATCCTATCAAGAAACAGAAGTTCATGGTCTGAATAACACCGAACCCCCTCCTGACATCATCAATGGCCAAGAAGAATACGAAATCGAAGCTGTTCTCGCCCATAAGGGAAACGTAAAAGGAAAACGCCGCTTCCTCGTGTCATGGAAGGGTTACCCCTCTTCCGATAACTCATGGATACCCGAGAAAGAAATGAACAACGCCCAAGAAATCTTGAAAACCTATAAAAAGCGCCTCAAAATCTCTCGACTCTTCAGCAACTAGAACTCGAAGACATGTCCTCTTCACGATCTTCCCAATCTTCCCTTGAAAGTCACCGCTCCCAACTCAAACTTCATCATAAACGCGCCCTTGTAGAATCAACCTTGCTCTCCCTCCCATGCACTCTTCCTTTAGACCATTTCTTTTCTGAAGATCCTATCGCCCTCTCTCTCATCACCGCATACCGCAGTGCGGACCTCTCCTCCAGCTACGCCCATACCATTAACGCTCCTGAAGAGGAGGCCACCAAGCGCTCCATTATCTATCATATGACCAAGATCAAGCTCGTCCTCGCCGACCGACTCCTTGAACGAGGGTTCGAGCAAGCACTCACCCCTTCAATGATTCGTGAAATCACCGAGTCAAGACATGGATCTTGTGACCCCTTTGGACCAACCCCTATGCAACCTATGCGTTCTCCATCACTAGACGTTCCCAGCTCTCCATCTGAGGCTTCAGATGAAAGCACTCCAGTTCCTCCCCCTTCCTCTCAGCTTGCCATCCGTTTGGCTGGAGCTCCTCGCAGAGATCGTGGAAAACGAAGGAACAGTGTCTCATTCGGAGTAGGTCTATCTCGACCGTATACACCATCCCCTGCCCCTCTTATCAAAGAGGAAGACTCCGAACCATCCATCGCACCTCAAGAACCATCACGACCACCTTCCCCCACCGACTCTCGAGCTCCTTCTGAGGAGACCTTTCGCGACCGCAACGGAGTTGACTACTCCACAATGACTTGCCGTTATTGCGGAGGAGATGGACATCGTCAAATTCACTGCCCTCGCTACTTTTGCCGTATTTGCCATAACCATTCCCCCAAACACCTTACTTGTTTCTGCCCTCAACTTAAAGGGAGGCGCATTATTTCGGCCAAACCAGGGTCCTGGCTCTTCCTTTCCGCATTAAAGACGTACGAAGACCGCCTTGACAAGGAATACGAAGCGATCGAGAAGAGAACTCTCGCTGATGACACTTTCTCCGCGGACTTATATTTAAATATGGATAACTAAAGTCGGAGACTTTAGGCGTTGACAGGGGGGTAATGTTACAGTCACCCTATTCTTTTCTCACACTACGCTTCTCTTCCTTCCATTCCACTATGTTTCCTATCACCTTGCTGCTTCCTCATGCCTTCCTTATCTCTGACTCGTACAGACTCACCTTCCCATGAACCTTCCTCTTATGCACTTCTACTCCTGGTCCGTGCTTCATCTCTTTACCTATTTAAGAACGTAGTTACTGGCTGTATTTCCCTAACTTGAATCTACTCGGTTCTCTCTGATAACTTGAACTCTAGCTCCTTGGGAAGGAGGCTAGCCTTGTTGACCTCGACTTAACTCTAGATCCTGCAGGAGTCTAGACGATCGGATCCTGCGGGAGTCCATAGCCCGACGAAGCTACGCTTCAGTCGGTCCTGATCTAGAACCACCTTTATTGGTGCTGTGATTGCCTTTGTTGGCGTACTCTATCCGAGTCCGTAACAGGAGGAATGCGGTTTTGATGTCCAGTTGATCTATTTCCCAGTCCAGTGCAGCGCCGAGGTGAGTCAAGATACGAAATGATTCCAGTCTGGCGGTAGGTGCTGATGTCTTTGTATAGTCTTGACCCCAAACAGCAGAGTACCCGCGACAAACGTACCGCGCTTTAAAGCGAACGGGATTACCGTGTTGGTCACGTTTTAGTTTGAAAACGGGTCGACCTTTCATAACCTTTCGTCCAGGAGGGATTGAGGAGCGAGGAACGAGGCGGTAAACGCCAAGGTCTCTCAGAGAGTCAAACTCTTCCTTGAGTGCGGCTGTCCATTCTGAGGCATGTTCGGATGCCATTGCTTCAGCGTAAGTGCTAGGATCGTCAGGTTGTTCATGCTCCAAGTTGATGGGCAGTGCTGCAAAGGCAGTAGCGAGGCTGGCAAGCTCCTCCTCAAGTGGAGTGGTCATATTGGGGTCGTTGGTTTGCGGGTGGGTTGATGGTAGATTTTGTAAGCGTTCCGCAGTTGCGAGGGAGTCCAAAACGGCGCGCTGAGTTGGTGAAACGTAGGGTTTACCATCCATCAAACAACGGCACTCAGATGGGTGGGAAGGTCGTTTGGAATGTCGTGGGGTATCGAGTGGGGGTGCTGTGACGTCCGCGACTGGGGTCTCCTCTAGTGGTGTACTAGGGTGAGGATGAACGGGTGTGAGCTCAGGAGGTGGTGGGGGACCAGGGGGTGGTGGTGAACCGCATTGGTGGGACTCTATAAACGAGACATGGTAAGATACAAATACTTTGTGACTCTCACGGTGATAACAACGGTACGATTTGGAGTCAAGGGAGTATCCAATCAAGATACATTCGACGGAGCGAGTGTACACTTTCGGGTTGTGGCGGTTTTGCACTAAAACGAAAGCCCTACAGCCAATTTCACGTAGGTTGGAGAGGTCAGGTTTCTGTCCAGTCCAGCGCTCAAATGGTGTGTGGCCGTTCTGTGATATAACGGGAGTTCGGTTTGATAGGTAGCATGCAGTTAGTATGAATTCATCCCATCGATTGACGGGGACGCCACACGCAGATCTCATAGCACGAGCTTTACCCATCAAGGTGCGGTCAGTCGTTCAACTCGGCCGTTTTGCGCTGAGGTGTAAGGAGCAGTGAATTGGTGCTGGGTACCACGTGAGAGGAGCCAGTCGCGCATGGATTCTGTCTTCAATTCACTGTTGTCAGAGCGATATACACCAACCTTAGAATTGGTTTCGACTTCCCGGGCAAGTGCCCATGCTTGCAATGCGGGGAATGCGTCAGACTTTGCAGCGAGGGGGATAGACCATGCATAGGATGAGAAGTCATCTATTATGTCCATGACATACTTATTTCCTGTAGCTGACGTTGTATCTGGGTGCTCCATCAGGTCGACGTGAACGATTCCTAACCTCCTGCTAGCCTTATCTCCACTACGGGTCTTCGGAACGCTGCTCCTAGTCTGCTTGCCGAGAATACAATGGTCACACTTGGGTGGCACGGCTGAGAGGTCAATAGGCATACCGGTGGCATTACCAGACCTCGCAAGGTCATAAACAGCGCGGTAGTTGGCGTGGCCGAGACACCGGTGCCAGGATTGGAGGTTGGGCAGTTGCTGAGCTAGGTAAGCGTGTTTGGCAGACAGCAGTCCACCGGAAAGAGCATAGAGTCGACGAGAGGTCAATGTCCCGGAGAGCATGCGAGCACCGGTACGGGCTTGAACTCAACAATTGGTGGCGTCGAACGATGCTACACATCGGTGCGCTGCGCAGAGTGCAGAGACAGAGATCAGGCGCACCATTGCTGCAGGAATGAAGAGTACGTTGTCAAGGGTGATGTGAATTTCCCTCGCAACGACCAAACGGATGGTACCGACGCCTATGGCCTGAATGGATGACCCCCCAACGCCGTTAACAGAGCGGGGAGGGATGGGGCGCAAGCTGAAGAAGTCGGCTTTGTCATTACTGATATGGACTGACGCCCCGCTGTCAAGAAACATGGGGGTGATCGATGGATCTACGATGGTGCGTTTTCGCTGGTTGGGTGCTTTGTATGTTATACCAGCAAAATCGACAGGACGGGTGTGAGAGCGCCAGTCGAGGCTAGTGGTCAGAGGGTCAATGGCAGCGATGAGGGTCGTTTATTCATCCTCTTCCACGGTAGATAACTCGCGAATGAATGCTGGTGTGATGGAATCACTAGCCAGACCTGCGAATTCTGTAGAGGGTGCTGGAGTTTCTGCCGGCTCTGGGGCTGACGCTACATATATGGCCTGATGAGTCTCGCTATCGAGTAGGTATGCACGACCGTTAGTGTCATAGCGAAGACCCCCGGGTTTACCGGTAGCAGCTGTTGTTTTACCCTTGGCGTCTTTATTAGTAGCGGCTCCTCTGGCCTCTCGTGCAGCACGTTTACGTGCCAGGACTTCATCACGCTTGCCTTCCATAGCCCCCCCTTTACCGAAACAATCTTTTGTGCCGTGGCTGGAGTTGCTGCAGTTCCCACATGCGGCGTGGTCCGAACGATTCTGACTGGTGGTCCCTTTTGTAGCTGCCATAGCGACGTCCCCGCTCTTGGACATTTCGGTATCAATGAGTTGTTGTTCGACGTCTAAGCGTGAACGTATGTTTGAGGGACCGTAGGTAGTGGCGGAGGTAATGGTGGCAAGGGCGTCAGCGATATGATTTCGTACGTGAGGGAGGTCTTCCGCCATGGCATTGAGCATCATAATGGTGAGGAAGTCTTCTTCTTTCGGTATGCCGATGGCATAGATGCGTCTAACGAGGTCGCTTAGCTGAGTACTCGTAGAGGAAAGGCGTTCGGAGCGACGGTATCTGACTGCAAGAGTCTGTTGTATGAGGAGAATCTGAGCGATTGGGCCGACTTTCTCGTGACGTGTCTTAAGGGCATTCCATGCGAGATAAGCGTTAGTGTGCCCACGGAGGAATTCATTTTCCTCGGAGCTGGAACGAGTGCGCAATGTGGCAATGATACAGAGATTGTTCAGGTCCCAATGTCCAGCGCTCACGGGGTCAAGGGATGGGTCTGGACGTGTAACGAGGCCTAGAATATACCCACCTCCATGTTTCAGGAGAAGATAGTTCTGCATGCGATCAGACCACACGCCCCAGTTGTTCTTGCTGCGGTCAAGCATCTCTATCTTATCTAAGTCAGTTTGACTGAGGGTGATGGCTGAGACAGTCGCCTGAACGGAGGCACCTGTTCATGGCAGGGTGATACTTAACCATGTCTAACTATACACAGTACATTTTGTAAGTTTGTCTGGGGGCCACCAACATGAAGCTTCATGAAGCTTAACAGGCACGATGCCTCACTGGTTCTGAAGATCAGGATCTCTCTTGTGATCTCGATGCTACTGGAAATGTTTTTCTCAGGCTTCCAAGAATAGCGCTACCACCGGAAAATTTACCAAATTGGGATATTCCAATAATCTCACTATTCCCACATACCTCCCTGGCTCTACTGCTGCACCAGAGCTTTCCCCTTGCTCACTCATGTATATAAGTAGTAGAATGGAATGTACATACATAAAATGATACAATAGATCGCTTTTTTCATTGTCTGAGAGCTTGTACAGCAGTCTACAGTGCTGACTACAATATGTGCATCCCAGGACTAAAACATATTCGGATTTTTGCCCCTTTAGCAGGGAAGCAATTCTGGCTGTATATATCATATATTGGAGTGTTAATTAATATATTACACCGCTTGTTTGAGCCTCTGTAGTGTCCTACATCAGTAGATATGTTAAATTCATGAATACCTCTCAAAAACATAAACCAGTTCGCATTTTTTAGTGTTTAGGTATATAGACTGGTGAATATTATTTCTAAAATCTCTTTACTAGTATATACATTATATCAAGAGTATAGGCCAGTAGGATCAGTCCCTAGGGTCATATGTATTGTCATCTTCCTGGTGGTTCACTCCCTGAGAATTTTTTTCCTGCAGCTCCGGCCCTCTAGGATGGTAGGTAGTCTTTTACTATAAACATATGGAATATATTTATCACATAGGTATACCAGAACAATACCAGGATCCTTGTCTACAATCCAAAGTCACTTCCTGCCTACAGTGTACCATATTTTCGCATTTTTGAGGGTTTTCACTACATTCTCACTACATATACTATACCAGCTGTTCATATATCACTTATAGTACATATTTGAAGCCCTCCCAAGGCCATGATCAGGCAGAAATATATCATAGTAATGATATCAATGATATAGGGGCAAACCCCACAATCATGCAAATGTTATATTTCAACCCTGTCTAGGGCGAAGATTTCATTAAAAATGTATAGAATACATTGTAAACTACTTAAATATACTATACTAATATATGTTGTGAAGGTAAAGGTGATGTGGAAGTGTTGTGGTCTCAATTTGTTGCATTATTATGGTGAGACCACCCTTGCATCAACTGTTGGTGCATAGTACTTTTTCGATGTTTGGACTTTTTAACTTTCCCACGACCTATTTCTTATCTATTGGATTCCCCTGCTGTCAATTATTCATGGATCCTTCTGGTAGTCGAGGACTGTATTACTTGGTATATATAGTGTACTCAAAGATAGTCTGATTATAATATTTTACTATATTCATGTCTGGGAATTCTTATCAGTGAGAATAGGAGATATGTGCTTGATATCATTACTATGACATATTTCTGCCTGATCATGGCCTTGGGAGGGCTTCAAATATGTACTATAAGTGATATATGAACAGCTGGTATAGTATATGTAGTGAGAATGTAGTGAAAACCCTCAAAAATGCGAAAATATGGTACACTGTAGGCAGGAAGTGACTTTGGATTGTAGACAAGGATCCTGGTATTGTTCTGGTATACCTATGTGATAAATATATTCCATATGTTTATAGTAAAAGACTACCTACCATCCTAGAGGGCCGGAGCTGCAGGAAAAAAATTCTCAGGGAGTGAACCACCAGGAAGATGACAATACATATGACCCTAGGGACTGATCCTACTGGCCTATACTCTTGATATAATGTATATACTAGTAAAGAGATTTTAGAAATAATATTCACCAGTCTATATACCTAAACACTAAAAAATGCGAACTGGTTTATGTTTTTGAGAGGTATTCATGAATTTAACATATCTACTGATGTAGGACACTACAGAGGCTCAAACAAGCGGTGTAATATATTAATTAACACTCCAATATATGATATATACAGCCAGAATTGCTTCCCTGCTAAAGGGGCAAAAATCCGAATATGTTTTAGTCCTGGGATGCACATATTGTAGTCAGCACTGTAGACTGCTGTACAAGCTCTCAGACAATGAAAAAAGCGATCTATTGTATCATTTTATGTATGTACATTCCATTCTACTACTTATATACATGAGTGAGCAAGGGGAAAGCTCTGGTGCAGCAGTAGAGCCAGGGAGGTATGTGGGAATAGTGAGATTATTGGAATATCCCAATTTGGTAAATTTTCCGGTGGTAGCGCTATTCTTGGAAGCCTGAGAATCACCAAAGGAATCAGAAGCCGTTAAGCTTAATTGTAGGGGATTGATAGTCTACAAACAAACTTACAAAACCATACCATTTCTAGTCAGTGAGTATTATGCTTAATTTTAACAGTATAGCCTGACGGAGGTCATTGTGGTGATGGCGGGGATGACAGGATTAGCGCTAGGGGGACTAAGCGAAGTACTTTTGGTACCAGAACTCTTGGATCGAGTGTGCGTAGTGGGAGCCATGAGGACAAGAGACGGGGAGCGTATAATTCGTGGTGCACAGATATATATACGAATTTTTTATTCAAAGCTTCTCGCCCAAAGAAGAAGAGTATTGGCCCTTTGGTGACGTTGGGATAAGTCAGCGTCGTTCCCAATGATGTCGTTAGAAGTCGTCGTAGTCCTAGATAAGGGTTTGATAACCCGGCGGGGCAGTCCCCAGGTGGTTCACTGTTGTCTAGAAGTCGTCGTAGTCCTAGATAAGGGTTTGGTAACCCGGCGGGGCGGTCCCCAGATGGTTCGCTGTTGCCTAGAAGGTAATTCCGCTCCTCGTTTACGAGTGAGCAGGGCTCATAACCTATAAAGGCTAGACACAGCGTAAGCTTTCAGTCGTGATGGAACTAACTAAGGGGAGAGAACGGTACAAAGCGATATATATATATAAGCGTATTGGTCGGTATTCCAATCAGTCAACTCCGCTTATCGTGTCGGAGTGCGTAGCACTAACAGAACATGGCGGCCTTAAGGATTCATTCATGGATGGTTTCCTCGGAGGGCCCTCTTAACTGGTCTTAACCAGGTGGTTTCTACAACAGAATAAAAATCTGTCCCACTTGGAATGCGCACGTTCAAAACATGCCGCCAACGAGGATTTTTGTATTGGAACACACCTCGACATTCAGTCATGGATGAATTCGTCGATCATGCATTTTAATTAGTCTTAGCCAAGCGGTGATCACAACAGAGTCAAAATCTGTTGCACTGCGATCTGACGCGCAGGCTCGAAACCTGCCCACAGCGAGTTGTTTTTTCCTATCAGGATATACCTTAAAATTTGCTCATGGATGGTTTCCTCGGAGGTTCAATTCAACTCCGTCCTGGCCAAAGTGAGCACCCAACAGAATCCAAATCTGTCTCATTGACTTTCCCAGTGCAGGTTCGAAACCTCCAGCCAACAACTTTTTTTTCTATCGGAACTCGGTGGCCTTGAAGATTTACTCATGGATAATTTCCTCGGAGGTACATCTTCAGGCGCTGCGTGTTCACCAAAATCAGTCGAACCTGCTGACGATACGGTTTTTATGCCTTCATGGTTAACGTTCACCCATGGACAGTTCCTCGAAGGTTCATTTCCGATGGTGGTAGCTAAGTGGATAGCAGAGTCGAAATCTGTTTCCCTTGGCGTGCGCAGGTTTGAAACCTACCGGTGACAATTTTTTGTCTGTCGGAACATACCTTGACATTCACTCATGGATTTTTTCCCCACAGGTTCATCCAGTTGGCCTTAGCCATGTGCGTACCACAACAGAATACAAATCTGTTACTCGTGGATTGAGCAGGTTCGAAACCTGCCGATGATACGCTTTTTCTATTGGAACCACCTTGACATTCACTCTTGAATAGTGTCCTCAGAGGTGACTATATCAATAATCTTAGCCCTGTTGTTATATTAACAGAATCGAAATCTGTTTCTCTTGGATTGCGCAAGTTCGAAACATGCCAGCATTAAGGTTTTTGTCTATCAAAAACCACCTTGACATTCACTCATGGATGGTTTCGTCGCAGGCTCATTTTAACTGGTCTTACCCAGGTGGTGATCACAACAGAATCAAAATCTGTTTCTCTTGGATGGCGCAGGTTCGAAACCTTCCCGTAAGAGGTTGTTTTTTCCCATCTGAATACGCTTTGAAGATTCACTCATGGATGGTTCCCTCGCAACTAATGATAACTCCGCCGTGGCTAAAATGATACCCACAACAGAATCAAAATCTGTCTCTTGAACTGTACCATTGCAGGTTCGAAACCTGCCGGCGACAACGTGTCTTTTTATCGTAACACGGCGGCCTCCAAGATTCATCCATTGATGGTTTCCTCGGAGGTGTGTTTTAACTGGTCCTAACCAGGTGGTTTCTCCAACAGAATGAAAATCTGTCCCACTTGAAATGCGCAAGTTCAAAACTGGCCGATGACGAGCTTTTTTGTTTCTATTGGAACTCACTCGACATTCAGTCATGGATGAATTCATTGGACGTTCCTCTCAATTAGTCTTAGCCAAGCGGTGATCACAACAGAGTCCAAATCTGTTTCACTGCGATCTGGTGCGCGGGCTCGAAACCTGCTAAGAGCGAGTTGTTTTCCAATCAGGATATGCCTTAAATTTCGCTCATGGACGGTTTGCTCGGAGGAATAATTCAACTCCGTCCTGGCCAAAGTGAGCGTCCAACAGAATCTAAATCTGTCCCTCTGATTTTGCCAGTGTATGTTCGAAACATACAGACGACACCTTTTTTTGTTCTATCGGAACACGGCTGCCTTGAAGATTTACTCATGGATAATTTCCTCGGAGGGACATCTTAACTGGTCTCACCTCCGTCGTCACACGACAGAATCAAAATCAGTCGAACCTGCTGACGACGCGGTTTTCATGCCTCCATGGTTAACGTTCACCCATGGACAGTTCCTCAAGGGTTCATTAACATTTCCAATGGCGTTAGCTAATTAGCAGAGTTGAAATCTGTTTCCCTTGGGCTGCGCAGGTTCGAAACCTACCGGTGATCACTTTTGTCTATCGGAACATACCTTGAAATTCACTCATGGGTTTTTTCCTCAGACGTTCATCCAGTTAACCTTAGCCTTGTGCTTACCCCAACAGAATTAAAATCTGTTTCTCATCGCTTGACCAGGTTCGAAACCTGCTGCTGATAAGCTTTTTTGTCTATCAGAACACACCTTGACATTCACTCATTGATAGTGTTCTCAGAAGTTTGTGCAACTGGTCTTGCTCATGTGGTAACCTCAACAGAATTAAAATCTGTTTCTCTTGGATTAGGCAGGTTCGAAACCCGCTACCATAAGGTTTTTTACTATCAGAACATACCTTGATATTCACTCATGCATAATGTCCTCAGAGGTTCATCTAACTAGTCTTAGCCATATGGTTACGTGACAACAGACTTACAATCTGTTCCTCTTGCAGTTGGTTCGAAACTTGCTGACAATATTTTTACGGTGTACTGGAGAGAATAGGAATATCAAGTTAGGAGAAAAAGGAGCGGTCATATGTGGAGTACAACTGGCGAGCACGCACATGGGTTGACACGCATTGCTTCTGTGGGACCAGACGTTAACTTCCGTCCTTACATATTGTAGATACAGTTTGAAGACATCTTGGCACACTTCGTTACTTAGTCTGAAAGAGCGATTCTGAATCGTTTCAGGGCGTTTCAAAACATACATTGAATACACATCATTAATAAATCAGTCAAACCAAATTACTGTGTGCAACTTGACGTAAATTGGGGGACTGTGTGGGTACGTAGAGTAGTTGAAGGATCTGCATCCATATCATGAAGAAAGCGGGCCCGTATTCCAGACAGACTCGAACGATAATTAGATGCAAGCCACAGCTAGCTGGAACATCTACTCGGGTCCAGTAAAGGCGAATCCTCCAACTTGAAAGACTCTTGGCAGAGTGGAATGGTCATTCTTCCGAGTTTGCGTGAAATGAGAACAGAGTGCCGAGCTCAAATTACGAAAGTGTCTATGGCGACCTAGATGGCAATGCAGAATTAACCCAGGAACAGGTTGGATGATATAGGCGTCAGCTATTCAGCTTCATACAAGCGGAAGATATTCAGCAGCTTTCAATCTGAGGACAGAGATGGTGCCGCCGTATATGCGCATGAGTGGGGCCGACCGGACATTGGTCCAGGACCAACTGAAAATACTTTACAGCATCGTTCAGGAGAGAGACTGTCTTGCTTGTCACGTATGTGGCAAATCGGTCATGGCCCGCATCCGTATCTTGAGCAATTTGACATTCAACGATGGACTACAGCAGGTGTTCCGTCAACAGAAGCTAACAACACAAAGGTTAATGTCACTCACCTCAAGCAGTGTGCTTTCCTGATTGTCGCAATTATGAAGGACCGTGGCCTTTAGTGTGAGGGAAGAGTGAACACCACAAATGGACGGGAATGAGATGTCTACGAGATGTGAGTATATGCGCATGAGTGAGAAAGAGGTTACTCACCGAAGGACTCATTTTCATAATCGAGCAGCGCATCCCATGATATTTCAAGTTTTCCAACAACTTCTCCATTGCCCAGCATGGGATTGAGCTTGAAAGAAGCTCTGATCTCCACCAAAATGCAGGCGACGCATCTAAAGATTTACAAACGAAAGATCAGTCCTCGAATGGTACCTGAAAGTTTCGATGAACTTGTACAAGGTCACAGTATCGCCCCACGATATAAATTCGTCGGATGATAAGATACCGATGGCTGATTTCCAGTGCCTGCGTGAGTCGAGATTGATGGATACATGACTGCCTGCGGGAATGCGCTCGGAGGCCCGACGGGGGGATTTTGGATACCCGCGAGGATACTACTACAATGTCAAAATGAATCAATATCCGTGATAGCATAATAGCTGACGCATCTTGATGCATCACGAGGCATTTATTTTGATATTCCGAGGATGGAGGAGGCTCTCATTCAGACTCATTCGTTCTTGCTTAAAAATGTAAATAGTCCGACTGATCGGTGACCCAAACCATTCATAGCTTCGTTTTCATCGGGTTCACATCATTACTTGCGTGCATAATTTTGTCATATCGATCTAATCATCATGAGTTTCGCGCCCGTCTTCGTCGTAGCTATAGTTAGTCGTTTTTCTTCCCTCGCGGATTCTTCTACAGGACGGCCGGTCGCGTGAAGATGCATCACTGAAAATAATGTCTAAATGTTAACTCCAATTGTATGTCATGTAGACGCACATCGTTATCAAGATTTCCAAACTCTCAAGCACATAAGCTTCCAGAGGGCGGGCCCGGGAGCTTTTAACTCAGTGAGAATGCTTGCAAATAGCTGCAGGTTCTTTTCGCATCCTAGCGCCAGCACAATTGACATCGAGCCGGCAACTGAGAAATGGCAAGAGGATAAGAGTGCACACAGCATAACGGGGCGATCATCGCGTATAGAAGCTATGCACGGGATCATTGACAAAATGCTGGTAAGCCAACTAGTGTAAGCAGTTTCGACACCGTTAATGAATCCATTATCGACGCTGTCAGCCTTCGCATCATCGGCCTCGAGCTCGTAGTTTCTGTGAAAGCTAGCCTTTATCTGCAACCATGTAACTATATAAATACAGCGCGAGCCTCGGTGTGTTCATCCAACTAGTTCACCAACCAAAGATGTCCGTCCCTCCATTCAATTCTACCGCTCACTCCACCTACACGCAATCACCCAATCCATCATGGGCGTATGGCGAGAAAGTCGATAGCACTCCTGCTGGAAAAGACTGGCTCGCAGGCGAATCTGCAGGGTGGAAAATCTATAACACAGCAGAATTAAACGAGGTGTACGTACTTATCGACCTGTTGTTCAGCCCTAATCGTGACCCCAATCGACAGCAATATGCACAAGGTTCTGAAGTGGGGCGTCGTACCACGCCCCATCGCATTGGTGTGTACAATTAGCGAGGAGGGCATAGAGAACCTCGCACCGTTCAGGTAAGACACTCCCATGGTCTCGCGCACTGTGCACGCTTACCTGCTTGCATCCACCAGTTGGTTTAACATTGTGAGCAATACAAAAAAAACATGTCTCTTCATTGATTCAATAACGTCTTTCCATAGGTCACGACCTACCCGCCCGTCATCTCATTCGGATGCAACAACAATGCCTCGGGCGGTCTCAAAGACACAGCCGCGAACTTAAAGAAGAGCCAAGGATTCACGGTGAACATGGTCAGCGAGGCCTTCGTTGAAAATGTAAATGCAAGTGCCATAGACGCTCCTGCTGACTTCGACGAGTGGTGTATCAGCGGTCTGACAAAGGAAAAATCTGTATGTGTGCACCTTTTTCATACAATATATATGCTAACAAAATGTTGTTCAGGTGCAAGTAAAAGCTTCCCGCGTCAAGGAAAGCGCTGTTAGCATGGAGTGCGAGGTAATTTCATCTCTTGTTGAGCCCGCTCGCTCACCATACCACCTTCCGACAGCTCTACAAATGTATAGATATCAATCACCCAGTGACAGGCGAGCACAAGAACACGCTCATCATTGCGCACGTCAAATACGTCCACGTGCGGAAAGACGTGCTCACGGACAGAGGTATCATCGACATCACAAAATTCAAGCCTATCGCGCCTTTGGGCGATGTCTCATATGGCCGCGTTGGAGATGCATTCAGGATGCCGGCTCCAAAATGGGCGCAGGATGAGGTGAAGACAGAAGAAGCGTCCGCGACTCTCTGATTGCTATGAAATAGAACGAAGGAGGCCAGCTTGCTGTTCCTTCGGTAACAATATTAATACCATAGATTATAAGACAGGTAATAGATATCAGTATTCACGCGTAATTATAATCGAGTCCAGTTGCTATCCCTTATCCGTGAGGTAGTCCTTCCTCATAATCGTTACGAGGACCGATGGCGTGTGTGGAGATAAGATGATAGCCCATCACGTGAAAGCAAGTATTCAACAACTACTGCAAGCCCATCCAGGTACCCATTGCTTGTCCTCCCACTAGGCATTAAAATTTAAATGAGCTGTATCCTCCCATGTGCACTGAACACGCTACCGCCTATTTCACGGCTAGGAACACCCCCCTGTTTTGGTATACTTCAGGAAACATTATTGCGCTATTGTTCGGTGAAGCTGTGCCATGCGACCTCCTACAACGGTTGCACCAAGTGCGCGCAGAAAAGAAACCCCTGAACGATACCAACCACGATCATGCGAACAGCAATTTCATCAGACCAGGTGGCACTAATCGCTCCTCAACTTGCCAGAGGAGGGCTTTTGTGGGGTACTAGTATGTTTTTTCTCTGTGACTGTGTGCACCCCGTGAACCTCTTCGGCATTGGATGTTCTGCTGTTGCACACTGAACTGCATAGATTTGCCATTAATATTGTTTTTCACGACCACTGGAAGTGTATATGCGCTGGCTAAAAGATTGGTCAGTGTTATTATCTTGTGCGCTATCTTCTCTTCACTGACGTTGCTCAAATATTAGCCTATCATAATCGCGTGATCCCTCGAATATACGAAATTCATCTCTTGTTTGCTTCACACTTGACTCGACGATCTCATCGCCATCACATTTCTAACTTGCATCTTTTTCAGTCTCGACTATGGCACCCACCAACTAATCACCTTCAAAGCCCGCTTATATCACCTATAGACCATTCGTACATTGTTGCTAATCTTCAATGTTCGTCTTGCCCCAGGTCTACTGGTATACCTGGTTCATTTTTCTCGCTGTAGATTAGGTCTCACATCCATTTGCAGCACAACGATGCTGACAATAACTTGATGAGGGTTATATTGCTCATTAATCCAATTCGCAACCGTTAGACTTCCACAGAGCAGCTCATGGCTGAAGCATGAAAGTGACTGGTTGCGTTGTTGATGGTACATCAGCTTCAAGGAACACTCTGTGCGTATTGCTCTTCTCATACAGTCAAATTCATGCTCTTGGATTACTGGTGTAAAGAATACTAAAATGCATACCGCTACAATATCTCTAGCGTCCTGACCATGTCCTGAATAGAAGAAAGGTCCTTGATTGGTGCAATAATATCATGATCTGACGCGATTCTCTTGTATTCTCCGCCGCGCTGCTGCGCTAGCAAAAATGCGCTGAACGGCTGCTCAAGTCGAGCAGCCAATCGAAATGCTCGATCTCTCAGTTCCGAATCAACCAACTCCTGTGCTTTTAGAAAACCCGCCAGGCGAATTCTGTAACGGAGAACCAGGCGCCGACCAATAACCTTCCTCACTGTCCGTGTCGTCAGCAACATCGAGAAGCTCCGCCAAGCCAAATGGCTTCGCGAAGTCAGGAAGTTCGAGGAGATAACGATTCCACGGCCGAACAAGCAAGAATGTCTGCATGATGGGTCGTAGTGATGAGAACTGAATCAGCACGTCCTCCGTAGTGATCAGCAGGTCGTGAAGACCATCGGCTTGACTTCGTATATCTCATGGTTTTGAGCGTGACTCCACTTGATTTCTGTGACGCGAAATGCGATGCAAGGCAGATGCAGTCTGCAGTTTGCGAAACGAGGAGCATTCAGGCTGTCAAGCAAGGCGTAAAGTTTCAAAACCGAATCTACACCCATGCCACGTTGGAGCGAGGAGATCGACGTCTGAATGTCATCTTCGGACAGAGATGGCAGGGCGTATGGTGAAGCTTTGTATGAAGTGATGTCGGCCGGTAGACAGCTATTGAATTCGGATGATTGCCCTACCCAGTACAGGGCACTGATGTCACCCGACTGAGCTACGACCTCCTGCAAGAGCCTCCCGAGCGCCTTTTGCTTCTTCTCCCCATAAATGACAGGTAGGTTGATGCCGAAGATCCCAAACAATGAGTATGCAATATCTTCTGGCCACGTGGTGACACGACCCGACACCCATTGGAGTTTCTCCCGGGCAGTCTCTCATCCCCGGACAGAAGGTGACGAGGGCCTGTGCATCTATGCCTGTCGCATCTCCCATCTCCTGCATGATTGCAAGGGAGTCTTTGTGGTTGGGATAGCGATCGTCAAGATATAGGGACCAATCCTTCTGATAAAATAGGACAAACTTTGGGGCGAGGAATTCTTGAACTGTCCATCCTCGCGTGTTCCAAGCGCTACTTGCGAGTGCACCAGGCTGCGACGAAGGTGAAGCATCCGACAGGTAGATGATGGTAAGTGCTGAGTGGCGATACCATATAAACATGGAGTTGACCGATTGTTGGACCTCGACGTTGTTAGTCTGGTCGATGCAACAGGTATCGATCCATGTCCAGCGATACCCCATATCACGAGCAGTTTTACAGAATGACTGCAACTTCGGGATACCGCCGACTGGATCCAAGTCGTATATCACCTTGCCCTGGATGTCATGCAGCAGCGGCTCCTTCCCTTCCCACCTATGCGATAGCATGACATAACGAAAGTACATCGCCACCACGTCTCGGATGCGCTCCACTTGAAGGTCTGCATGCCCCATTGTGGACGACAAGAGTTCTTTGTACTCTGGACTCATTCTGAAGGCATTGATCTGTATATCGCGACTGCCCAAGCGCCCAGTGAAAGTGTTGATTAGACGATGCGGGGCGTCGTCGAGCTGAGCCTTGATGGTCTCTTCGATAGCACCTTCTACTTCTGATGGACTAACATACTGTTGGCGCAAGTCTGGCAAAAGAGTCAACAATGCTGCAGGATGTGCTATTCGGGGCGTACTATGTGTTTGCATGTCGGAAGCATTTTCCAACTTGGAGAGCATGGTTTTGAACGCCTCGATGGCTTCATCATATCGGTGTGCGCCATGAAGCACCGCGTGCTTCAACTGATATCCAAAGTAAGACAATGGATTGAGTTCGATAACCTGCGTATCACCAAAATGAGAGTCAAATACGAAACGGTAGCTGTCATCAGACCTTTTCCGCATCGAAGAGTGCGTCGTCCCATAACATTTTTCCCGACCTCGCCTTACTGCGATTCGCAAAGATGGTATAGGTTGCAAAATCAAGGTCAATTGCCGCAGAGTAAAGTTCGACAGCCCTGTCATATTTACCTGCAGCGAGGGCATCATCTCCGCTCGCAGCAAGGTCAGTCACTCCGACGGCAGCATAAAGCGATCTGCAATCTTGCTTGAAACCTGAGTAGAATGAGGATGAGAAGTATAACCGGTTGACATCACGAGCACTTACCAGTCGACCAATCGAGGCAGTGTGCTTTCGTAGCTACATCAGCCCTATCCATCATGTATCGGTATGCTTTAATCGCTTCTGAAAGTCTACCTGCCCGAAGGAGCGAATTGCACCAATTCTGGTATGTAGTTCGCCACATGGATTTGAGATCCCACCCGAACAACTAGAAAAGGCACGGTTGGGCGTGATAAGATGATTTTTAGTTGTACTGACATCAACCTACCACCACAAAGATATCATATCTGGAATTGATAGCCGACGTAGACGAGAAATCGATAGTGTTGACAGCGGAAGTGAAGTGGCTAGCAGCTTCGTTGTAGCGTTCGTCGTCTAATGCGTTGATTCCCACTTGCACATGTAAATAAGCCTGAAGTGCGAGGTTCGCAAAATCAGTATCGACATATGAATCTGAAGTTGACTGTGTCAGGAACGCTCACTTCCACGATACCACAGGCAAGGGAATTCAGATCAGGACGAGTGATAGATAGCTCTTGGACGCGCAGAATTGCTTCTTCATGTTGATCTGCATTGAAAAGGGCGATGGCCTGACAGCCGTCGAGTCAGTAGCGAGTACGTGAGACACAATTGAAGATTGACGTACCTTAATCAAGAGTAGAAGACGAGTTATATTCAAGTCTACGTCCACATACATGAACGCGAGGTCGAATGCTTTCATCGCATCTTGGAACTGCTGTTTTCCACAGTGGGCGATGCCCTTGGAGATACAGCCCATCAATGATGGCTGAATACTCATGCTCTATATCACCGTATAAGTTAGTATGTGTTAAGAAGGTCGCAACAGGATAGTGCATCTCACTTTGAGCGCGTCCTCAAGTGCGCAGTCCCAGTCTGAATTTCTTGCTTTTACAAACGAGCGATTCGCATAAGAGTTGTAGTCGTTGCCATCGGCGCCAATATCTTGCGTCAACAGCATCTCGGCAGTGAGCAAGTCGCCGCTTATGCATGCGTCACGGGCTGTCGTGTTGATGGTGAGAATCTGCATTGTGTATGATCAGATTATGTGGTAAGAGTGAAGGCTGGAAACCTGCCTTGCAGTCAGACTGCTGAGCCTTGGCGTCAAGATTGGGGATCAATATGCAAGATAGGCAAAAAATAGGAACTCACATTATCTGCTACTTGTTCCTTCGAGGCGTCCTCCCGTAACACATCCTTGAAGAAAATGAGATGAAGAAGGCATGGAAAATGAAAAAAAAACTTGCATGTGATGCATTGACCTGGAGAATGTCCTCTGGTAAAGGTATTTCCCACTTTGAGATCATGTGATCTTGTCCTCCGCTGAGAATGTGCTTGCCATCCCTGGAGAAGGTGACACAATACACCTGATTGGTGTGCTTGAATATAGCAATGGTTCGTTGATCCGAATGCCGCCAAAGGCGAACCTGGTGGTCTTTAGATGCGGACGCGAGAAGGGTGCCAGTAGGGTTCGATACAATCATCAAGACATCCTCAGTATGGCCCTGCCAGGGTTCACCGACCTGCATCCAGGTCAATGAATCCCAGATCCGTATGGTGGGATCCCGATCACTACCACTGGAGACAAGCTGTTTGCCATCAGGCGTCCATGCGAGTGAAACATTCCATGCTTCATTGAACGCAGAGTGACCGTTGAACTTTACGATGCATTTCCTCTTGCTTGGATTCCATATTTGAATATTATCCGATGTTGCGATGGCAAGATATTCACCAGACGGTGAATACCGAACGCAGCAGATATCAGCGCCACAATTGATTGGATCTCCTTGCACCTGCCATGATTTTGTGTTCCAGAGCTCCGTTGTGCCGTCATATGAGCCACTCGCCAATATTGTGCTGTCTGGGGAAAAATCAAGCGACCATATGTGTCTGGAATGGACTTTGATGGGTTCGATGAGAGATTCGCCGTCTCTGTTCCAAGCGATGACCTCTCCACCCCAGTCACCGCTTGCTATGAATTGCCCGTCTCTTGACACCGCAACACTTCCTATGCCGAAGCGATGCCCCTCCATTTTCTTCAATACAACGCCGTCTTCCAAGTCCCACAGCCGAAGCATCTTGTCGCCCGAGGCCGTCACCATACGGTGTCTACCGGGCAAGACTGCTGCTGCAAAAACATAACCTTCATGACCTTCAAATGTTCGACTAGCCGTGGTGATTCGAATGGCGGGTTTTTCTACTTCAGTCATTCTGTTTGAGCTCGGTGGTCTTAAGCACAACTTGCTGGAGAGCTTGTGGATGTCTTGATCAACGTTTCAGAGTACGTGTACTGGCCTATTTGTGCTTCTTCACAGCCTCAAACGCATCGTGTATCATTAGACGCCAGGACACGAGGCCTGAAACCTAAATGTATGTAATCTGCAACTAACCCACGGCCAGCCTCGCTCTTTGATCTAGTTAATCCACCATATCCATCCCTCCATCCAATTCTACCGCCTACTTCATCCTGGACACACTATCAAAGAGTCCACACCACTCCTGCTGGAAAGGACTGGGTCGCAGTGAATCTGTAGGGTGTGAAGCCTATAACGCAGCAGAAACAGACAAAGTGTAGGTACTCCTCGACCTGTTGTTCAACCGCAATCGTGATCGCGATCGACAGCGATATCTACAAGTTTTTTATTTCAAGCATCGTACCACGCCCCATTGCATTCGTGTCTACGATCAATGAGGAGGGCATAGAGAACCTGGTTCTGTTCAGGTACCAAGATACCCCCGTTATCTAACGGGCTCTGCACGCTTAACTACCTTGCATCCATCAGTTGGTTTGTAACTGGTCATGAACTTCTGGTCTGTCATCTCATCCGCATGCAATCACAGCGCTCCGGGCCACCTCAAAGACACGTGCGCACTTGAAGAACAGCCAAGGGTTTGCCGTCAACAGCATCAGTGAATCATTCGTCGAGAATGCAACCGTAACTGTCATAGACGCTCCTCCCGGCTTCAACGAGTGGAACAGCGATCTGACGAAGGAAAAATGCATATGCATGCACATTTATGACACGATATATGTGCTAACAATTAAGTGTTCAGGTGCAAATAAAACCCGTGTCAAGGAAAGCGCTTTTAGAATGGAGAGCAATGTAATTTCATTGAGTAATTCGCGTCTACATTTTTGATCGGGCTTCTTAAACAGTATCATTGACAGCATAGAATGGATGTTCTAGCTCTCGCATACTTCGCGTGGCAGCAGCATTGACGAGACGCTTCAATGGGTGAATCATGTATGGATGCTTGCCATCCTGGTTCACATTTTCTATTTTCTATCCAAGCAGAAAAGCCTCAACGTCCTAACACTCGTGCAAATCTGGAACTCGTTGTATCTGCCCGTACTTTCACTGTCTTCGAAACTGCGCCAACCACGTGACCCCCAGTAGACTGCATATGACGTTCTGATGCTCGCCAGCTTCATAGACAGGTAGTTGCCTGTGATGTGGTGGGGTCACAGTCTTAGGACAAATCGTATTGTCATGCTACTAGGGTTCAAAATGGCTCAGGAAGGCCGAAATACATTGAAACCGTTCGGAAGGACCTAGAGCCGAAAACTATTTTCTATTGCGTATCACTCTTCTCATACATCAAATTCACGCTCTTGGATTACTGGTGTAAATAATTATCGCTACAATATCTCTAGCGTCCTGACCATGTCCGGAATATAAGAAAGGTCCTTGACTTGTGCAATAATATCGTGATCTGACGCAATTCTCTTGTATTCTCCGCCGCGCTGTTGCGCTAGCAAAAATGCGCCAAAAGGCTGCTCAAGGCGAGCCGCCAATCGCAACGCTCGATCGCTCAGCTCCGAATCAACCGACTCCTGTGCTTCAGGGAACCTGCTGAATGAATGCTGTAATGAAGACCCAGGCGCGGACCAATAACCTTCCTCGGTCTCTGTGTCATCAGCAACATCAGCCGGCTCTGCAAAGTCAGGAAGCTCAAGGAGATAACGATTCCACGGACGAACAAGCAAGAATGTCTGCATGATGGGTCGTGGTGATGAGAACTGAACCAGCTTGTCCTCCGTGGTGGTCAGCAGGTCATGAAGCCCGTCGGCCTTGACTTCATATATCTCTTGGCCTCGAGCGTGACTCCGCTTGATTGCTGTGACGCGAAATGCGATGCAAGGCAGATGCAGTCTGCAGTTTGCGAAACGAGGAGCATTCAGGCTGTCAAGCAAGGCGTAAAGTTTCAAAACCGAATCTACACCCATGCCACGTTGGAGCGAGGAGATCGACGTCTGAATGTCATCTTCGGACAGAGATGGCAGGGCGTATGGTGAAGCTTTGTATGAAGTGATGTCGGCCGGTAGACAGCTATTGAATCCAGATGATTGCCCCACCCAGTCCAGGGCGCTGATATCACCCGACTGAGCTACGACCTCCTGCAAGAGCCTTCCAAGCGCCTTTTGCTTCTTCTCGCCATAAATGACAGGCAGGTTGACGCCGAAGATCCCAAACAATGAATACGCAATATCTTCCGGCTACGCGGTGACACGGCCCGACACCCACTGGAGTTTCTCCCGGGCATCTCTCATCCCTGGCCGGAAGGCGACAAGGGCCTGCGCATCTATGCCCGTCGCATCTCCCATCTCCTGCATGATTGTGAGGGAGTCTTTGTGGTTGGGAGAGCGATCGTCGAGATATAAGGTCCAGTCCTTCTGATAAAATAGAACAATTTTTGGGGCGAGGAATTCTTGAACTGTCCACCCTCGCGTGTTCCAAGCGCTACTTGCGAGCGCGCCGGGCTGCGACGAAGGTGGAACATCCGACAGGTAGATGATGGTAAGTGCTGAGTGGCGATACCATATAAACATGGAGTTGACCGATTGTTGGACCTCGACGTTGTTAGTCTGGTCGATGCAACAGGTATCGATCCATGTCCAGCGATACCCCATATCACGAGCAGTTTTACAGAATGACTGCAACTTCGGGATACCGCCGACTGGATCCAAGTCGTATATCACCTTGCCCTGGATGTCATGCAGCAGCGGCTCCTTCCCTTCCCACCTATGCGATAGCATGACATAACGAAAGTACATCGCCACCACGTCTCGGATGCGCTCCACTTGAAGGTCTGCATGCCCCATTGTGGACGACAATAGTTCTATGTACTCTGCACTCATTCTAAAGGTGTTGATCTGTACCTCGCGGCTGCACAAGCGCCCAGTGAAAGTGTTGATTAGACGATGCGGGGCGTCGTCGAGTTGAGCCTTGATGGTCTCTTCAATGGCACCTTCTACTTCTGATGGACTAACATACTGTCGGCGCAAGTCTGGCCACAGAGTCAACAATGTTGGAGGATGTGCCATTCGGGGCGTACTTTGTGTTTGCGTGTCGGAAGCATTTTCCAACTTGGAGAGCATTGTTTTGAATGCCTCAATAGCTTCATCATATCGGTGTGCGCCATGAAGTGCTGCGTGCTTCAACTGATATCCAGAGTAAGATGAGGGGTTGAGCTCGATGACCTACATATCACCAAAATGAACTTCGAATAAGAAATGAAAACTGCCATCGCACCTTTTCCGCATCGAGCAGTGCATCGTCCCATAGCATGTTTCCCGACCTCGCCTTGCTGCGGTTCGCAAAGATGGTATCTGCCGCAAAACCGAGGTCGATCGCCGCAGAGTAAAGCTCGATAGCCCTATCGTAATTACCCGCTGCGAAGGCATCATCTCCACTGGCGGCGAGGTCAGTCACCCCGATGGCAGCATAGCGTACGGTGAAATCTTGCTTGAAAACTAAGTGAAATGGGATTTAGAATCACACTCGATTGCCATCATGAGGACTTGCCAGTGGACCACTCGAGGCAGCGTGCTTTCGTGGCCTCATCAGCCCTATCCATCATGTATCGGTATGCTTTAATGGCTTCCGGAAGTCTACCTGCCCGAAGGAGCGCATGGCACCAACTCTGGTGTGCAGTTCGCCACAGGGATTTGAGATCCCACCCGAATAACTAGAAAAAGCACAGTTGGGCGTGAAAAAAATGATTTCCAGTTGCACTAACATCAACCTACCACCACAAAGACATCATATCTGGAATCGATGGCCGACATAGACGAAAAGCGGATAGAATTGACAGCAGAAGTGAAGTGGTTAGCAGCTTCGTTGTAGCATGCGTCGTTTAATGCATTCATTCCCACTTGGACGTGTAAATAAGCCTGAAGTGCGAGGTTCGCAAAATCAGTATCGAAGTGTGAATAGCTGACTGTGTAAGGGACACTCACTTCCACGATACCACAGGCAAGGGAATTCGAATTAGGACGAGTGGTAGCTAGCTCTTGGACGCGCAGAATTGCTTCTTCATGTTGATCTGCATTGAAAAGGGCGATGGCCTGACAGCTGTCCTGTGAGTAGCGAGTACGTGAGACACAATTGAAGGTTGACGTACCTTAATCAAGAGTAGAAGACGAGTTTTATTCAAGTCTACGTCCACATACATGAACGCGAGGTCGAACGCCTTCATTGCATCTTGGAACTGTCGTTTTCCACAGTGGGCAATGCCCTTGGAGATACAGCCTGTCAAGGATGGTTGAATACTGATGCTCTATATCACCATATAAGTTAGTCTGTGCTAAGAAGGTTACAACGGGACAGTGCATCTCACTTTGAGCGCATCATTAAGTGCGCAGTCCCAGTCTGAATTTCTTGCTTTTATAAACGAGCGATTCGCATAAGAGTTGTAGTCGTTGCCATCGGCGCCGATATCTTGCGTCAACAGTTTCTCGACAGTGAGCAAGTCGCCGCTTATGCATGCATCACGGGCTATCGTGTTGATGGTAAGGATCTGCATCACGCATGATCAAATTACATTGCAAGAGTGAGGGCTGGAAACATGCCTCGCAGTCAGCTTGCTGAACCTTAACATCAAGACCGAGGATCAATATGCAAGAAGACGGGCAAGGAATAGGAACCTACATTCTCTGCCACTTGTTCCTTCGAGGCGTCCTCCCGTAACACATCCTTGAAGAAAATGAAATGAAGAAGGCATGGAAAATCAAAAAAACTTGCATGTGATGCATTGACCTGGAGAATGTCCTCTGGTAAAGGTATTTCCCACTTTGAGATCATGCGATCCTGTCCTCCGCTGAGAATGTGCTTGCCATCCATGGAGAAGGTGGCACAAAACACCACATCGGTGTGCTTGAATATGGCAATAGTTCGTTGATCCGAAAGCCGCCAAAGGCGAACCTGGTGGTCTGCAGATGCGGACGCAAGAAAGGTACCAGTAGGGTTCAAGGCAATCGCGCTGACACTGTCAGTATGGCCCCTCCAAGGTTCACCGACCTGCTTCCAGGTTGATAAATCCCAGATCCGTATGGTGGGATCTAGAAAACTACCACCGGAAGCAAGCTGTTTGCCATCGGGCGTCCACGCGAGTGAAACATTCCATCCTCCATGGAACGCAGTGTGACCCTCGAACTTTGCGATGCATTCCCTCTTGCTTGGATTCCATATTTGAATATTTATCCTTGTTGCGATGGCAAGATATTCACCAGACGGTGAATACCGAACACAGCGGACTTCAGCGCCACAGTTGATTGGATCTCCTTGCACCTGCCATGTTTTTGTGTTCCAGAGCTCCGTTGTGCCGTCAAATGAGCCACTCGCCAATACTGTGCTGTCTGGGGAAAAGTCAAGTGACCATATAGATGTGGAGTGGTTTTTGATGGGTTCGATGAGGGATTCGCCGTCTCTGTTCCAAGCGATGACCTCTCCGCCCAAATCACCGCTTGCTATGAATTGCCCGTCTGTTGACACCACAACACTTGTTACGTCGAAGAAATGCCCCTCTAGTATCTTCAACACAGCGCCGTTGTCCAAGTCCCACAGACCAAGCGTCTTGTCGTATGAGGCTGTCACCATACGGCGTCTATCGGGGAAGACTGCGGCTGCAAGGACTTTATCTCCATGACCTAGAAATGTTCGACTAACCGTGGTGATTCGAATGGCGGGTTGATCTGCTTCAGTCATTCTGCATGACGTGGATGGTCTTAAGCGCAACTCGCTGGAGAGCTTGTGGATATCTTGATCAAAATTTCACAGGTACTGGCCTATTTGTGCTTCCTCACAGCCTCAAACCCACCGTGTATCATTAGACGCCCAGGACCCTAGGCCTCAAACTTTGATGCACGTGATCATTGACAAAATGCTGGTAAGCCAACTAGTGTAAGCAGTTTTGACACCGTCAATGAATCCATTATCGACGCTGTCAGCCTTCGCATCATCGGCCTCGAGCTCGTAGTTTCTGTGAAAGCTAGCCTTTATCTACAACCATGTAACTATATAAATACAGGGCGAGTCTCGGTGTATTTATCCAACTAGTTCACAAAGATGTCCGTCCCTCCATTCAATTCTACCGCTCACTCCACCTGCACGCAATCACCCAATCCATTGTGGGCGTATGGCGAGAAAGTCGATACCACTCCTGCTGGAAAAGACTGGCTCGCAGGCGAATCTGCAGGGTGGAAAGTCTATAACACGGCAGAATTAAACGAGGCATACGTACTCATCGACTTGTTGTTCAGCCCCAATCGTGACCCCAATCGACAGCAATATGCACAAGGTTCTGAAGTGGGGCGTCGTACCACGCCCCACCGCATTGGTGTCCACAATCAGCGAGGGGGGCATAGAGAACCTTACACCGTTCAGGTAAGACACTTCCATAATCTAATGCGATCTGCATGCTTAACTGACTTGCATCCATCAGTTGGTTTAAAATTGTAAGTAATACACAAAAACATGTCTCTTCATCCATTCAATAACCTCCTCCCATAGGTCACGACCTACCCGCCCGTCATCTCATTCGGATGCAACAACAACGCCTCGGGCGGCCTCAAAGACACAGCTGCGAACTTAAAGAAGAGCCAAGGATTCACGGTGAACATGGTCAGCGAGGCATTCGTTGAAAATGTAAATGCAAGTGCCATAGACGCGCCTGCTGACTTCGCCGAGTGGAGTATCAGCGGTCTGACAAGGGAAAAATCTGTATGTGTGCACCTTTTTTATATGATATATATGCTAACAAAATGTTGTTCAGGTGCAAGTGAAAGCCTCCCGCGTCAAGGAAAGCGCTGTTAGCATGGAGTGCGAGGTAATTTCATTTCTTGTTGAGCCCGCTCACTCACCACGCCACTTTCCGACAGCTCTACAAATGTATAGATATCAATCACCCAGTCACAGGTGAGCACAAGAACACGCTCATCATTGCGCACGTCAAATACGTCCACGTGCGAAAAGACGTGCTCACGGACAGAGGTATCATCGACATCACAAAATTCAAGCCTATCGCGCCTTTGGGCGATGTCTCATATGGCCGCGTTGGAGATGCATTCGGGATGCCAGCTCCAAAATGGGCACAGGATGAGGTGAAGATAGAAGAAGCGTTCGCGACTCTCATTGCTGTGAAATAGAACGAAGGAGGCCAGCTTGCAGTTCCTTCGGTAACAAAGATTATACGACAGGTAATAGATATCAGTATCCACGCGTAATCGAGTCCGTTGCTATTTCTCATCCCTGAGGTAGTTTTTCCTCATAGTCGTTACGAGGACCGATGGCGTGCGCGGAGATGAGATAATAGCCCATCACGTGAAAGCAAATATTCAACAACTAGGCAAGCATCCAGGTACCCACTGCATCACCAAAATTACAAAATCCGGACATGGGTATACATGGCAATGTCGGAGCTACAATACCTGCCATACGTATCTGACACAAGTCCTCAATGTCAGACAATCCTAGGAAACTCGATTCTGCAATTTTAACTGTCGTATGACAATAGTCTCGCATTGGTATAGCACTCCGATATATCCGACATTTCTATGTACATCAGGCATTTGAATATTGCTCACTCATCAGACATTGAAATTGTGTTGCGATCAAACAATGTGATGTATTGACTTGATGGTAGTACAAAGTAGTGAGGTACAATTGAGTGAACAGTTCCAATCCTATGTATGCGAATGCAGGTCATCGAGAGCAGACAACAGAATGGCAAAATGAGTGATCTATGAGTGAGTCAGTAGTACAGCACAGTAGCGAATGACAGTGACAAAATGAAAGTAGTACATATGGGGGGTCTGCGAACAATGCAAATAAGAGGGGAATGTGCGATGATGCATGAGGCAGGGGACAGCTACTTCCTTGAACTTCTCCATGGCTTGGCTTCTGCAGATGGGGCAGCCTTGCCATGCTTTGGTTTAGATACTTTGGTGCTCCCCTTCTTGGCCTTGCCTTTATGTTTGATCTGGATGGGTTCAGACTCCTCATCCAACTTGGACCCTGTTAGATCACTGGGGGTGGGTGACTCAGCACATGCAGGTGCTGGCGCAGATGGAGCTGAAAGCTTGCATGGAGAAACTTGCCTGGGAGCAGAAGGCACTGGAGTTAGTTCATGAGGCACTGGTGTTGATTCACGAGGAGGTGCGGGTGCTGGTGCAGATGGTGCTGGAAGTTTGCATAGAGAAAGTCGCCTGGGAGCAGGAACAGGCCTGGGAGTAGCAGGTGGCACTGGAGTAGATTTGCAGGAGGGTGTTAGTTCAGAAGGACAAGCTGGCCTTGACTTGCAAGGGTGGGTAGTGAAATGGAAGGTGGGGGAGAAGGAGGACGTGCTGGAGTTGCTTTTCTGCACAATGTGCAGCCATTTGTGTGCGAACTCTTGCCAAGTCGTTGTCTCTGTCTTCATGAGACCTGGAGACTTTGTAGTAATCTTGAGTCCTGTTGCTGTCACAGCCTTCCTCACTCTTGAATAGTTTCCTTAGATAAATAAGAGTTAGTGTGAGCCTTCAAGAATATAACAAAACCTTACATGTTCCAACCTTTGAGGAGTTCTTCTTTCCATTATGGATCAGGCAAATATTCAATGAGCTTGATGACGTTGTTGTAGAAGTCCTAGTAGTTGAAAGCACCATCAACTTTGGACCAAGTGTTCTTAGTGCTGATACCAAAGTGAACCTGAATAAAATTCAGTAACTCGTTAGTATGTAAGTTTGAAGTGATCAAACCTGTAAGCAGCCATAAGCAATATGCACTGCCTCCACTGTGGTCATATCATGTAGAGCAGCATTGCAGGTATGTGTGGCACGTGTCTCCCCCCCATATGCACTTGAGGGGCTTGTCAAAATGTGCTGCATAGTCTAATAAATACAACGATATCAATCTAAAATGGCAATGAAAAGAATGCCTACCTGCTCCAACAAATAACCATCAAACATGCCTTTGAACATGTTGTCATCATCATAGTCTTCACCTGGTGGGTCTCTGGCCCACAGAAATGCAGGAAGTGCAGATGTGGTCAAGTTAACCTTGCCGCACTGCATGTCTTTAAGTGCCCTGCGAAATGTTAGACTAACATGAGGTGAACTTTGAGAAAAAAACTCACTTGTTGGCATCCTCTGAAAATCTTTTGAGTTCCCTGACTGGACAGAGAAAGTGCACTAGAACAGGGTGGTTGATACCCATGTGGAAACGCAAACCACTACCATCATATATAGCTGGCCATATTGGGTGATCCTTTGTGTTGAAGGCTGCATAATGACCAATTTGACTCTTCAGGTGTGACACATCATCAGAGTGAGTAGCTGAGATAACAGTATCCATCTGATGGCTTGAATAAGTACATAGTATGCGCAGATATGTGCATATACTCACCTTCTTGATGATAGTATTAAGTTCCAAGGCCTTCCGAGGATTGCTGAGCAGAGGTTTCAAGCTTGGAGCAAGTTGAAGCAAGCAAGCAAAGTTCCTCTTATATTGCTCTTGGACCCCAGATGACCTATGGAGCAATAAAAAAAAATCAGTCCACACTAAGATTTGACACTGACTTACATCTTTGAGAGTCACTTGTTGCAACAAACCTGAGTGTCTTTGTCTTCTGATAACTCTCCCTTCTCTGCAGCATCGGGCTGCTGCAGAGCTAAACCTACATTGATGAATTGTTTTGTCTTACAAAACACATCAATACAACGTGCTACGCAGCATGCAGCAGTAAGAAATTCCTTGTAGGGATCAATATCAGACTCTTTGTTCCTATATTGAGTTGGTATCAGTTATCAGAATATCTGCAATGAATTGACTGACCTAGTAGCACTTTTCTCATCACCATCTGATGAATGGCGCCTTTTCTTTGACCTTGAGGCCTTACTTGAGGCCTTCTTCAGAGGTACAGGGGCCAATGATACTGAAGAGTGAGAGCTATGCAATGATACTGATGAATCAGTCAAGGAAATTGAGTCAGAGCATTTACGACATGGCATGATGGTAGGGGAAAAAGATAAGATCATCACATTTGATGTGTTATTAACGTTTGTTTGTTGATTTATTAATAAATTGGAATGACATCATCAAGGACTTGAATATATGTGCACCAAGAAATACACAATTATTTCTACAGTTATGTTTTGAGTGATTTATGCTACAAGTACATGACAGTGGGCACAACAGCAATGAAGGAATGATAATGAGCAAAAGAGCGCTGCAAAAGAGTGGGAGTACAAATTAAGTCCAACTACTAGTCGAGCTTCAAGGCTTCTATAGCTGCAGGTATAGTCATGAGCACATCAACTTGAGTCATCTTTGTGCAGTTAGAGCTCTTCTTGTATCCACAGTGAGGAGGCCACATATAGTCATGATCATCCTGGAACTTCTTCTGTATACGGTTGACCCTGGGAGAATCCCTAGGGATGATGTGCAGCTGGACAGGTTTTGCACTGATGTGATGAGGCATGTTTGAGTCCCTGCAAGTACCATAGTAGCTGAGTTAATGCCACAAACAGATAAAAAAACTTACTTTGGCACTGGTGTTTGCTCACAGACCATGGTAGTGTCTGGATGCTCAGTAACACCCTGCAGAATACTAGAAAGTTGCAATATGTTAGTACATTCAAGTTAGTAGTCAGAAGCAAAAAGAAATACCTATTGGCTTGCCCACCAGCTTCATTGTCGCCATCCTCATCTTCAATCACCCTGAACTCTATGGCATCCTTCAAATGCAATATGATTTTCTGTAGTATCAATGTCATAATGAGAAATAGAAATAGATTGAAATTACATACCAATGGCATTCAGGTGTAAAATCCAGGGTGTAAGTCGGCCACCCAGACAGCATGTTATTGATCTCCAGTACAACAACATTGTCATGAAAGAACAACATCATATTGGCAAGGTCGAGATGATCTTTGGTATTAGTAAAGAGCATTATAGAGACAATTAGGTATAAGATTAAGGGAGATAAGACGTGTTATTGATGCTTTGTTTATTGCTGGAAAATACCAACTGACTTTGAACTTCAATTTGAAACATGGAAAGTTCCATACTTGGTCAGTGCACTCTTGGTCAATGCACTCAGCATCAGCCTGTTGGCGTCTTCACTACATTCTCTTTACATGTTGTCCCACAGCATCTCACCACCCACATTTATGGGAGTGCATGCACTAGTCATCGATACACAGACCTTCTCACTGCTTGTGCCATTGTCATTCATCAGGGAGAGTGAAACTACATCATGTAAGCCAGTGTGCATCAGCATCTTCACTACATTCTCTTTACATGTTGTCCCACAGCATCTGGCACACGCATTGGTTATTGATGAACTCCACACTATACCATTGGTCAGTGTGCCACCTGTCTAGACTGGTGCATCCTGCTTCTTGATCAATTGCCTGGAGATCTGCGGGCTCGACTTGAGTCATTGAGCAGTGGAGGACTCCTTTTGCATACTCTTTTGCATACTGCCCATACCTTAATGATAACTTTTCTTAATAATCAGCATTGCAGTGTGACTTGAGACCCACCTTACAGTGAATCACCTCATGCCTCCATTCTGAGGCTGTGAGCATCTTGGAATGATCAGCATGCTGCTGATAAAAACAAGCCATTCTCCTGCTCTTCCTATCTGACATCCTTGCTCCTACCGCTCTCCATGGATGAATTTGCCTGTCTTGGGTGTGGGAGGGCTTTCAACAGCCAAAGGCACTTGAGCACACATGAGACAGTGTGCGAGACCTACCATGAGTTCAGCAAACAGGTCAGCAAATCTCATCAGCACATGGAGAAGAGCTGAAAGAGACAGAAATTCAACCACCATCATGACCTCTGTAGGGATTAGTTTCTCTCTAGGCTGGTGTAAGGAACATCACATCTACCCATTGATTTTGAGGTCCTACAGGCTTGAACTCCAATGCTTGAATCACCATGTCCAGAGCGCATGCTTTAGCACACTCGCACGCCTCATGCCTATCTCCACACACCTGTCTGCCCCTTGTCCTTGCTGATTTACTAGTAAGTTATCTCAATTGCTATGAAAGTGTTCACTTTGGACCTGAGCGCACACCTTACATATAGTTACATACATACTAATTACTTGGGACTGCGTACTATTTGGCTTGGTACCATGCGCCTTCGCACTTATAGATACAGTATATAGAGACCTTACTGGACTTTTAGTTGACACACTTCGCACAATCCCCACTCCTTAGCCATTGTTAGACTCTAAGAGTACCAAATATACGATTGGATTTATCATGTATCCGTGCTCACGACGACCCGCGCATGTAAAACATAATGTGCACTGCACCTTTCGTGTTCCCTGTGCCTTAGAGCACCCCTTCTCGTTACAAGAGAGTCCCTTGCCCATATTCCGAGGTTCTCCCCCTCAGTAGCTGTCCTATGGGTTGAGTATATACCTCGCGCCCGGGTCTTACTGCAGAGTTTCCCCCATACCCAAAATCACCTTTTCATCCCTGTAGCTGAGCCTCACCCTTCACTGGTATTAACAGTTTTTACTTAGCTTTCTTAGCTTACTTTTCCTTGCTTATGTCCGCATTTTCACTGCTTACATAATCACCACATCTTCGCCCTATACTTCCACTCATTAGCTAGACTTTCAGTTATAGTTCTGGTAGCTCTCCTTCTAGGATTTAGTAGCTTCCCCAGACTTGCAGCTTATTAGTTATAGTAGTAGCTCAATAGCTCACTACACAGCTCCTGATATACAGTCTTATCCTCATTGTCTGGAGTGATACTTTCTTATTCTCCCTCTCTCTCTCTCACACACACACACATGCACACACACACACACTCTCTCTCTTGAGCCCTGAGCTTAGTCCAGAAGCCCTTGGGTCGAATAGCAGCTAGGCAGCATTCACCCAACATTGTTCTGCATCCCAGCAGAATTGTTGACCCTTCACCGCCGAGAAGTCTTAGATGAAGCTGATGAAGGAGCTGGGACCCCAGGTCCCCATGAAAACATGGGTGATATGGAGACTGACAACTGGGATGGTTCAGGTATGTTTTCAGCATTTATGCAGTTCTTGACTGAAATTTTGAAATATATTTCAGGATAATGATATTCCTGGACCCTCACAATGATCCCCTGTGCATTCCCCACCATTAGCTGAGTCTAGTGCAGCTCCCTGGCATCCCAATTGTTCTGGGCATGTCATTCGCATGCCCAGACAGTATGATGACTTCATTCCTGCCAAAGACATACCTGAAGTACCTCCACCTGAAGATGTCCTGTCTGAAGAGCAGGACAGTAATGAACCAATCCCTTTTCAGATGGAGCCAGACACAATGGGATTATTCTGAGTGTATCCTACTCATCCTACTCTATTTCCACGGACTGGTACTACCCTGGATACTGTATGCAACATGCTAACCTGCACCAAACTGGTTTGGTGCATGGCTGACTAATCTTCTCTCACCCTAAGCCTATAAACTAGAGCACACATTAATAGTCCATTTTTTTTACTTTTGCCTCTAGGCTTGATTATTTTTGAAGATTTTTTTATGTAACCAGTTTTATTCTGAAGGCTGTGAGGATGACTAAGAAAGAATCTCACACATGTCAGGTGACTTAGAAAATTATTTTCTGCATGATTTGTCCTGTGGAAAAAGGCACAAAACCCCAAATATGAAGGACATGTTGAAAAACCACTGCAATAAACAGCTGAGAAGTGTAAATATTGAGAGAGTCCATAACTTATGTAATCAGCTCTAGACCTTTTGCTTTGCCTTTGTTAGGCCACAGGGAAGTCACATGATTTACCTGTGCTTGACATGACTCAGCTATATACCACAGTGATTCATCTGATATGACTCAGCCCAACTCCATATGACTCATGATGACTCCTAGTAACCTTATTATGCTAGTAGCAAACTATATGGTACTAGTACCACACAGCCACATGTATTTGTCTATATAAAGGGCCCACTTTGAGCAAGTGAGTCCAGAGAACTTTTGACCCCCAATTACTAGTGTGAGGTGTGATCATAGCCAACAACAGTGAGAGACTGTAAGATTGGTGAAGGTACCCTTCAGTGAGACAGTAATTAGTGTGAGCTCATTGTTCTTCACAACCAGCAAGGCCTGGTACTGTCTCTTTTGTTTGTTTTTCTGTTTTCTTTTATTACTTTTTCTGGATTTCTTTGTCTTCAAGTATAAGATATTCCACACACTTGTGTAGTCTCTTCAGACCATCTAAGACATAGAATAGCTTAGTGGGGGAGACATTTGGAGTTGATAAGTGTATGCTTGACCTCACACATCTGAGTAGAGAGAGTGAGCCAGGGTTTCATTGCCACAGCTTTAGCTATTGAAAGGGGACTTGGTATTGAACGCCAAGGACATCCATTCCTGTATCTGTTTAATACTCATTATGAGTACCTTGGCAGCAGGTTCAGTAGTATGTAAAGACTCTAAGCATTGATTAGTCCTGACCATTGGTCCTACCTGTTTTGCATTGAGGGAGTGATCATTATAACTCCACACAGTCTGTTGGGATAAGATTGTCTCAAGACACCCTTCATCCAGGATATGAGTATGTGTTTTTCTTTTGTTTTCTTTCTTTCTTTTGTCATCATTGTAGTCATAGCCACATACATTGCTGACCTCACACAGTACCTTCTACTGACCATAGCTTAGGTATCACTAGAGAACCACCCACAAACGACCACATTATCAGTCATTGGTATTTGTCTGGATCATTGACTGTGGAGATAGATTGGTTTTGTAGGTGTTCCATCTATAGATCAACTATCTAAGAAGACAATGCCAATGTTGCAGGCTGGTGAAGATCCAAGGGACAACTCTTCTCGACTACTCACTGGTCCCCCCCTCCCATTGTCTGTCACTCCTGAGAACCTGTACTCTGCATTTAGTAGTCCAACCGCTGGTCTACTTCTGTGCTGGCAATATTCCAACCCCAATTCAATTTCTGATGCTGCTTTGCAGTGACTCACTACTTTCCTTGATGATGATGCTTACAACCGAAATAACATATGTCTTTTCAATGTCACTCAGGAGAAAAAGCTTGTTGCAAGGTACCTTGAGGACCATTCCAACCCTTCAGCACAAGGAATGGGTGGAAGGAGTCATCTGTCTACATCCGCCTTCCTAAAGAAAAAAATGAAATGGCCATCAGAAGATGATGCTCCTGAGCTTAAAATTAAAGGGGTGTGTCATCGGTCATTGACAGATATCGTAACAGAGGTGTTTGCAGATGGTGCAGCAACAACATACCATATGACATCATCTCATCAGATGTGGAAAGTCTCAGATGAGTGAAGTATTGAGGTCTTTTTGGAGGCGTATTCTTCCCCTGCAATGATGGAGGCCCACACTGAGGTCAATTCCCTTCCCTACAATCCAGACAATGATCTTAAACGTGTCGTAGCATCACTTATGATGTATTCTGACTCGACACACCTTTCAAATTTCGGTGATGCCTCCCTCTGGCCTTTTTATCTGTTTTTTTGGTAATGAATCTAAATATACTCATGGGAAGCCTACAGCTTGCGCATGCCATCACGTTGCATATATTCCTTCGGTGAGTTTGTTTCAAATCACTCAAATCATCTATTCCTACTTACTACAAAATCAGATCCCAGATGATTTTCAAGATTTGTACTTTGGTATCTTCGAGGATGCATCTTCATCAGAGGTGCACATACACTGCAAGCAGGAGCTTATGCAGGCAATATGGAAGCTCCTCCTCAACGAAGACTTCATGCATGCATATGAGCATGGCATTGTGATCTGTTGTGGAGATGGCATCACTCACCAAGTATTTCCTCATTTTTTTCATATTCTGCTGATTATCCAAAGAAGTAAGTATTTCTCTCATCTCACATGTTACTGAAATTGACATCATATTAGGATCTTACTTGCCGGAATTAAGTTTCTTGGTGAATGTCTATGTCCATGCTGCCTCATCAAAAAGGCCAATGTATCTGAGATGGGCACCAAAGGCAATATGAATGATCACATAACACTCCAACATGTTGATGATCAGGCTCGCCATAACAAGATTGATTATGCATGCAAACTCATCTTCCAACACAGTGTGCCAGTGGATGGCAAGCGAGTGAAATCAGTCCTTAATTCTGAGTCTCTTGTCCCTATACATGTAAGTTGTTGATATTGTATTCAAATTTCTACTAACAAGTTACAGAACACCTTTTCTGATTGGTTTTTTATATTTGGATTCAATTTATTTTCGATGCTGGTAGTAGACATGTTGCACGAATGTGAACTCAGTGTGTGGAAGGCTATTTTCACTCACTTAATGTGTATTATCCATGCTGCCAGGGGTGTGGCAGTGCAGGAGCTGAAATGGAGGTATGTTTCTGATTTGTTTGCTAATATTTCTCATACACAATGTTCTGCTACAGATACCATCATATGTGCCAACATTTGGGAGAGGCACAATCCAACATTTCCACAAGAATGCTTCTGCAATGAAGCACCTTGCAGCCCAAGATTTTGAAGATTTGTTGCAGGTGAGTTTTAGATCATTTCACATAACATTTCACAACTGATTTCAGATTTAATTTCAGTGTGCTATACCAGTCTTCAAAGGGTTACTTCTTGACCCGCACAATGATGAGATCATCCTGGACCTTTTATTCAACCTTGCTACCTGGTAAGCATATGTGAAGCTCCACCTCCATACTGAAGACACTTTGAACTTTTTCAATGTGGCTACAGTAGTCCTTGGAAACACCATTTGAAGGTTCAAAGGGGCGACATGTGAACACTTTCACACATCAGAACTGCCTCACAAACATGCAGCTTGAGGGCATTGACAAGCTGCATTGGCTTCAAAGCAGGGCACATCAGCTAAGGAGACAGCAGGTGTTTCTCATCCCAAGGTAAAGAAGTTGAACATTCAGACTTATAAATTTCACGCACTTGGGGACTACCCAGCCATGATTTGAATGAGGGGGACAACAGACAGCTATACTACACAGCTGGTGAGTCTTTTTCCTTGTTGATATCATACTATCTAATTGCAGCATAGGGAGAACTGGAGCACCAGCATCTCAAACAATGTTACCCTCGCACTCAGAAAACAAAAGCAACTATGACCACAAGCATTGCAAATCAAGATGCCATTGAACGACTTTGTATGAAGGTAATCAATGCTCGGGCACAGTGTTCTGCCCAACAGGGTTCTGATAGGCCTTGTTGTGTGCAGACCTCACCTTCAGACCATTACGACATCGCTGAAGGCACTAAGTGACTGCTGCTTGCACAATCACTCTCTTGATGTGGGATCAATAATGCTGCTGGTGAGGTAGAATGTTGGGTCTTGCTGCACCTAGGCTGCTATGCCTGAGACAGACACGTTCGACCCTAAAGGGGACTGCTACTGCACACAGAACCAGATATATGAGAGACCCTTGTAGTCTGAAGGATGCGCAAAGGTGTGAGAAGAAACACGAAAGAAATGCAAAGAAATGCAAAGAACACAATGAGAATGTGAAGTGCAGGAAAGTTGTGCTAAGGTAAGCAAAGCATGGGAAGGTGTGCGCTTATAGTGTGCGTTGTCGTAGGAAAGCACAGATGGAATGCGGAGAGTAAGGAGTGATATAGAGGGGTGGATAGATAATGGATCGATGGATATGCAAAGCGAGCATAATGCAAAGTGAGTGAAAAGCGAGGTCTGATTAATCTAGTCTAGTCTGATAACAATAACCATAGGTAACACAAAGTGCGGTGACTACTACTTCAGAGTAAAACCTGATAGTGAGGAAAGTACAGTAAAGGGGAGTAATGGGGGAGAGTTGTAGTGCAATCATCAAACTATATACTAGACAAAATTGTGTCGGACGCAGAAGGGATAGGAAGAAAACGCGCTGGTAATATGTAATAACATGTAATAACACTGCAAGGCTTGTTACAACCATGAGGCAAGGAATATGATGTACCAATGAGGTGGTCGGACATGGATAGGTGCTCCTGGATAATAGGCAATGAAATGTGATGATGTGTGATGAAATGCGATGAAATGTGAAAATGTGTGATGATAGCAAAGATGCAAGATGAAACGCAATGTAGAAACAACAACTCAGTGAGGCATGAACAAAGCTCCTGACTGTATCTATAATTGTTGTAGGTCGTGCTGTCATGCATGGTATATGATCCATACCATGACAGATATACAGATAAGGAGTGATAAGGAGTGATAAGGAAGGTCTTAGGCACCATACTGTTTCCTATCACCAAGTTACTCTACCCTTTTTCCTTTATTTTCTAGCTAGTTTCTTTTTCTTCATTCCTGACCCCTATTTTCCCTATATCTTATTTTCTTCTACAAGATTCTGTTTCTTTATGTTTATCTTTGTTTTATTTGGCCATCATATTTTCTCAGAAGCCACCAGGAATATTTGTAAGCCTGTCATGTGACTGAGAAATACCTTGGTTTGTAAGAATTCAACTTGACTCATCATGTTTTGTCATGATTGGTCATGCTTTGTAAGACTTACAGTTGTATTTATAATCCACTTACTAACAAGGATGACTCAACACACCTATGGACCTGGTTTGTAAGCACAATCTTACCAATCCATGTGATGACTCATTCAATCTTTTATTCATGCTTTGTAAAATTACACTTATTTAGTATTTACTTTGTAATTAAGCTGACTCAACACATCTCAAGATTTGGTTTGTAAGCACATTCTTACCAATCCCTGTGATAGATCATGCTTAGTAATATGGCCTCCCAAAAGGTATAAAAGGAGCCCATTTACACCCTTGAATAAAAGCTTCCCACTGTAGGGACTCATATTTCTATGGGCGCGTAATGGGCATATTCACACAAGCAGTCCGTTTATCAGTCGCATAATGACTTGCACTTCCATGGTATATCATGCAACACATTCCTGTATAATGTGCCATAGGCACGATGTATTCCCATGCTCGCGCTTAGCGCACATTCTCGTGCATTTTTGTGTTTCATTGCGCATTATTGCACATCATCGCATTTCATCACCTATTATCCGGGAGCACCTATCCATGTCCGACCACCTCATTGGTACATCATATTCCTTGCCTCGTGGTTGTAACAAGCCTTGCAGTGTTATTACATGTTATTATGTATTATCAGTGCGTTTTCTTCCTATCCCTTCTGCGTCCGACACAATTTTGTCTAGTATATAGTTTGATGATTGCACTACTACTCTCCCCCATTACTCCCCTTTACTGTACTTTCCTCACTATCAGGTTTTACTCTGAAGTAGTAGTCACCGCACTTTGTGTTACCTATGGTTATTGTTATCAGACTAGACTAGATTAATCAGACCTCGCTTTTCACTCACTTTGCATTATGCTCGCTTTGCATATCCGTCAATCCATTATCTATCCACCCCTCTATATCTCTCCTTATTCTCTGCATTCCATCCACACTTTCCCACGACAATGCGCACTATAAGCGCGTGCCTTCCCACGCTTCGCTTACCTTAGCACAACTTTCCTGCACTTCGCATTTCTTCACATTTCTTTGCATTTCTTTGTGTTCCTTTGCGTTCCTTTGCATTTCTTTGCATTTCTTTGTGTTCTTTTGCATTTGTTTTGCATTTCTTCTCACACCTTTGCACATCCTTCAGACTACAAGGGTCTCTCATATATCTAGTTCTGTGTGCAGTAGCAGTCCCCTTTAGGGTCGAATGCATCTGTCTCAGGCATAGCAGCCTAGGTGCAGCAAGACCCAAGATTCTGCCTCACCAGCAGCATTGTTGATCTCTGTTAAAGACCATGGCATGCCAGGTGCATACAATCTCTCAGAGGGGTGAGTATGACTGACTCAGAAGGGCTTTGGCCTCAGCTCATATGCTGTGCCCCTCACCTGAGTACGGTGCCCTTAATTTTGGATAAAGTCCAATATGGTCCTAACAAAGTCTGTAGGACTTTGGAGGCAGACAACTCTGGTGGAGTGTCCAAAGGACTTCCGGATGAGCATGGGAACTGTCCGGAGGAGTGCAGGAAACTTCCAGACAAGTATCGGAAACTCGGATGGAGTTCCATCTACTTGATAGAAAGTGGAATAACCTCACGTATCAATCCTTAGTAAAGACATAGGGTGGAAATACTGCAATGGACACAGTCTAAGGCAGGAAGAGTGGTCCAGAGTTACGGTGTCCTACTACTTAAGGGTCTTACAAACAATGCACGTATAATGACAACACAATTATATGGGATAAGACTTCTTGCCAGTCCTTAAGTACGCGGTCTACGACTTTTCTACTTCATGGTAGATAATGTGTGAGTTCTTGGGAGGGTTTATTTAAAAATGTCCTCTTCTTGTTCCTTGGTTAGATTATCCCTACTTGGTTTCTGGAGTTCTTCTGTACTGAGTGTACCTGGCTGAGTGCTGCTGGATCGTGTCTCCCTTCCTGAAAAAGAGAGGTAGTGTTGACTGAGTGTTTCTGGATCGTGTCTCCCTTCCTGAAAAAGAGAGAGGTAGTGCTGAACGTGAATTTGTGTCTCCCTTCCTGAAAAAGAGAGAGGCCGGTAGTGTATAAACTTTAGCTAGAAAGCTGTACTGTGTTATATAGTCAACCCCTGTAAGGTAGTATATAACCTGAGACTGTATGTCTTAATCTTACTTCAAGGCTCCTGATTGGCCTGCACTTAAATCTTACTTTATCTCACACTATTTGAGAGAAGATTGAAAGTGGGAAGCTTTTATTCAAGGGTGTAAATGGGCTCCTTTTATACCTTTTGGGAGGCCATATTACTAAGCATGATCCATCACAGGGATTGGTAAGAATGTGCTTACAAACCAAACCTTAAGATGTGTTGAGTCAGCTTAATTACAAAGTAGATACTAAATAAGTGTAATTTTACAAAGCATGAATAAAAGATGGAATGAGTCATCACATGGATTGGTAAGATTGTGCTTACAAACCAGGTCCATAGGTGTGTTGAGTCATCCTTGTTAGTAAGTGGATTATAAATACAACTGTAAGTCTTACAAAGCATGACCAATCATGACAAAACATGATGAGTCAAGTTGAATTCTTACAAACCAAGGTATTTCTCAGTCACATGACAGGCTTACAAATATCCCTGGTGGCTTCTGAGAAAATAAGATGGCCAAATAAAACAAAGATAAACATAAAGAAACAGAATCTTATAGAAGAAAATAAGATATAGGGAAAATAGGGGTCAGGAATGAAGAAAAAGAAACTAGCTAGAAAATAAAGGAAAAAGGGTAGAGTAACTTGGTGATAGGAAACAGTATGGTGCCTAAGACCTTCCTTATCACTCCTTATCACTCCTTATCTGTATATCTGTCATGGTATGGATCATATACCATGCATAACATCCACCCGGCACAAGAAATTGCAACTGTCCCCAGTTGAGGTGCAGGTTATGGTGTCGAACTTTTTATCTCTCTCTTCTCCATCTGTTTTCTGGATCTACAAGGTGATAAACTTCCTCGAGAATCCTGAAAAGTTCAAAGTATATTCCGCAAGTTGGACATAATTGTTGTAACACTGACTGGTAACTTCTGTCCCAGTAGTATAACATTTGTTGGTAATGAGTACTGATGTTATGGAAAATGAAATCTTCATGAAGTCTGTTACAGTCCTCCAGAAGGATCTCAAACAATTTAGAAATTTCGTGCTGCAAACTGGATACGTGTGTGTGGTCTTTATTATTCATGACGTGGAATGTCAGTCGTCCTGGGAGAGGGAAGAAGAATCGGAGTCAGATGGTGATAAATTTTCCTCAGAGCACTGAGCGTCGACAAGGGTATCAGCAATTTCTTGCAAGGCAGGATCTTGGCGGCTTATATATGGAATTAGTCTAAAGGCGGCTACACCACGTCTAGACAGAGTCCTGTTCATTTCTTTTAATATGTAAGATCCTCCTTTGGTTTGTCTCTCAACAACAAAGGGTCCTAAGTATCGTGGTTTGGTTTTGCAATTCAATTCTTTTTCAATCTGGGTATTACGGACTAAGACAAGATCACCAGGATTAAATGATTTCTTATGCATCCTGAGGTGATACTTCTGTTCAAACTGAAGCTTGGACTTAAATCTTGCCTTCTTTAAGGTCTTTGCAGCTTGTCTCAAGTCTTCAGGTCTTCTTTCAATTTGGCGAATTCGTAACGTGAGGAAATCAATGGGATTCATATTCTCATGAAATCCGTCAACAAGGAATGTTGCTTCACTGAGATTGAAGGGTAAGACGGGATGTACTCCATGGAGGAGGTAGAATGGGGAAAATCCAGTTGCATGGCTTGTAGTGATATTTTCGGCAAAAAGTGCCTGAGGAACTTTCTCAGGCCAACGTGAAATGTGCTTTCCGCAGCTTTTAACTATTGCTTCTCAGATATTGAAATGTCCATGTTCAACTACCCCATTAGCTTGTGAATTGTAGGGTGAGATTTGAATCTGTGGAATGTCCACTTGCTGAAGTAACTTTTGAAAAGCTCCCTTAACTTCGGAGCCATTATCGGTAACAATCTGTCCTATGGCACCATATCGGCAATACAAGTCTTCCCAGAAGAACTTGGCCATAGCTTTGGCTGAGGCTGATCGTAATGCTCTACCTTCTACATAACGTGAAAGATCATCTCGTGCTAACACTAGATGCTTCAAACCATTCCCGGTCGGCATCTTGAGTATGTCAATGTAGATCTTTGTGAAAATTGTGGCTGGTGTAGAGATAGTGATGGGTATATGCATTTTCTTTATGGTTCGGATCTGGCACTCGTGACAGGACTGCACGTGATGTTTAACGTCGGTATACATGTGAGGCCAGAAAAATCGGTAACAGATTGTTTCAAAGGTAGACTGTACTCCTTTGTGACCTAAATCTTCGTGAGCTCCTACGAGGATAGAAATTCGCTTATCCGGTGTAGAAACTACAACACAGCGAGGCACGAACAAAGCTCCTGACTGTATCTATAATTGTTGTAGGTCGCGCATTGCCTAGTCTGCTATACCTGAGATGACAAGTGCGTTCGACCCTAAAGGGGAAGCAAGTGCAGCAAGGATCTAGTTGTATGCGCTGAAGGCGCTACTGGTCGGCCAATGCAGGGCGCGAGAAAGCGCAGGTGCACGCAAGGCGTGAAGGCGCGGGAATGCGCGCGTGTGCTGCGCGAAGCGCGGGAAAGTGCACGTGTATATGCGCAAATGAGAGAGTGTAAAACAAATGGATTTCAACTATCTTCTGCTAGGTAAATAGTGGGTGCAAAGTTCTGTCAACCGAAAAAGTCCCCCAATAGTAAGTACTGCTGGCGCTTATATATGGCACCTAAGCGCTGTCATGCGGAGCCGAAGCGCTACCGAGTAAGGTATGTAAAGTAAGGGTCCATGATAAAAATAAAAGTGGAACGATATGCAAATAAGGGAAATAGGAATATATGCACTTAGAGAGCTTGGTGGACAGTGGATGGATGCTTCTGGATGGCTGGCGCTATAGGGCGCTTCAAGCGCGGGAAAGCGCGCGCATCGTGAAGCGCAGGAAGTGTGCGCGCATGGCGCGCGTTGCGCGGGAAAGCTGCGCCTCATATAGGAATAGATGCAGATAGCACCCAGAGTGGTGCTGCAAGTTCATGCCATGTATTCCCTAGTGAAAAGCGCCATATCACACGATGAGAGGCATTATTCCTTACACTGGGTCAAAAATTACAAGTAAGGGTGGTCTATCAAGTAGACGCTTATACATCTTTCCCTTTTGTATGAAAAACCTGGTGGTACGCTTTATGAATTTTCTACGCTTTGCAGTACTTTCAAAGCTTGGAGCTTCTAATGTGGTGAGGAATTTGTAGATGTCTGTCAGAGTCTGCTCCTGATCAGCAGCTGACAAGAGTGATGATGGTAATTGAGTGGAATCATAAGGGAGTGTTGAAAATGTCTTGATGGTTGAAAATAAGGCAATTTCATCCAGCCAAGAGTCATCTTCTGGAATTATTTCTTCATCTGAGCCTAGAGGGCGTCTGGATAAGCCATCTGGGCCTTTAAAACTAGTAGCAGGAACGTGGTGGAGTGTAAAATCAAAAAGAAGGATTCCTTGAATCCATCTGTTAATGGTTGCATTGGGCTGAAGGTCAGGCTCATTAAGCATGCCTTTGATATATTTTGCATCAACTTCGACATGAAGGTTCTTTACTCCAATAATATGAAGTCTGTAATGTCGTAGTGCATGGAAAAGACCATATAGCTCCAGCTTAGGCTGGGAGTATCGTGACTCTGCTTCTCCCATTGGTAGAGAACCATATCGTGCTGGGCATCTCTTTCCGTCATCATCAATTTGTGAAAGGATGATTCCTACAGCTATGAAGCTGGAATCTACTGAAAGGTATACGGGATTTGAAGAAGAATAATCAATGCTTTGCATTGCTGGTGCTGAGCATATGTGCTCTTTCAAACTTCTGAATGCATAATCTTGTTTCTCTCCCCAAACAAAAGGGGCATCTTTCTTCCAAAGCTGTGTGATAGGCTTTGCTAGCTCGGAAAATCCTAGTATCCAAATACGAACTGTCCCACAAAGTCCCATAAATCCTCGTGCTTCTTTGACTGTTGAGGGGATTGGCCAATTCATGATTTTGGACACTTTCTCAGTATCGGGTAATCTTCCTTCTGGTGTGCATCGTTGTCCAACTATAAGCACATCAGGAAGGCATAACTGAATCTTGGTAGCAGAAAACGTTGCACCAACATCTTTTATTCGGTGCATTACACGGTGAACATCATTTGCATGTTCCCAAATAAATCTTCTAATCCCTGGGTTTTCTTTTAAGACCTCGGGATTTCCTTCATCGTCAGGGTAGATAGTCTTTGGTCCTTTGACAGTGAAGGGTGAGGCTTGACTACAGGGATGAAAAGGCGGTTAGCGATAATGGGGAAACTCTGCAGTAAGACCCGGGCGCGAGGTATATACTCGACCCGTAGGACAGCTACTGAGAGGGAGAACCTCGGAATATGGGCAAGGGACTCTCTTGCAACGAGGGAGGGTGCTCTAAGGCGTGGGGAACGCGAAAGGCGCGGTGCATGTTATGGTCTATACGCGCGAGTCGTCGTGAGCGCAGATATGCGATAATCCAATCGTATATTGGGTACTTTTAGAATCTAACTATGGCTAAGGAGTGGGGAGTGCGCGAAGTGTGTGAACTAAAAGTCCAGTAAGGTCTCTATATACTGTATCTATAAGCGCAAAGGCGCGCGGTACTGAGCCGAATAGCGCGCGGTCCCGAGTAATTAGTATGTATGTATGTAACTATATGTAAGGCGCGCGCTCGGTTCCGAAGTGGACGCTTTCGTAGCAATTGAGATAACTTACCAGTAAATCAGCAAGGACAAGGGGCGGGTGGGTGTGTGGAGATAGGCGCGAGGCGCTAAAGCGCGCGCGCACTGGATGTGGTGATTTGAGCCTGTAGGACCTCAATATCAATAGGTAGACGCGATGTTCCTTACATCTCCTGGGGACTTGAATTCTGAGTGTCCCCACTCAGTCCCTTATAGCGCGAGAGTCTGGACACAGTGAATATGGCGTTAAAGGGGGAGTCAGGTGACTGCGTGATCAGAAGTGTTCCCATAGTCACGAGAGAGGAAGCATATGTGTGATCGCGGGAGAAGATGCATTCCTGTATATAAACGCGGGATAAGAAGTGAATGCGTATGATTGCGAGAGAGGAAGCGTGCGTGCGGGCGCGAGAGAGGAAGCGAAAGCATTTGATCGCGAGATAAGAAGCGCGAGAGAGGAAGCGAAAGCATTTGATCGCGAGATAAGAAGTGCGCGCGCGAGCGCGAGAGAGGAAGCGTGCGCGCTATCGCGTGATCGCTGATCTAAGCGGAATGTGTTGTTAAAAGGGGGGCGTGCGTGTTCTCGCGATTCTGTTATCTCCTCTTCTTATCATCTATCATGCCTCCCTTCACTTTATCCCAGCTTCAATCTACCCCTACCCCTGAACCTGAGGTTCGGGCGCCTGCCCATGCCAAAGGCGCGTCTACTGCAGAGGAACCAACTGAGACCCCCACTGAGCGCTTGCTCAAAGGATGGGGCGTTATTTTGCAATTGCTCGAGGCGTGCGCGATGGCGGCGCCTGATCACAAGCCTGACCTGTTGGAAGATCAAGAGGCGTGGATGCGCGAGTGGGTCTCCGTGAAGGTAAGCGCGCTTGATCCTTTTGGCGCGCATATGCGCGGGCGCGCGCTTTTGTACTTATGCATCATTGTCAGAACAATCTAGAGGCTTGCGCCTTGCGCGTGACTGAATTAGGCGTCGATTCGTTGGATATGAGCGCCGAGTATGTGGAATTTCTGAAGAGAGGGCGCAGGGAGTATAAGGCGCTTGAGGTGATTGTGAAGGGGTGGAAGGCAAAGGCGGTTGAGGATGTGCCAGAGGCGCTGCCTAAGAAGCGCGCGACGCGCGCTTCTAAGGCGAAGGCTACTGACGCGTCTGGAACTGACGCTAGCATTAAGGTGAGTTTGCATGATTCCTTCTAGTGCTTTGACTGAGAAGTGGTGCGCGTTTAGCGTGCGGTTGAGTGCATGTCTTTCACCACTCCCCCTCCGCCTCCTCTGCACTGCGCGCCCTGCATATCTAGGAACATAAAGTGCAAAGGCGCGCCTGGTAGGCGGTGCGCTCAATGCAACGTGTCCAGGCACACTTGCAATTTCTGTAAGCGCCTTTATATTTCGCATTTTTGGCGCGTGCTGATATCTGTATAGCTAGGCCTAAGAAGGGATTGCCTAAGCGCGCCACTGGTGAGGCGTCTGTGAAGGAGACTGCGTCCTCTGTAGCGGTCGATAATGAAGGTGCCTTTGATGGATTTGACATGGAGGTGGAGGTTTTCGATGGCGCGCCTGGAGAAACCTCTCCTAGCGCTAAGGGTAGCGCGTCTAAGCGCGCGCTCAGTCCCACTGAGTCTGCGCCTCCCTTCAAGGGCAAGGGAAAGGCCAAGGATACTGAGGAGGAGTTGGAAGATGTGGAAGAAGAAAATGCGCGCTTGAGGGAAGAGAACGCGCGCTTGCGCGCATCCGCCCTAGGTATGCGCCAGTATGCGCGCGCCCAGCAGGCTGACTTGTTGGCCTTGTCCAACAAACTCTTCGACATGTCCCAGGAGTGGGCTGACTTTGAGAAGCGCGCCAATGCTGCGCTTAACTGAATTTACTGTATCGTCCTGTAGCCTGCTCTTAGCACTTTGTTGTAACATCTTTTCTTGGTAGCGCGCTCAATGTAACACCATGTCCTTGTCCTTTGCTGATTTACTGGCTGCAAATTAAGATGAAAACAAATGAGTGAAATAAGGCGCAAATGAAATAATAAGGCGCGAATGACTATACGATGGTAATACGAGGGCACGCGCGATTGGTAACCTTATAAACTTGAAAAAATTATTGCGCGCTTGATTATATGAGGACGCGCGCGCGTTAGAGAATGATAGGAAGGAATTATGGCGCGGCGCGGCGCGCGTGTTGCAACGGAAACTCGGTATCTTATGCACATATAGAGAGACTGATTAGGCATATTGCGGTGAGACGGTGTATGATAGGACTATTATGGGTATCGCGCGGGCGCGCGCGGCTGAAATAATTTGCGATAGGGTTGAGTTGCGGGGATGAATATGCATAGCGCGCCTCATCCGTTAAGCGCGCCTTCTGGATCGTCCTCTTCTGGTTCTACAGTTTCGCTCGCCTCCATTTCGTCTATGCTTTCGTCATCAACGCCCGTCATCTCGGTGACTGATACGTGCTCGTCGCAGCGCGGGTAGTATGGAATAACGCGAAACGCGGCGAATCGAAGTTTGGATATGGCGCTGTCTAGCTCGGCCAACATATATGATCCTCCCTTCGTACGACGTACTACAACCATTGGCCCAAGATAGCGCGGCTTCGTCTTCTTGCTCAACTCATATTCGACCTTCGAATTGCATACCAGGACATAGGCACCTGGTTGAAAGTCGTGCGATTTGATGTTCGCGCGAAAGCGCCTTTCAAATTCACGTATTGATTTAAAGCGCGCTGCTACGACCCTTTCTCTAATAGCTTCTAAATCCTCTGCGCGTTTCTGCAGTTGGCGCACACGCCAAGCTATCAACTCGGTAGTCGTTAGCACGCCTCGGCGCTCGAGGGGCGCGAGGAATGTTGCTTCAGCCAAGTCAAAGGGAAAAATCGACTCAACACCATGCATCATGAAATATGGCGATAAGCCCGTCGCCTTCTGTATGGTTATGCGTTCTGCCCAAAACACTGAGTGTACCACTTGGCTCCAGCGCGTCTTGTCTCCTTCACAGGTCTTAATGATGGCTTCTCAGACATCGCGATGCCACCTCTCGACGATACCATTGGCTTGAGAGTTATAAGGCGAGACGTGTATCGGGTGAATCCCGTATTTGCGCACGAGCTCATCTACTGTGATCTTATACACTGGCGCGTTATCCGTTATGATCTCGGTGATTGGTCCCCATCTGCACAACAGCTCTTCGAAAATAAAGGCGCATAGCGTGCGAGTGTTCTCCTTGCGCAGCATGCGCCATTCTGGGTACGATGTAAGCGCGCAGCGCGCTTATACGAGGTACTCGAATCCGCCTGATTTAGGCATCTTCATCGTGTCAATGTGCGCCTTTCGGAATAATCCTCCTGGTATCGGTACAGTAGGGGGAATATGCAGCTTGCGCGTTTGCCGGACTTGGCACTCATGGCATGTCTTCGTGTACCACTTGATATCCTCTATAATGTGCGGCCACCAAAAGTGCAAGCGCAGGCGCGAGCTAATCGTATAGATTCCCTTGTGCCCTAAATCGTCGTGCGCTTCTTCAAGGACTCGGTATCGCTTACTGGGGGGAAGGACGAGTTGGTGCTTGCCGTGCGCCTCTCTGCGCCATAGCTTATCTTCTAAGACAAAGAAACGCGCCGCCTGTCTTACGAAGGTTTTGAATTCCTCATTTGTAAGATCCAAAGGCCTTTTGCGCGTAATCAAAAAGCGCTTGATGCTTGTCAATAGCGCGTCTTGCGTGTGCGCTTGTTCTGAGCGCGGTATTTCTGGCTTAGGATCTTCTGCGTGGGTAGCGTCGAAATATACGCGCAATATAGGCGCGCGCGCAGTTTGCGAGGTGAAGCACATGTTATGTACGTCGTGGCGTATGTCTACGCACCCGCCATATATGCGATAGGTACGATCGTTCAAAAGCGCGATAGAGAACGAATAAGCGCGGTCTATCCAATCTTCATAATTGCCGTCTTCCATAGGGTTTTCTTCTACTGGCGGGCGCCTTGAGAGGCCATCGACGCCTTTGTGTTTGAGCGCGGATACATGTACGAGCTTGAATGAGAATAAAAGAATCCCCGTGATCCATCGATTAATAGTCGCATTTGGCTGCAAGTCGGGATTATTGATCATCCCCTTGATGTACTTCGCGTCGACTTCTACTGTAAGGTTCTTCACGCCGAAGATAAAAACGCGCACCGCGCGCAACGCGTGGAATAGCCCGTATAGTTCCAACTTCGCTTGGGAATAGCGACTCTCTACTTCAGTAAGCGCGATTGATCCGAATCGACTTGGGTAGCGCTTTCCATCCTCGCCTACTTGTAACAGAATGAATCCAATGGCGATGTTCGAGGTATCGACCGCTAAAATGACTTCGCGTTCGCTCGCGTAATCTAGGCGCTTAAGCGCGGGTGAGCTTAATACCGCATCCTTGAGAATCTGCATGGCTTCGCGTTGCTCTGCGCCAAATACGAAGGGCGCATCCTTCTTCGTAAGGTTAATAAGGGGGCACGCTATGCGCGAGAAGTCGCAAATGAATATGCACAAAACACCGCAAGTCCCCAAAAATCCGCGCACTTGCGTGTGGTTGGTAGGCTCTGGCCAGTCGCGAATTTTCTGGACCTTAGATTCTTCGGGCACGCGTCCTTCAAACGTGCATTTGTGCCCTATGATAGTAGCGGTAGGCGCCGCTAAAACGAACTTAGATGCGGATACAGTCGCGCCTACGTTCTCCAAGCGCTGTAGAATGCGGTTGATCACGATGCAATGTTCCCATATGAAGCGTCGTATGCCTGGGTTATCGTAACCTGCGAATGATTCTGCAAGGTGCTCGATGAACAGCGGGAGCAACGCGTCGCGTATAGTAACCGCCTTGAGTGGCTGCAGGTCATGCACTAAGCGCAGGGACTTTCCATCCTTCTTGACAACGCAAAACCAGCGCGATCGATAGGCGGCCGTTGAGGGCTCGTACACGCCCGACGCGATCTTTTCCTTTATTATGCGCACTACCTCTCCCAAGGTGGCTGGAGGAATGGGAATATTGCGCTGCAACCAAGGCGTATGAGGGATCGTAGGTATCTTGTATGGCGGAAAACATGTCTCATTTAGGCGCCCTCGCTCGGAGGCATTCCAAGTGAAAGCGTGTTCGTGCGCACACACAAGCCATTGCACTAACTTGAGTTCTTCTGGCCATAGCCATTTGGCGGGATCGAGATCTAGTTTATCTGCGCGTTCGCGCGTAAAGCGTGCGCCTGGACTAAACTCTGGGGGGTGAGAGGGCAGGGGGGGTAAACCAGCTAATGGGTCAGCGGGTAATTGGCGCACTACCCTATACTCTGCGGGCATAGCAGTAGGCACGGTTCTGACTTTCTTAGCAACTGGCTTGTATATTAGCGTGTGACGCGCGGGGTCGAAAGTGTAAATGGAATTAAAAGCATTGATTGACGCCTTATCTAGGACAGAATGCGTGGATGTAAGGTGCGCATAACGTGCAGAGTACTGCACGTTGGGTATAGCAAATGAATGAAGCATAGGCGCTTGGAGCATATATTGAGAGGCGCCTTCTGCGCGCGTGACGCGCGCGTTAGGCGCTAAGCGTGAAAAGGAGCGTTGTGTCGGTGAAATGGGAAAATATGAATTAGAATACATTAAAGAAGGTGGATGGAGTAATGAGTCTGAATGGGCGCCTCCCCGTGAGTGTTGCAGATCATCAACAATTAAAAATCCTCATCTTTGGAAATGTCTACCTGCGTGCTATTGGCGTGCTTCGATTCTTTGGGCACAACGCACTTGACCCAAGGCAGGGTAGGGATGCGCAACTCCTTACGCGCGTTTGGATCGGTTAACAGAATATCCTGTTCGCCATTGGGTAGATCGAATGTTCGGCATGAAGTTAGCTTGAAGAATGGGCGCCCTAAGAGGACGTCGAAGTTCGCGCGCGCGGTCACTTGCACTTGGAAGTACATGGGCCCCGCGCCAAAGTCGAGCGGGACATTCTCGATTACGCCTAATGTCGAGTCGCACGTCATATTGACAGACTCCATATTGAGACTGTGATCCGATCTCAGAGGGACTCCTAGCTCTTTCCATACCTCCCTAGGCATGACAACTACCTCGGCGCCTTGGTCCAGGATGCATGTGAGCACACGCCCTCCTATGGTAGTTGCGTGTATACAGCGCAAAGGCGCGAAGTGATCCACAACTATCTTGCCATCATCGCTTTGTAAGCGCACGCCTTCGTATTGCTTGAGCCATGTGTCCGTGGCAGGCTGTCCTGATAGTTCGTGCACTGAGACCGCGCCTACCGTAACACGCTTCTTCATCATGAGCTCGCGGAAGTGTTGCCTAACATCTGGCGAAACTGCCAATAATTCTCGTACAGGGATATTCAGGTTGGAATCGAGGAGGCGCTCGACAACGTGCTTGTCGGCCTCTTTGTCTTCTAATGCGAATGCGTAGCGATAGGTAGTTGATTGCGCGGTAGGCGCGGATAGCGGAGGCGCGAGTTGCAGGGGCGTGGAATTACTGGTGGACGATGGGGCTGATTGCGAGGGTGCAGGCGCAGCGCTTTTAGGCGCCAAGGTAGTTCTCTCCATAGAATTGTTAGCGACAGGTACATTATGCGGCGCGATTTTCGCGACTTCCAATCCCTTGCCTTTTGAGCTCGAGGCTTGGACTTCTGGCAAGATAATCTTGTCCTCAACCGTCGCCTGTTTTGAGGCGGGCTGTGGGCGCGGGCGCGTACTGGGCGGTATTTCAACACCATCAAAGCACACCGTCTTTCCCTTCGCGCAGCGTTTCTGCTCGCGCTTTGCAGTGACGTATGCTAGCGCTTCTTGCATCAGGTTCATGGTCTCGTCTTCATCGCTTTCTTCTTCATCTGGGTGCGCGATCGTGTGTACAAATGCAGAGGACCCTACCTCGACTATGGCGTTGATCTCTGAGTTGGCGCGGTAAAAACAGCCCGGCCATCACGCCTTCACTCGTCCTTACTTCTTGCATAGCGCAGTTGGCGTAGTATCAATCGAGCTTGTCTTTCATCAATCCGCGCCCAGGAATAAAGTCGCCGTTGGGTAAGACGAGTTTGCGCGTTTCCTTGTGGACCTTGCATTTCCCCGCATCTATGTACCTTTGTCTTTCCAGACAGCGCGCGAAGAAATGTTCAATACTGCCACAGAAGGCGCAGTCATTAAAGCTAGACGCCTCGCGCCTATATTCGCGCTTAATGACTGTCCCTGGCGTAGGCGTCTGGTCGCGCACAAAAGGCGCTGGAGGAGTGAGCATTGGTATCGCATCCTGCGCGTTAGGCGCGGAGGTTGGCGGAGGCGCGTTTGCCAGTAGTACGAATTGTCCTGCGTCATATACTTGCGTGTACAGGTATGGATCTTGAGGGTAGTGATCTGGGTGCTTGATCATAAGGCGTGTACGTATAGGCGCCTGCGCCTCGCTAGGGATACCTTCCATGAATATACGATCGCGCTCCGCTTTTCCAATATGGTCCTCGTTTAGTAGTGGCTGCATAATCTTCCTAAACGCGCGTAGGTAGGCACTTAGCTCCTGGCCTGAGAACATAGGCTTTTGCGCGTATTCGCGCGCTAGTGCTTGTAAGTCCGTGGGCACGTATCGTCTTTTCCCATCCCATCCTGGATACATTACTTTGATCTCTTTCATGAACACATCGTAATCGCTCGTCTGCGCTTCAGGCAAGCCTGCCCATAGTTCTCGGTCCTCGCGTTCAAGGTACTTAATTATTCCTTTGATCTTGTCAAGCCCCTGCAGTCCTGCTCTGTCCGCGCATTCTTCGTACACGTCAATGAACTCAGCGAGTGTGTCCGACATCCCATCAAACTTAGGCGCGCGGTCAGTACCGTGGAAGGGCATTTCATACGGCATTGTAGACATGGTGGAGTGCTGCGCTATTGTAGGCGCGAAGGCGATAGGCTTAGTCGATGTAGGAGGCGCGTATGTGAAGGGCAGGTTTGAGAGGATCTTTCCTCCAGGAATTGAGTTAGGCGCGTGGGGCGTTTCAAATGACTCTTGTTTGATCTCTGGCGCGTTTCGCTCGGTAGGCGTAGTTATGCGTGCGCGTTCTGTTGGCGCTTGAGGCGAAGCGCTACTCTGGTCAGATAATTCAGTCAGGAGGGATAAGCTTGAAGAAATGAAAGGCGGCTCGTTTGGCGTATGGAAAAACGCGCTGGGCAGTTGGCTTCTTGGGTGGTCCACGGCTTCAAACTCGTCTGACGAGTCCTCCTTATTTGAGTCTTCTGGCGAAGGCGTGATTGGCGATGCGGGTTGCAGGCGTGTGCGCTCAATGAGCGATGTGTGTGGGCGTGGGGGTTCAGATACATTACACGCACGTACACACAAGGCAGGAAGGAATAGAGGTCCTGGAAGCGTGGATTCTATCGCTTTATCAAACGCGGCGATAGCGTCTTTGCGTGCTTTTCTGCGGTCGTTGGGCCTGAGTACCCGACCTGTTGTCTCAGAAGTGTCCCTCGCGGTGGGCTCCAGTTGAAGGGTGAGGCTTGACTACAGGGATGAAAAGGCGGTTAGCGATAATGGGGAAACTCTGCAGTAAGACCCGGGCGCGAGGTATATACTCGACCCGTAGGACAGCTACTGAGAGGGAGAACCTCGGAATATGGGCAAGGGACTCTCTTGCAACGAGGGAGGGTGCTCTAAGACGCGGGGAACGCAAAAGGCGCAGTGCGCGTTATGGTCTATACGCGCAAGTCGTCGTGAGCGCAGATACGCGATAATCCAATCGTATATTGGGTACTTTTAGAATCTAACTATGGCTAAGGAGTGGGGAGTGTGCGAAGTGTGTGAACTAAAAGTCCAGTAAGGTCTCTATATACTGTATCTATAAGCGCGAAGGTGCGCGGTACTGAGCCGAATAGCGCGTGGTCCCGAGTAATTAGTATGTATGTATGTAACTATATGTAAGGCGCGCGCTCGGTTCCGAAGTGGACGCTTTCGTAGCAATTGAGATAACTTACCAGTAAATCAGCAAGGACAAGGGGCGGGTGGGTGTGTGGAGATAGGCGCGAGGCGCTAAAGCGCGCGCGCACTGGATGTGGTGATTTGAGCCTGTAGGACCTCAATATCAATAGGTAGACGCGATGTTCCTTACAACGGGAAGATCATCTATAAATACATTGGCTACATGTGGGATTTCATCCTGCAGGACAAAGCTAGTACATTTTTGAAATTCTGCAGGAGCATTTGTATATCCCATTGGTAAAGTGGTTAATCGTAGCAATCCTAAAGGAGTTAGGAAAGCTGTCAAATCTCTGCTATCTGGGTGCATTTTACGTGCATCAAATCCCCAGAATAAATCAAATACGGTGTAACACTGAGCTCCAGCAAATGATTCTACAAAATCATCCACTATAGGAATGAGTCCAGCATCTCGGATAGATATCTTATTGAGTGGTTGAAGGTCATGAACTAGTCTTAACTTTCCATTTTTCTTTAGTACACAGAACCATCGAGAGCGATAAGCAGATTGGCTCGGTTCGTATACTCCAGCATTGATTTTTGACTTGAGTAGTTCAATAACTTTTTGGCGGATCCCAGGAGGAATAGGAATGTTTTTGTATTCCCAAGGGACATGTGGTATGGTTGGAATAATATATGGGGTGAAGTATGATTCTTCGAGGGTACCCCTATCAGTTTCCTCAAAGGCTAAAGTGTCTTGGTTTAGGAGCATAATATGTTGGAAGAGTTTCTCCTCTTCAGGCCAAAGAAATCCCTGTGAGTTTATTTTTAGGGTCTCCATACGTTCATATGATAATCGTTCACTAGGGATAAATTTTGGTGGATGCGGAGTTAGAGTGATTAAATTTCGAAGGGGGTCATGAGGAAAGTGTCTGTCTACACGAGCTTCCTGAGGAAAGGTTCCTGACACAGGCTTAACTTTCTTATCAACTCTCTTATACATAGTTAGTACTGGAGTAGTCTCAGATGTCTCAGTAGAGTCACACGAAATCAGAATGTCTGATTCCTCATCATAGTCTGAGTCGGTTATAAATGTGGGTGGAGTGTGCATTTGGTCTACACATGTCGAGGAATAAAAATGGTGTGGGTCTTTCTTGAATCTCTGATAGCACTCATCAATAGTTTCATCCTCAAGTATATCTTGGGGATAAACTAATATCTCGGTGCTCGAGGTTATTTCGGGTTTGATAGGGTGACTTAGACTGAAAGTCTGAATTTGTGAAGACTTAAGTTTATCGGACGAAATTTCGGACCGCAAAAGACTCGAATTACAGAACTGGTAACTCGTATCTAAAGCTATCACTTCTTGACTTTTTACTTCTTTTCTTCGCAACGCTATCTTACACGGAAGCCTGCATTGTAGTTTTTGTAAGTAGGCAAAAGCACTAGAGACAATAAGAACAAGCAAAGACAAGCATGCTAATCGAGATGCAGAAATGGAACTTGAGGCAAGAAGGGCAATAGAAATACATAGGCAAAGAGTCGAGAATTCGAGGGTCCATATTTTTGGGCTTATAGGAGCTTTGTTGCTGAAACGTAAGAGTCGAATAGGAATTATACACGATGGATATGAAATCGAGATTTGGACTTGGGAAAATGAAAATGAAATGGAAGAGTCTCGAAGATCACTGCAAAAACGGGGTATGAGTGACAAACATGGTATCGAGAAAAAGCTGTTCACCTCTAGTTTACTAGAGAAAGAACTTCTTCGATTTCGGGGGTTGAGGTTCCTCGCCCTCCTCGTCGATATCCAAAAGCACATACCATTCCTTTGAATGGATTGGATCATCAAACATTTCGGTTCGAAAAGGGGAGGTAGCAACAATAACAAGTCCAGTTCGAGCGATTCCGAGCACTAAGTCTCGGTCATGTGCGAGACGCAGTATGTCTCGAGATGTTCCAACATTGAGAAGTCGGGATTCATCAAGGGCGCTGACAGTATCTTCGTCAGGGAAAGGCATGAGAAGGGCATCGAGAATTTTTGAGGCGAGCTCTGGCTCTCCATGTGCCTCGGCTATAGCTGCATATGAATTAAGGCGCTTGGCTTCAGTCTCAGAGAAAAATGGGTTAACATCATCATATTGACCAGCATAATCTTTGTTAGAAAGTCCCCCCTTAATCAATAGGAGGTGGTCACATTTGATGGTTTTCGCTCAAGTCGAAGCTTCGGCAAGCATACGAGTGGATAAGATAGTGTTGAGAATATGTATAAGGTGGCGCGTATGTGCGCAGTGATCGCGGAGTTCAGGAATTCGTTCCTTCCAGGTTCGTCCTGAACGAGGACCTCCTGTGGGCAATTTAATACCCCCAGGGATAACAGGGTGACCAGGGTATGTCCCATCTTGAAACATGTGGACATTCCAGTCGTTCGCAATGATATTGTCCTGGCAGAAACAGAATAATTCAATAGCATGGATAACATTGGGAATATAGACGGAGTGATAATCATTGTACTGTGCATAGGTAGATGTAAGGTACTGTTCAGCATGAGCTCATGTCAAACCTTCGAACGAGATTGCTGTTTTGCCATCCGCTCGAGCTAATCCTCGATACAGAATTGTCCCTGATGTAGGCTCGAACGCTTCAGCGGACAAGCTTAGCATAGGTACATCTTCGTCGTATATTGATTTATTGATTTTCGCTCGATTGAGTTTGACAGGAGGCGGCTCAGCTGGTGGCGATTCGTATTTCTTGGATGGTGTGAGCGTCGGCATCTCTTCATTGTTGAAAAGACTTGACTTTGAGTTGGGAGGTGTAGAAGGAATTATAGATGCTGGTGTACTTGAAGTATCGAGTGAAACGGGTCCTCTGTTTGGTAACGGTCGCAGGAAAAAGACATCAAATGTACCGTCGACGGTCGAGACACTGTCCCGAAGAGCCAGGGGTACGAAAGAATCATTGGATGAGTCGTACAAAGGCGGAGGGGTTGAGGAATTAGAAGACGGCTGGGACTGCACCTTATCTCGTTCTTTTTTAACCATTTGAGCCCCGTTTTCTTCTTCCTTGTCTTGCTGTGCTGCATGTGCGAGAATCGTGTTTAGGGCATCATAGAACCCTAAGACTTGCAAGCGCTCACTATTTTCATTATTGGACAGAGTATCTTGAGCGGCACTTGAGTCTGGATAGACTTTGTCAGTTTGTACTTGATTATTATAGCTGTTAGACGAACCTCCTGAATTTTCAGGGACTGCTTTGTCTACAAGCGCTATCCCTTGCTTGTCCAGGAGATGTGCTGAGTTGGGGACTGAATGAAATGTGGCGCCTGAGTTAGATGGCTTGGGATTGTGCGCTAGATTGCACTGAGTATCTCTGATAGATGGCTTTGGGATGTGATCTGAGTGAGTGGCGCCTTCTGTAAGATAAGAAACAAACATTACCTCTTCAATAGATGCTATTGGAGGTATGTTTGAGGTGGCGCATGAGTCTGGGTGGGGTGTAGCGTGAATGTGGCATGATTCCAGCTCTGAGCGCTGGGCATTACTGAATACTGATGGGTCTGGTGCATCTGAGGCACAAACTTGAGGGTTCTCGGCTAAATCCGCCTTAAAAGACGTGCCAGTTGGGTCCAAGGTGCTTTCAGACGCTTTAACTTGATACTGTGAGTGAATTTTGGTAGGGTAGAGTGATAAGCGCTTACCATTCTCCTCCTCCTGGAGACTATCCTCTTCTAGCTCATCTCTTTCCTCCCTAGAGGTGCCGGTTAGTTCAGAGGCGTCAGAATAGGCTTGCCTGGGAGTGTCTTCAGTAAGGAAGCTCCCCAGGCCAGAGTCTAAGGATGTGGCGCGCTGATTGAGGTTGCCGGCTGGGATAGGTCCTTCAGCTGGCACAACAATGGGGTCCTCTAGGCTGGTAGACGGTCTGTCCCATTGGACAGGTGAATAGGAAGGTGAGGGAGGGATGGACTCGTCAGGATCAATGAGTGGGGAGAACGGACTGGGTTGGAATGACAGTGTGAGTGCATCGTTGTGGATTGTGGTCGTGAACCGGAAGTTGCCGGTGTTCTGAAAAAGGAAATCAGCCAGTTCCACGCGAGTTTTGTCAAACGCGTGGTCCGGCATTGTCCAAACGTTTGTGGTCGTGGTTTGAATACCAAAAAGGGAACTATTGTTTGTTTGTGGATGCCTCGCACTGTTACTGGCAGATGCGAGGCCAAAAGACATTGGGCGCAGGCTTAATTTGTTCGCCTCCTTTATAGATTTCTGAATTTGTTTTGATTTAACTTTGTCTGAGTAAGTCAGAACATTGCTGACTAACTCGCTGCGTATATTTTGCTCAGCGTGGAGCGCGTTTGCAAATGTTTGGGTCATGTGCTGGGAATTTTCGACTTTTGGACGGTTTTGACTGAAACTGTCCAAATTCGGTAAGTTTTTGTCAAGTCCACAATAGTAGGTGGACTCGCTCATATTACTGATCCATGTGGACGGTTCAAAGTCCCAATTAGGATCGCTTCCGTTGGGAGTGCAAAGTAATTCGTATCGGACTTCTAAATTTTGTGGATCTTTGAAAAGTAGCCATGTGCCGTCCTTTCGTTCGTCAATGGACACATAGTTACTGCGCTGCCATGGGCGTCCTAGTAGTAAGCTAAATGGCACGTGATCGCCGACAAACAGATTTGCTTGTGTGTTAACGCCACCACAATTTAGGGGCACGTTTTGAACTAATCCTCTGAGTTTGCCTTCACCACCATTAGCATCATTCATAGATACACTTTTTGCTATATCTATGGGCCTGTTAATAATAGTCTTCCAGATATGTTTATTAACAATATTTAATTGAGATCCTGTGTCAATTATCGTGTTAATAGCTTGACCATCACAGTGCATAGCTATTTTGATTAATAATCCGCGTGTTTTGGTCCATACAGAATGTGCCTCAATTTTCGAGTCGATACTTAGGGATTTCGGCTTGATTGCATTAGCTAGAATTCCACTAAGTTCATGTGATGTTCCCAAGAGCTCTCCCACCTCCAAACGGATGGGTGTCTTGAGAACTGTATCCAATATTTTCTCGGGTTTATACTTGGATGCTAACTCGGATATGCGTTGACATGTTGAGTTTTTCCGGTCAGGAATCGTGTTCGGTTTGTTGGCTGTGGTCTTATTGTCAATGTGAATATCATCCACATCATCCATGACCACATCTTCACTGTCCCAGTTCTTTCCTATTGACTGACTCCTTCCCTTAGCATTATTTTGTGCCCTATTTGTTGGTACTGTTGGTGTGGGCTCTACACTTTTGGACTTGGGCTTTGGAGGGTCTTTCTGGACTGGGACCTTGGGTGAATGTTCCTTTCTTTTCTCTTTCTTGTTTGTTTTCCTTAGGGTTTTACTCTGCCCTGGAGGAAATACTTCATCATATCGTTCTCGTCGTCCCAGCGTTGAGTTTCTTGTTGTTCTTTCGACGGGGAATGCATATAGCTCGTTGTCGCTATCTTCAGATGTTTCATCAAAATGAGTACTCTGGGTAGCTGGGGTTTGGGAATTGGTGTCTGAGCTGTTGTAATCTTCAAGGTACACGGTTCTTGCTTGCTCTTTGAATTTATTTGGGCTAGGACTTGCCACCTCATCTGTGTGTACTTTAATAAAGTGCGCCACTGGGACTTGGTCCTCTCGCTTAACAGCTTCGATAATACTCTCTTCTGGCATTTGCCTGATGGGTCTGCCATCTGCTCGATTAATTCGCCCTGAGTTTGCTTTGGCAAGTGTACCTTCGGTGATTAACTTGGAAATGTGTGGGCATCTAGGAATACCATGTCCTTTCTCACCACATCCAAAACAGATGCATTCATCTATGGATGAGTTTGGTGGCTGGTAGAACCTGGTTCCTGGTTGTGCTCTTGTTCTGTCTTGTGTAGCAGTAGCTTGCTGTTTGAAGTTTGTACGTGGAGCGCTGTCTCCCTTTTTAATAGGGGCTGCTATCATTTCTTTGATTGTGGGATCAATACGTGTTGCTCTGTAATATAATAGAGCATAATCTGGATCCTCAAGTGAAATGGCATTCATTTTCTTTATAAGTCCTTCCATTTCATCCAAAGGTTCAAGAGTTGTTGAGTTCTCAATGGACTTTGGTGAAATAGGGGTTTGTTTCAATGTTTTGGATTTGGGTCTCTTCTTTTCTTTATGACTAGACTTCTTGGACCCTTTCTTTGAATCTTGGATCCCTTGTGTCTTATGATTCTTTAGAAAAAACTCCTGATCTGACTTGCTTGAATCAGATTCTGAGCTATTCTCTGAAGTTTCTGAGGTTGATGAGTCGGTATCGATATCTGAGTCAACCTCAGAGACTAATAAGTCTGCATCAAATCTGTCTCGATGCAAAAGCTTCTCTGCTGCTGCAGTTACTTTCTCTACTGGGAAGGCTAGGGAAAGGTCTCTGTCTGGGTCACTTGACATTAGACGAGATTCAATCTTTGCTCATAGTCTTTTGTATATTCCCTCCCAGAAGTAACTGGCATATTCTTCTGTTGTTAACTTGTTGGCTTGCTCTACCCATCCTCCTATGCAGATAAATCCTCTCACATACTTCTTCCAAGCAGTGAGACTAGGGATTCTCTTGTCCCGCATTGCTTTGACGTAGGAAATCAGATCTTTTCTCCTATATCTCTTGGTGTCCAGATCTGCATCGTAATACTTTAAAATATCAGCTTTAAGGGTACTCCAACTGGGAGTCCTATAGCTGGCTAGTCCCTCCACAAATTCAGTGATGTGACGGGACATATACTGCGTGATTGACTCACATTTATCGGAGTCAGAGACTACATTGTTATGTTCACATAGTCTTTCATAATGTTTCAAGAAGCTCTTCACTTCTGAGTATCCCCCCTTGAACTTGGCAGGTGCTGCCTTAGTTCCTGGGTTGGGCATCGTTAACATGGATAGTATGGTCATATTTGACAAATAAATGTGGTGCCTCGGTTGGCAAATTTATAACGGTAGTGTCGTGGATAGAATGAATGTTTCGTGAATGCAGTGGTGTACGTAAGTTCAACGGTGAACTTGTGGTTATGCAATGATAGATAATCTTAAAACAAAAAGAAGCCTCCCTCACGGTTGGGCTCCAGTGATGTCCTACTACTTAAGGGTCTTATGAACAACGCACGTATAATGACAACACAATTATACGGGATAAGACTTCTTGCCAGTCCTTAAGTACACGGTCTACAACTTTTCTACTTCATGGTAGATAATGTGTGAGTTCTTGGGAGGGTTTATTTAAAAATGTCCTCTTCTTGTTCCTTGGTTAGATTATCCCTACTTGGTTTCTGGAGTTCTTCTGTACTGAGTGTACCTGGCTGAGTGCTGCTGGATCGTGTCTCCCTTCCTGAAAAAGAGAGGTAGTGTTGACTGAGTGTTTCTGGATCGTGTCTCCCTTCCTGAAAAAGAGAGAGGTAGTGCTGAACGTGAATTTGTGTCTCCCTTCCTGAAAAAGAGAGAGGCCGGTAGTGTATAAACTTTAGCTAGAAAGCTGTACTGTGTTATATAGTCAACCCCTGTAAGGTAGTATATAACCTGAGACTGTATGTCTTAATCTTACTTCAAGGCTCCTGATTGGCCTGCACTTAAATCTTACTTTATCTCACACTATTTGAGAGAAGATTGAAAGTGGGAAGCTTTTATTCAAGGGTGTAAATGGGCTCCTTTTATACCTTTTGGGAGGCCATATTACTAAGCATGATCCATCACAGGGATTGGTAAGAATGTGCTTACAAACCAAACCTTAAGATGTGTTGAGTCAGCTTAATTACAAAGTAGATACTAAATAAGTGTAATTTTACAAAGCATGAATAAAAGATGGAATGAGTCATCACATGGATTGGTAAGATTGTGCTTACAAACCAGGTCCATAGGTGTGTTGAGTCATCCTTGTTAGTAAGTGGATTATAAATACAACTGTAAGTCTTACAAAGCATGACCAATCATGACAAAACATGATGAGTCAAGTTGAATTCTTACAAACCAAGGTATTTCTCAGTCACATGACAGGCTTACAAATATCCCTGGTGGCTTCTGAGAAAATAAGATGGCCAAATAAAACAAAGATAAACATAAAGAAACAGAATCTTATAGAAGAAAATAAGATATAGGGAAAATAGGGGTCAGGAATGAAGAAAAAGAAACTAGCTAGAAAATAAAGGAAAAAGGGTAGAGTAACTTGGTGATAGGAAACAGTATGGTGCCTAAGACCTTCCTTATCACTCCTTATCACTCCTTATCTGTATATCTGTCATGGTATGGATCATATACCATGCATGACAACGGATAGGGGTTCCAGAGCGGACGTGGACAGATATAGACTACCCTTGGGTAGAGACGGAGTTGGATAAGGATCAGAAGGAGTGTAAGTATTGGAAAGACAAGACTTTAACCTAAGGATACAATCCTTTAGGCTTAAGATAGAATCCGGAAATGGATGAAGTCCAGAAATGCGGAAGAGCGGAGCTCTGGCCTAGGGAATCAATCCCTAGGCCCAAAGGATAGAGAAGGGGTCCTTACAACACTAATGTGCAAGGACAAGAATGCTGCAAGACTGTATAATATTTGAACTGAGGATCTATCAAGATGTACAAGAGTTTATATACTGTAGGTAGCTAACGGAATAATCAGAGGCAGTGTCCAAGGCTATGTACATTAGCGCAGTCAAGGATAACAGATAAGTAAACAACCAAGTACTGGTAATAGACAAATAGTGAAGATATCAGGTAAGTATAGAACTGGTTATCCAAAAGGTAGAGAATACCAAATAAAGGAATAGGCTGTGTTAACGTTATATGGACAGGTAATGAATAGAAAGCTTATTGTATCAGATCCGGAGCGGATAGGCATATTGGATAAAGGTATAGGCTGTGTTAATGTTATATGGACAGGTAATGAATAAGAAAGCTTATTGTATCAGATCCGGATCAGATCCATATATTGGATCGGACAGATGAGCGGTAGTTGGACAAGTGCGATAGTGGATAAGACTGGAAATGGTTATGGATGAGGTCTAGGAATCTAATTTAAGGATTAGTCCATAAATCCAACTATAGGATAGGTCTGGAATCCGGGATATGACAATCTCACATCAAGAGAGTGATTGCGCGAGCAGCAGTCACTTAGTGCCTTCACCACTTTCAGTCTTCTCTCAAATAGTGTGAGATAAAGTAAGATTTAAGTGCAGGCCAATCAGGAGCCTTGAAGTAAGATTAAGACATACAGTCTCAGGTTATATACTACCTTACAGGGGTTGACTATATAACACAGTACAGCTTTCTAGCTAAAGTTTATACACTACCAGCCTCTCTCTTTTTCAGGAAGGGAGACATGATCCAGAAATACTCAGTCAATACAACCTCTCTTTTTCAGGAAGGGAGGTATGATCCAGCAACACTCAGTCAGGTACACTCAGTACAGAAGAACTCCAGAAACCAAGTAAGGATAATCTAACCAAGGAACAAGAAGAGGACATTTTAAATAAACCCTCCCAAGAACTCCCATGTTATCTACCATGAAGTAGAAAAGTCATAGACCATGTACTTAAGGACTTGCAAGAAGTCTTATCCTGTATAATTGTGTTGTCATTATATGTGCATTGTTCATAAGACCCTTAAGTAGTAGGACAGCGCATTGCCTAGTCTGCTATACCTGAGATGACAAGTGCATTTGACCCTAAAGGGGAAGCAAGTGCAGCAAGGATCTAGTTGTATGTGCTGAAGATGCGGGAAGGTGTGCTGTAGGTATCACAACCTGGCTAGGCACTAGCTATAATAATGCTAAACCAGTATAAGTGAGTCTCAGCTCTACCTAGCTGCTATACTTGCAGAAGCAAGAGCATTTGACCCTAAAGGGGACACAAGGAAAGCGAAGATCCACAAGTGAGTGCTGATCAACCCTAATCAAATGGGATGAAACGCAAAACGCACTGAAGGTGCGTGCGGGAAAGTGAAATGCGATGGTCGCGTGAAGCGTGGGAAAGTAGCGCGCGAAGTGCGCAAGTGTAGAGAGGGCGTATAAATGATGCTGGGATGTGAACCAAGGCAAAGAGGATGGATGCTGGACAGATAATAGACGAATAATGCAATTGCCACTAGCTATAGACGGATGCTAGGGACTACAACGACAGATACATGCACTGCATGGAACTAACTGGTGATAGATGGTGACTGCCAGAAACTAAGTTGTCAAAACAGACATGGCAACCCTAAGTCACACATAAGCGCCTTCCCAGGGCTCGGAAGCGAATCAGGAGCGCTCTAAGTATGTAAATGATGTAATGTAAGGGTCCATAATGAAATAATAATCGTACGATGCCAAACATAGTCAGATATAGTAATAAATGGAATGTGACGCACCAAGGAACTGGCTGGACAATGGATGGATGATCCTGCAATGATGCGCACTAAATTGCGATGAAACACGAAGATGCATGGTGAAACATGAAGATGTGCGGTGGAATGCGAAGATGGGTGATGAAATGCGAAGATGGGTGATGAAATGCGAAGATGGGTGATGAAATGCGAAGATGCACAATGGAATGCGAAGATGCGTGATGAAATGCGAAGATGCACAATGGAATGCGAAGATGCGTGATGAAATGCGAAGATGCGCAATGGAACGTGAAGATGCGTGGTGGAATGTGATGATGCACAATGAAACACGAAGATGCGCAACTATGCAAACTAAGCGCAAGCACGGTGAAGGGTGAGGCTTGACTACAGTGATGAAAAGGCGGTTTTGGGTATGGGGAAACTCTGCAGTAAGACCCAGACGCAAGATATATACTCGACCCATAGGACAGCTACTGAGAGGGAGAACCTCAGAATATGGGCAAGGGACTCTCTTGCAACAAGGGAGGGTGCTCAAAGGCGCAGGGAATGCGAAAGGCACAATGCGTGTGTTGGTTTATATGCGCGGGTCGTCGTGAATGCGGATACGTGATAAATCCAATCATATATTTGGTACTTTTAGCGTTTAACTATGGCTAAGGAGTGGGGAGTGTGTGAAGTGTGTGAACTAAAGTCCAGTAAGGTCTCAATATACTGTATCTATAAGCGCAAAGGCATGCAGTACCGAGCCGAATAGTGCGTGGTCCTGAGTAATTAGTATGTATGTAACTATATGTAAGGTGCACACTTGGGTCCAAAGTGAACGCTTCCATAGCAATTGAGATAACTTACCAATAAATCAGCAAGGACAAGGGGCGGGCCAGTGTGTGGAGATAGGCATGAGGTGCGCGAGCTCTGGACATGGTGATTCAAGCCTGTAAGACCTCAAAATCAATAGGTAGACGCAATGTTCCTTACAGCGGGAATGCATCACATGAGTGCGGGAAAGTGTTCTGGGTACATGATGGTGATGTTGTGCTGTGAAGCCCAGTGGTCATGAGCCGTAAAATAGGCCAATACCAGCCTGTAGAGAATTGAGTCTCTACAGCGCATGTGCTGTGTGAAGCACAGGAAAGTGCGTGCGTATATGTGCAAATGAGAGAGTGTAAAATGAATGGATTTCTACTATGCTCTGCTGGGTAAATAGTGGGTAGGAAAGTTCTGTCCACTGAAAGTCCTCCAATAGTAAGTACTACTGGTGCTTATATATGGCACCTAAGCACTGTCATGTGTTACAGTCACCCATTCTTTTCTCACAGTACACTTCTCTTCCATTCCACTATGCTTCTATATCATTTCACTGACTCATCACTTACTTCCTTTCCACCTTACTGTTTCCTCATGTTTCTCTTATCTTTGACTCATCCTGACTCATTCTCCCATGAACCTTCCTTTCCAGCAATATTACCCTTGGTCCGTGCTCAGTCTCTTTACCTATTTAAGATTGTAATTATTGGCTGTATTTCCTTAACTTGAATCTACTCGGTTCTCTCTGATAACTTGAACTCTAGCTCCTTGGGAAGGAGGCTAGCCTTGTTGACCTCAAATAAACTCTAGATCCTGTGGGAGTCCATAGCCCAACAAAGTTCCACTTCAGTCAGTCCTGATCCAGAACCACCTTTATTGGTGCTGTAGATTGCCTTTGTTGGCATACTCCATCCGAGTCCATAACATCATGCAGAGCTGAAGTGCTAGTCACCCTCCGAGACTCAAGGATTGTATCTGATAGTCTAACACATCCACCTCTATCTTCGGATAGTCTACACTCCGTTAGTTTCTAGTCTTAGACTTGTCTAGACTAGCCCTTATAATTCCATCTGATATCCAGACATACCTTCAGATAAGTATATGATACTATTCCCTACATCTGGATAGGAAGATGATACTTTCCTTACCTTTGGATAAGTATACGATACTAATCCTTATCTTTGGATAGGAATACAATACTATCCTTACCTTCGGATAGGTATACAATACTTGTCCCTACACCTGGATAACATACAATGGTCATCTGGATCTTCGGATATGACAAGTATAGTATTCGGAAATATGGGGCTATACTTGAGAAAAGGGCACAGCATACAAGCTGAGGCTGAAGCCCTTTGGATCCAATGTAAGGAACATCGCGTCTACCCATTGATTTTGAGGCTCTACAGGCTCAAACTCCAATGCCCTAATCACCACGTCCAGAGCGCACGCTTTAGCGCACTCGCGTGCCTCGCGCCTATCTCCACACACCTGTCTGCCCCTTGTCCTTGCTGATTTATTGGTAAGTTATCTCAATTGCTATGAAAGTGTTCACTTCAGACCTGAGCATGTGCCTTACATATAGTTACATACATACTAATTACTCAGGACCGCGCACTATTTGGCTCGGTACCGTGCGCCTTTGCGCTTATAGATACAGTATATAGAGACCTTACTGGACTTTTAGTTCACACACTTCGCACACTCCCCACTCCTTAGCTATAGTTAGACTCTAAGAGTACCAAATATACGATTGGATTATTGCGTATCTGTGCTCACGATGACTCGCATGTATAGAACATAACGCGCACTGCGCCTTTTGCGTTCCCTACACCTTAGAGCACCTCTCCTCATTACTAGAGAGTCCCTTGCCCATATTCTGAGGTTCTCCCTCTCAGTAGCTGTCCTACAGGTCGAGTATATACCTCATGCCCGGGTCTTACTGCAGAGTTTCCCCAAACCAATTACCCGCCTTTTCATCCCTGTAGTCGAGCCTCACCCGTCACCGATATCTTTGAGCACGACCTTGACACCATTAAGGTATGTCATGATTCTCATTTTTATTAGCATATCTAGCTCATAATGTGAAATAAAACTTTATTCCTGGTCTCAAAGACCACTTATATGCACGCCTTCAAGGGCATGTATATGAAGGCGATGAATATGAGTTTACCGATGCAGAGCAGAACTCAGTTCTGATCACTGACAACAAACTCTTCAAACATAGCATTCTTTGCATCAACTACACCACTTATGACCTTCGATGTGAGCAAGACTCAATTAATCTCCACACTCGAGCTGACTTTATGGTCATGTCACATGAGGACGAACGTTGGATCGGCCAGCACTGCACTCAAGAGAAGGAGGAAACCTGGCTGGTGACTGTGTCTGGTGATGATGTGTGCTACCTGCGCTAAGCCTGTGTCTACTACTATAGCCCCAGACACTGCTGAGCCTCTGCCACCTCTTGCCTTGCTCCTACCTCCAGCACTGTGCTACTCTGCCTGCCCTAACTCCAGCACTCTGCTACTGCTCCTGCTCTGACTCCAGCACTCTACCACTGCTCCTGCCTGATTGAGTCCTCTGGAATGTCCTGCCAGCATGCCCCACTATATATGCCCCCCCAGGAATGCAACCCTCCAGGGGTGCACATGGCTCTACTCATCGTCCTCTCCGAAGCTGTCTGACTCTTCCAACTCTTCTTCAACTTCTTGAAGATCATCTTCCCATGGTCTGTTGATTTCTGCTTCATCATCCCTGCTCATATCTCCTAATATCACTTGTAGTTCTGCTAGCGCTGTGCCATCATGTGGAATGAACCTCCACAGACACCTGGAATGGAATAGTCTGTTGAGTGGGAAGCCCTCAAGAGTGTCTAGTGTATATGAGTTGCCAATGCAATTGACAACTTGATGTGGGGCTGACCAACGCAGTTGCAGTTTATGTGTTGACGCCATTGTGAACTCTAATGCGTTAGTGTAGACTTGTACATGTTGTCTGGTCTCAAATATAACTTCACCTGTATACAAGTGAAGAACTTTGCAGTCGAATGCGGCTTTGCGTTGTGCGGAATGGGTGACAGTGTGATCAACACCATCCAGATGCTGCTGGTCAACATATGCCATATGGACATCGACTTCAGAGGTACTCAATTCCATTGATGTGTCTGCGACTGGTGTCAGGTTAGTGTTGATGACCAGGCCCAATAGTAGTTCTTTTGGGGAGAATTTGAAGGCAGGAATGATACATTCATTCAATTGATGTATGGTGGTGTCAAAATGGTCTGGCCATGACTTGGCCAAGTTTCCTGTGTCTGCATTTTCATACTCATCCTCTCCTAACCCCAGGCTACACAGTCTCTTCAATCTACCCAAGAGCTTCCCATTGGTATTCTCTACTAAGCCGTTGATCCAGGGCACATAAGCTGCAACTACGTGGTGTTTGGATTCATGTGCTGTATACCATGTACACATGTCTCCATTGTCAAAGTGCGACCCACCATCTGTCATGAACATGTTGGGTGCCTGAAAGGTATGCACTATGGAGTTGAGTCTGTCCATTGTTGTCTTTGCTGTGCTGTGTATTTTCAACTTGAATCCCCAGACATACTGCAAATATGTGTCGAGGATCAATAGGACATTATGAAAACTGTTTTTGCCCTTCAGAAGGGCTAAATAATCTGCTACCAGCAGTTCGAAGGGGTGACATCGAGTGATTGGGTACAACAGAGAGTGCAGTTGTGTTGACCCAAAGTTCTTACATTGTGGGCACTCCAGCAGCACGTTTACAATGGACTTATCCAATCTAGGGCTGATGATGCAATCCATCAGTTGGAGTTTAGTAAGGTCTCTGCCCCAGTTCCCATTGTTAGTATGCACTTGCCATGCCATCTCCTTAGCCTCCAGTTGTGATACACATTCTAACTGTGCTCGCACTCATGTAGATTTGCCATCCGCTATGCACCATAGGCGTCCTTCCTCAATCATGTATCCTATAGCATGATGTCATGCTCTGCGATGCTTGCGCTCAGGTTTGCTGCTATCAAGGTCTAGTAGTGCTGCTATGACTTCCAAGAACAAGGGTTCTTGTTTGAAGCGCTCTTGTAGTTCTGCAATTGCTGTGTCAGTAGGTTGTATGAGGAGGAGATCATTTACTAAGCTGTGAGATGCTTCCCAGTCCTCGCTCACGGACCATGCACTGCCATCTCCATTCATTCATGGTCGTCCTGACATACGGCAACTCACTGCATCTGCTGCTGTATTAGTGGCTCCTGGATGATGGCGAACTGCAATGATCTGGTAAGCAAGTATCCCTTCATGCCAACGTGCATATACAAGTGGGAGCTTGTCGCTGAGGAGAGTATCCTGTAGTGCTGTGCAGTCAGTTTCTACTTCCACTGGAAAACCCCATACTGTAGACCCAAAGTGATCGAATGCAAATTTCAACACAGCAAGCTCCAGTAGGTACAGCTGGTAGTGCTCTTCTGCTGGTGAGGTGCATTTTGATGTGAATCCAATTGGGTGAATACTAGTGACTGTGTCACCTGATGGTCATTGTGATATGAACCTTTGTGCTAGTACGGCTCCAAATCCATCTTTACATCCATCACTAATAATAATGAAGGGCGTTCCATCGAATTTGGGTGCTCATAGAATCGGTTCTGATACTAGGATCTGCTTGAGTTTAAGGAATGTCTGGGTGTGTCTCTGCTCCCAGAATGTGTCGAGGCTGCATTTCCATAAGTACTGTCTATGCTTACGTTTCCCCCCTTGTGCACTGGGGGGGTGGGAGGTCCAGGTTCCTTAACAAGTCTGTTAGTGGCAGTACCAAGCATGCATAATCTTTGATGAGTGCCCTAAAATATCCTGTTAGTCCTAAAAAGTGCATTAGTTCTAATAAATTTGCTGGAACGGGCCAATCTGCTACTGCCATGATCTTTGCTACATCTGGCTTGATACCCTCTTGCCCAACTCATGATCCTCCAAAGATGACCTCTTCCATGAACAGCTGTGTCTTGGTGGGAGATATTGATAGTCCTTGTTCTCGATACCACAGGAGGAAGAGACATAAGCATTTCAGTAGTTCTTTGAAGATGTCACCTGCCATAGCACCATCATCCACATAAAGTTCCAGGAGCAACTCCACCATGATGTCATGTAGCGCTTGTGCTGTAAGGTCACTAAAACAGGATGGTGCACCATGTACTCCCATTGGCATGCGCTGGTAGGCCTCATACCCTCATCCTTCTGTGTAGAAGCATAGAAATGGTTGACTCTCTTCCTCCACAAGAATTGCATAAAAGTCTGCTGTGAAGTCTAGTACACAAATAAACTTGTGTCTCACTAAGCGCTGTTGTTTTGCCGTGATGTCTCCTTGAGGTGTAGTTGCAACATCTGAGACCTTATTGACATTGTTGAAGTTTTGGCATATCCTCCATTTGACTTTGGTAGGATCTACTGGTTTTGGACTGATGATGGGTGCTAAGTTCATGTTCATGTTCAGACTTAGAGGCTCACCAAGTGCAATACATTGTTGGTCGACAATCTGATGGATGTCTTCTAGGGATAGGCTTGTTCCTGAATGAGCCTTTTGTACCAGTACTGTAGATACTACTGCTTTCACTTCATCTGAGGGTATGAAGTGTGTGATTCCCATGCACCTCATGTTGTCCAGGACTGGAAACAAATATTCACATTGCAGTTTTGTCAACGGCCATTGATGTACTCTCTTTGAGAATGTTGTGTCTTGAGGTATTTGCAAGCAGAATTTAATGAAGTCCACTGGTTTTACCTCCTGGATGGACAATGCAAATACATCAGCAAATTCTGCCACCAACTTGCATGATTTCTGCAATTGTTCTTCATTAAGATGTGTGCCATATCTCACTGTATTGACAACAGTTTCTACCCTTGGAGGATAAAAAGGTCCGTGCATTGTTAACCTGGTAAAAATGTCATCAGGTAGTGCTGGATGTGACAGATCCGGGACTTCACCTAGTACTGTCCTGCCATTGTCCACACTGTCCCCATGGTAGGTCTCCAGTATGGTAGTCTCTGAGTCTGGGTCTATCACAGTTAGTGGCTCTATGATACAAGGTTCTGGGAATGGTGAATTGATGTCTACTTGGGGTTCTGGTCTATTAAGTATTAGATTTGAGGCTAACTTAAATTTTGATGATGAAGGGAATTGCACAGTGGTGGGTAAGCATGGTATTGGTAGTGGGCAATATGTAGAAAGATTAGGTAGATGAAAATGAGATTCTTTGTGTGGTAAAAGGATGGCATCAGTACTGTAATCATGTACTGCACTTACCTGCTCTAGTAATGGCTTGCTGATAAGCATCCACCATGACCTGCCACTTGGAAAGACTTTGAAATTTGTGTGGACCTGTACTGGTCCCTACATGAACATTCCTGTCCAGACACCAGAGGATGGAACTAGGGATCCATCAGCCATGCGCAGAGTTCTAGTTGATGTACTTAGTGGGGATAGACATCACACAATTCATTGGTATGCTGCTGTATCTATGGCGTTAATCATTGCTCCATTGTCAATGATGGTGAGAAACCATGCTTTCTCACCTTGTGGGCCATGGAGATGTGGTATGGTCAGGAATGGGTTACTTGTTCAAGACTGTATGGGTTTACCAGATGCATCCACCAAATAAATGTCAGTAATGGGATTGCTTGACATAAGAGATAGTACAACCAAAGTAGTAAGCAGAGGAGAGTTAAGAGACAAAGATTCTATGTCCCTTGGTGGAGGGACTTCGGAGATAGCGGTATTATATACAATATCTTGTGCTTTCATAGTGGTTTGTGATTCATAATGGGAAGGAGTATCAGGCGGTTGTATAGATGGTGTGATAGATGACAGGCTGGAGGGTACTGGGACTACTGCTGGTCCATCTGCAGCAGTGGTCCCATATAATTTTCCATCCTCCAATCATACCCTGGTTCTTGAGTGGTCCATGTCTCTTGTCTGTCCCATCCACTATAATCCTCTTGTTGCACCACCACATAAACTGGGGCTTGGAGTGATGTTCCATACGAGCTGTAGTAAGGATGCATTGCTGGAGCAACATATTGGACTGGGGTCATTGAATATGCTGGGTTGTTTATCTGCAATGTGGTGCATCTGAGTAGACCTGCAACTTGCTGTCACCAATGAGACTCTTGTGGCCTTAAATGCTCTTGTGCAATGCACTGGGCACCCATGTGCAGTGGGTCTGTGACTATGCCACAACTGTAACATTCTCCTGAGCCAATGAGTGCCATGCCTGGACATAGTGGATATGGTTTGTTGAGGGATGGAAATCCTTCAGTCCCGTGGTTGCGATGCCATAGTTCAATATCTGCTTTATACTGGCATACTCCCACTTCAGTGTTGGCTCTCTGGGGCATCGTGGCTAACTTCTCCATAATTTGTGCTCTGGTTAGCTGTACGCGCATGAATGGTGACCCTCTCATCCCAAATCCTCCTCATCCCATTCCTATGAATGTGCCCAGGGTATTTGGTGTTGATATTGGTGGGACTGAGTTCAGCATGGGGTATATTATTTCTGTTGCATTTGGTTGGATAGCTGGTAGCATTGATGTGCGTGTTGCAGCTTGATATGCTGGTGGGTTGGACCGTTGGCTATTCGTTGACATTTGAGAGAACTGGTACTGGAGGGATGCTAATTATGGCTGCACCTTCAATTTTGCAATATCTGTGTCCCTGACCCACTCCTTGTTCAAGTCTTCTCGACCTCTCTTGAGTTTGATACTCAAGACGCTCTGCACATCTTCCAGAAACTCATCCCAATCTGCATATTCACATTTGAGGTGGTCCTTCAATAGATTGGGAACACCTTCTATAACATATTCAATCAGATATCCTTCCATATCTCCCATACCCAGGGCTAAACATGACACTTTGGTCACCCAAACTATGTGTCCATAGTTTCCTGCTGTCCATAGCCCAATGTCATTCTCATCCAGTACCTCTGCCATAACCCATTCCTTTTGTTGCATTCAGGAGTACTTAGGTCATTTGGGAGGTGGCCAGCATTTCCTAAATGTAGTTCTGAGATCTAGGAACGTACTGATTTGCAGGTGCAGGAGGCCCTGGAACCATTCTTCTGCGATTTTCCCTGGAGCGAGTTGCATTGTGAAATGGTCTATTTGCTGTCTATCAGTCCAGGTTACTGGCAGTGATAACTCAAACTGCACAAACCACTCAGTAGGTTCTTCTTTGTCTCAATAATCTCCCTTGAACAGTGATACTATCCTTGGATGTTTGCAACTAGTCATGATTGGTAGTGCTGGATTGGTAATCTGCAGTGTGGGAATAGGTTGGGTGATTGTGAGCAACAAGATTGTAGTAGGCAAAGATGATATGCTCTTGTCTGGTTTGGGGGTGAAGTAAGCTGCTCATAAAGCAAAGGTAAGATCTCTGGTTTGCTCTTCATCCCAACTAGGTGAGGATTGGTTTGAGTGTGATGTATGAGGTGGGCCTCCGATACTACCTGATTCTGATGTTGAGCGTTGACGCCCCATGTCAAGTGGAAGTGAAACAATATGACAAAGTGGAGTAGCAGGTGGTTGTTCCTCTGGAAATGCTGGAAAGAAAGTGAGCTGAGTAGGATGGAAAATTGGGTTTCTGTTCTGAGTCTCTCCCATATGTGTAAGTCCTCAAAGTCTTGCGCAGTCATTCACATTAATCTGTCCTAGACTTGTTGTCTCTAAGATTGAGTGCTGGGTCGCTGCTCCACTCTCATCACCAGATGGATCGGCCAGCACTGCACTCAAGAGAAGGAGGGAAACCTGGCTGGTGACTGCATCTGGTGATGATGTGTGCTACCTGTGCTAAGCCTGTGTCTACTGCCATGGCCCCAGACACCACTGGGCCTCTGCCACCTCTCGCCTTGCTCCTAACTCCAGCACTCTGCTACTCTGCCTTCCCTAACTCCAGCACTCTGCTACTGCTCCTGCTATGACTCCAGCACTCTACCACTGCTCCTGCCTGATCGAGTCCTCTGGAACGTCCCACCGGCATGCCCTGCTACAATGTACTCACCCTTACTGGTACACTCATCTTATCAAGATTTTTCATGTCAATGTGCAATACCACAAATCCCTGGATGTGATATGGACCCGTCCAAAGCAAATGGATGTCCTCTTCATTCAATGGTTCAAGCGTGACAATAATCCTTCCAGATTCACTGCAAAGAGGCTCCAATGCCTCGAACTCTTTGAGGATGAAAGCCCTGATGCATTCAGATTCCTTGATCCAGAGTGCATCATTAGGGGTGTGCATATAATACCAGGATTTGCTTATGGTCATTCCCAATGACTTGTTGAACCAATGATTGCACAACATGAGGAAGACCCAGATTGGAATTTTTATTATGTTAATATGTACACACATTTTTATTTTGCTATCTACCAACTACTAATGATATACATGCTATTTAGGTTCATGGACAGAGATATGTTCATGTGATTTCTTGGTGGTGCCGTCGGTCACAAGGCTATGCGGGAGTGGGACAATATTTTGCAATGGGAGGGACACATTGTCAAAGACTTGGATAGTGAAGCCGACAAAGACATCAAAATGGAGGACGAAAACGGCAGTGACGAGGAACTGGATGAGGGGGATATTGAAGAGGGTCATGAGAGTGATGAGGGTGATGAGAATGAGGACAAGGACGATGATGATGACGATGATGATGAGGACAGGATAATAGCTGAGTATGGTGAGGTGCTCGATGACAACATACTCATTGAAGAAGGCTATGGCGCTCTTTAGGTACTTTCTATTTGACTTGCGTGGTTTTCATTCATTTTTGTTTTATATTTCTCTATACAATACATGGATGTATCTAAATGTATCTGACATATAACATACCACTACACTACGAAATGAAATATGTCTGACAGATAACACGCTTGACGTCAGCGTGCCGGGGTGACATGTCAAATGTCGGATATAACGGGCAGGTGTCGGTGGTGGTGTCAGAAAATTCAACATATCAGGTGATCTCTGGATTCGGTAATTTTGGTGATGTGCCCGTCCTCCCACTGCATTAAAATTTAAATGCGTTGTATCCTCGTACAAACCGATGCGCCAGATTCGAATAATGAACTACCGACCACTGAACACACTACCGTCTATTTCACGGCTAGGAACACCCCCCTGTTTTGGTATACTTCAGGAAACATTATTTCGCTATTGTGGGGAAGCGCGCAGAGAAAAGAGACCCCTGAACGGTACCAACCACGATCATGTGAACAGCAATTTCATCAGATCAGGTGGCACTAATCGCTCCTCAACTCGCCAGAGGAGGGCCTTTGCGGGGTACTACTAGTATATTTTTTTCTCTGTCACAGTGTGCACCTCGTGAACGTCTTTCAGCATTGGATGTTCCGCTGTTGCACTGAACTATAGATAATATTCTTTTTCACAACCACTGTAAGTGTATATGCACTGGCTAAAAGATTGGTCAGTGTTATTATCTTGTCTTCTCTTCACTGACGTTGCTCGAATAACACCAAAATGCATACCGCTACAATATCTCTAGCGTCCTGACCATGCCCGGAATAGAAGAAACGTCATTGACTTGTGCAATAATATCATGATCTGATGCGATTCTCTTGTATTCTCCGCCGCGCTGCCGCACTAGTAAAAATGCACCAAAAGGTTGCTCAAGGCAAGCCGCCAGTCGCAACGCTCGATCTCTCAGTTCTGAATCAACCGACCCCCGTGCTTCAGGGAACTCGCCAGGTGAATCTTGTAATGGAGACCCGGGCATAGACTGATCATCTTCCTCGCTCTGGATGTCATCAACTACGTCAGGCAGCTCTGCCAATGCAGACAGCTCCCCGAAGTCAGAACGCTCGAGGAGATAACGATTCCACGGACGAACAAGCAAGAGTTTCTGCATAGTCAGTCGTGGTGATGAGAACAGAGGCAGCCTGTCCTTCGTGGTGATCAGCAGGTCATGAAGTCTGTCGGCCTTCACTTTATATATCTCCTGGTCTTGAGCGCGACTCCGTCTGACTGCTGTGACACGAAATGCGGTGCAAGGCAGATGCAGTCTGCAGTTCGCAAAACGAGGTGCATTCAGGTTCTCAAACAGGGCGTAAATTTTCAGAGCCAAGTCCATAGCCACAACATGTCGAAGTGAGGAGATCGACGCCTGAATGTCATCTTCAGACAGAGATGACAGGGCGCATGATGGAGCTTTGTATGAAGTAATGTCGGCCGGCAGACAGCTATTGAATTCGGATGATTGCCCCACCCAGTCCAGGGCACTGATGTCACCCGACTGAGCTACGACCTCCTGCAAGAGCCTCCCGAGCGCCTCTTGCTTCTTCTCCCCATAAATGACAGGCAGGTTGACGCCGAAGATCCCAAACAATGAATATGCAATATCTTCCTGCCACGTGGTGACACGCCCGGACACCCATTGAAGCTTCTCCCGGGCGTCTCTCATCCCTGGCTGGAAGGCGACGAGGGCCTGCGCATTTATGCCTGTAGCATTTCCCATCTCCTGCATGATTGCAAGGGAATTTTTGTGGTTGGGAGAGCGATCGTCGAGATATAGGGACCAATCCCTCTGATAAAATTGAACAAATTTTGGGGCGAGGAATTCTTGAACCGTCCATCCCCGCGTGTTCCAAGCGCTACTTGCGAGTGCCCCAGGCTCCGACAAAGGTGAAACATCCGACAGGTAGATGATGGTAAGTGCTGAGTGGCGATACCAGATAAACATGGAGTTGACCGATTGTTGGACCTCGACGTTGTTAGTCTGGTCGATGCAACAAGTATCAATCCACGCCCAGCGATACCCTTTATCACGAGCAGTTTTACAGAATGACTGCAACTTCGGGATACCGCCGACTGAATCCAAGTCGTATACCACCTTGCCCTGGATATCATGCAGCAAAGGTTCATTCTCTTCCCATCTATGGGATAGCATGACGTAACGAAAGTACATTGCCACCGCGTCTCGGATGCGCTCCACTTGAAGGTCTGCATGCCCCATCGTGGACGACAAGAGTTCTTTGTACTCTGCACTCATTCTGAAGGCATTGATCTGTACCTCGCGGCTGCACAAGCGCCCAGTGAAAGTGTTGATTAGACGATGCGGGGCGTCGTCGAGTTGAGCCTTGATGGTCTCTTCAATGGCACCTTCTACTTCTGATAGAATAATATACTGTTGGCGCAAGTCTGGCCACAGAGTCAACAATGTTGGAGGATGTGCTATACGGGGCGTACTTTGTGTTTGCGTGTTGGAAGAATTTTCCAACTTGGAGAACATGGTTTTGAATGCCTCGATAGCTTCATCATATCGGTGTGCGCCATGAAGTACCGCATGCTTCAACTGATATCCAAGGTAAGATGAGGGATTGAGCTCGATAACCTGCGTATCACCAAAATGAGAGTCAGCACAAAACGATATCTGTCATCGCACCTTTTTTGCATCAAAGAGTGCGTCATTCCATAGCATTTTCCCTGACCTCGCCTTACTGCGGTTCGCAAAGATGGTAGAGGTTGCAAAATCGAGGTCGATCACCGCAGAGTAAAGCTCGATAGCCCTATCGTAATTACCCACAGCGAGGGCATCATCTCCGCTGGCGGTGAGGTCAGTAACTCCAGTGGCAACATAGCACACGCTGCAATCTTGCTTGAAAGCTGAGTGAAATGAGGTTGAGAAGTATACCTGGTTGACATCACGAGCACTTACCAGTCGACCAATCGAGGCAACGTGCCTTCGTAGCCTCATCAGCTCTATCCATCATGTATCGGTATGCTTTAATCGCTTCTGGAAGTCTACCTGCCCGAAGGAGCGTATGGCACAAATTCTGGTGTGCAGTTCGCCACAGGGATTTGAGATCCCACCCGAATAACTAGAAAAAGCACGGTTGGGTGTGAAAAAAATGATCTCCAGTTGCACTGACATCAACCTACCACCACAAAGACATCATATCTGGAATGGATGGCCGACATAGACGAGAATTTGATAGTTTTGACAGCGGAAGTGAAGTGGCTAGCAGCTTCGTCGTAGCGTGTGTCGTCTAATGCATCCATTCCCACTTGGACGTGTAAATAAGCCTGAAGTGCGAGGGTCGCAAAATCAGTATTGACGTATGAATCTGAAGTTGACTGTGTCAGGAACACTCACTTCCACGATAGCACAGACAAGGGAATTCGGATTGGGACGAGTGGTAGCTAGCTCTTGGACGCGCAGAATTGCTTCTTCATGTTGACCTGCATTGAAAAGGGCAATGGCCTGACAGCTATCCTGTAAGTAGCAGGTACGTGAGACACAATTGAAGTTTGACGTACCTTAATCAAGAGTAGAAGCCGAGTTTTATTCAAGTCTGCGTCCACATACATGAACGCGAGGTCAAATGCTTTCGTCGCATCTTGGAACTGCTGTTTTCCACAGTGGGCGATGCCCATGGAGATACAGCCCATCAACGATGGCTGAATAATGATGCTCTATATCACCATATAAGTTAGTCTGTGTTAAGAAGGTCACAGCGGGACAGTGCATCTCACATCGAGCGCGTCCTCAAGTGCGCAGTCCCAGTCTGAATTTCTTGCTTTTACAAACGAACGATTCGCATAAGAGTTGTAGTCGTTGCTATCGGCGCTGATATCTTGCGTCAAAAGCTTCTCAGCGGTGAGCAAGTCGCCGCTTATGCATGCATCGCGGGATGTCGTGTCGATGGTGAGGATCTACATCACGCATGATCAGATTACATTGTAATAGTGAGGGCTGGAAACATGCCTCGCAGTCAGACTGCTGAGCCTTGGCATCAAGATTGAGGATCAATATGCAAGAAGACAGGCAAGGAATAGGAACCCACATTATCTGCTACTTGTTCCTTCGAGGCGTCCTCCCGTGACACATCCTTGAAGAAAATGAGATAAAGAAGGGACGGAAATGAACAACACTTGCATGTAATGCATGATCCTGGAGAATGTCCTCTGGTAAAGGTACTGGCCACTTTGAGATCATGTGATCTCGTCCTCCACTGAAAATGTGCTTGCCATCCATGGAGAAGGTGACACACAAGGTATGACCGGTGTGCTTGAATATAGCAATATTTCGTTGGTCCGAAAGCCGCCAAAGGCGAACCTGGTAGTCGTGAGATGCAGACGCGAGAAGGGTGCCAGTAGGGTTCAAGGCAATCATGGAGATACTCCCAGTATGACCCTTCCAGGGTTCACCTACCTGCATCCAGGTCGATGAATCCCAGATCCGTATGGTGGGATCTAGATTACTACCACTGGAGATAAGCTGTTTGCCATCGGGCGTCCACGCGAGTGAAACATTCCATGCTCCATTGAACACAAAGTGACCTTCGAACTTTGCGATGCATTCGCTCTTGCTTGGATTCCATATTTGAATATTCTCGAATGTTGCGATGGCAAGATATTCACCAGACGGTGAATACCGAACGCAGCAGACTTCAACGCCACAGTTGATTGGAGCTCCTTCCACCTGCCATGTTCTTGTGTTCCAGAGCTCCGTTGTCGCGTCCGATGAGCCACTCGCCAATACTGTGCTGTCTGCGGAAAAATCAAGCGACCATATATCTTTGGAATGTATTTTGATGGGTTCGATGAGAGATTCGCCGTCTCTATTCCAAGCGATGACCTCTCCGCCCCAATCACCACTTGCTATGAATTGCCCGTCTCTTGACACCGCAACACATGCTACGCTGAAGCGATGCCCTTCCATTGTCTTCAATACAACGCCATCTTCCAAGTACCACAGACGAAGTGTCTTGTCGCCCGAGGCCGTCACCATACGGCGTCTATCGGGGAAGACTGCGGCTTCATAAACATTATCTTCATGACCTTCAAATGTTCGACTAGCTGTGGTGATTCGAATGGCAGGTTGCTCTGCTTCAGTCATTCTGCTCGAGGATGGTCTTAAGCACAACTTGCTGGAGAGCTTGTGGATGTCTTGATCAAAATTTCAGAGGTGCGTGTACTGGCCTATTTGTGCCTCTTCACAGCCTCAGATGCATCGTGTATCATTAGACGCCGAGGACTGGAAACCTAGAGGTATGTGTAGTCTGCAACTAATCCACGGCCAGCCTCGCTCTCTCATCTATTTAATTCACCATATCCATCCCTCCATCCGATTCCACCGCCTACATCCTGGATGTACTATCAGAGAGTCGACACCACTCCTGCCGGAAAGGTCTGGGTCGCAGCGAATCTGCAGGGTGGGAAGTCTATAACACAGCAGAAACAGACAAGGTGTAGGTACTCCTCGACCTGTTGTTCAGCCGCGATCGTGATCGCGACAGCGATATCTATAATCTTTTTATCCCAGGCATCATACCACGCTCCATCTCATTCGTGTCTACGATCAGTGAGGAGGGCATAGAGAACCTGGTTCTGTTTAGGTACCAAGACACCCCCGTTATCTCACGGGCTCTGTACGTTTAACTAGCGTGCATCCATCAGTTGGTTTGTAATCGGCCCTGAACTTCCGGTCTGTCATGTCATCCGCATGCAACCACGGCGCTCTGGGCTGCTTCACAGACACGCGCAAGCTTGAAGAACAGCCAAGGATTTACCGTCAACAATGTCAGTGAGTCATTCGTCGAGAATGCAACTGCAACTGCCATAGACGCTCCTCCCGGCTCCGCCAAGTAGAATAGCGGTCTGACGAAGGAAGAATGCGTATGCGTGCACATTTGTGATACGACATATGCGCTAACAATAAAGTGTTCAGGTGCAAATAAAAGCCTCCTGCGTCAAGGATAGCGCTTTTAGAATGGAGAGTAAGGTAATTTCATTGAGTGATTCGCATCTACTTTTTGATTGGGCTTCTTAAACAGTATCACTAATAGCATAGAATGGATGTTCTAGCTCTCGCATAATTTGTGCGGCAGCGTCCTTGACGAGACGCTTCAATGGGTCATCATGTATGGATGCTTGCCATCCAAGTTCACATCTGCTATCCAAGCACAAAAGCCTCAACGTCCTCACACTCGTGCAGATCTGGAACTTGTTGTATCTGCCCGTACTTTCAGTGTTCACTGTCTTCGATCTGCGCCAATCACGTGACCCCCAGTAGACTGCATATGTTGACGTTCAGACGCTCGCCAGCTTCATAGACAGGTAGTTGCCTGTGATGTGGTGGAGTCACAGCCAAAGGACAGTTCCAGTGTGGGTCCATGATGTGAGGAGCACCCGCTTTTGAAAATACAGTTCTTGATATATCTTCGTCGATCATTCTAGCCGGACTGAAGATGCACACGTACACTTGGCAAATCAATACGAAGTTGACCACACCATTATCCACCAGTATGTCATTGCTAGAATTGTATTCGTCGACGTCTTAGCGGCCATCTCAACCACCAGCAACCACCTCACCAAGTGCCTCTTAGAATTGCTTAATTGTCGCTGAACGGCTCACATGAGGTTCACCCGGGGCGCTCAACCCCCGTGAACCTTTTTCGGCATCGGATGTTCCGCTTTTGTACCAATCTATACTACTGTTTTTCACAGCCACTGGCAGTGCATGTAGATTGGTCAGTGTTATCTTCTGTGATGTCTTCTCGTCGCTGACGTTAAGTAATAACCCATCATCATCTTTGTCCTTGAGGACGTCAAACGCGACATCTCTACGCTGAATGCGTGCCGACGTGAGTGATTTGGTAGGTTGAGAAGCCGTTCGGTTTTCGTGGCCTTGCAACAAATTTCGGTGCGTTCTCGTGTCTCTTGGTGTCGCCCAGCTTCGACGGTGTTTACAGTTAGGCATTCATTGCATTGGTAGTCGTGTTGTTTGTGTCGACCACGATGTTCTTGTCGGTCCCGAATGTGACGGAAAACGGAAGATCGGTCCTCATATTCTTTACAACGAGCACCCATAAGTATAAAGGCAAGGCACACAACAAATAGCTGCGCAAGAGCGCATCAATTGATGAACGCTAAAGCCATCGTACTCTTGGAGAACTCCCCAGACAGTTAAAAACGGTATCAAATCGCCCGTCGCGAAGTACAGCAACAAGGATCTCGGGATTATGGCAGTAAAGGTGGCAAAGGTGGCACGAACAAGTAGCAAAATGATCTCAAAGTGAATTTCGGAAACCGATTGGAAGGTTCTTTCACTGACCAAGAAAGATTGTCCGCTTGGCCGCTAGCGAATGGAGCTACTGGCTAATTAACAGCCTGCAGGTCATCTGAGAGTTTTTTTTTGCGCCATCATGATTTCTTGTTTCCAGCGCTTTGCAATGCCAAGTGCGACCTTCACCATGCATTCGAATCACCTGCGATTGGCTACCTGCGTAACCAGGAGAAGAAGGATAAAGAATTTTCGTTCTTTTAGTCGGTTTATCTCCTCGGACACGGAGAGCTTTCGCTTTCGGAGATGGCAAAATAATACGCCATACTAGCGCGGGATGGTATGTGATGTGAGGACGGACTGCGTGGAAATACGCATCGATGTCGTCGCCAACACGGAAGGGAATAAAAAACCTTGGAGTTCTGCCAGGTTCCGCCACTCTCCCTTCGCGTGAGTTCCGCCGTAAACCACGACCAGTTTTGCCAGACTGTCGGTAAATTTCAAAACTCCCTAGTTCTGCCAACAACATCAGATGTCGGACCGCAGCAGAGTACCCCCAGTAGGTGACCATTTACTTCACCATTTAAACTGCTTTGTGGTATAAACAGCCGCCTGCATCTCATTTCTCTCGTCATTTTGGTCTACGCCTTGTCAATACCCTACTTTGCCGTTGAAATATAAATAGCACTACACTGTTGTGACAATGTTTGTCTATATACCCTTTAGGAAATTGCCAGCCTCGACTATTCTTGTAAACAGCCAGACGCGTTTTACCAAATACACGCGTGCTGCCTATCGCTCGCTAGCATATTCAACAATGGGCAGCGTAGAGCCCACGACGCCACACGAGGAGCACCAATACCTCTCCCTCGTCCGCCGCGTCATAGACACAGGCGAAGTTCGCCCAGATCGCACGGGCACGGGCACCCTCTCCATCTTTGCACCCCCCTCCTTCCGTTTCTCTCTTGCAGATGACACGCTCCCGCTCCTCACCACAAAACGCACGTTCCTACGCGCCATCGTAGAAGAACTCCTCTGGTTCATCCAAGGCTGCACAGACGCCCAGGTGCTCTCGCAGAAGGGCATCAAAATATGGAATGGAAACGGGAGCAAAGAGTTCCTCGAGAAGCGGGGGTTGGGACATAGACGGGAGGGTGATCTTGGCCCTGTTTATGGGTTTCAGTGGAGACATTTTGGCGCGAACTATGTTAATTGTGACACGGACTATACCGGTCAGGGCGTCGATCAGCTGAAGGAATGTATTCGGAAGATCAGAGACGATCCGACTGATCGACGGATAATCATGAGCGCATGGAATCCAGCTGGTGAGTTTACTTTTGTTTAGTGGTTCTACGTGCGCTGATTCCATACCGTAGCCATGCCGCTAATGGCCCTTCCACCATGCCATATGATGTGCCAATTCTACGTGCATCTCCCCGCCACGCCCGACGCGCCTAAACGCCTATCATGTCTCATGTACCAGCGCTCAGCCGACCTCGGGCTCGGCATCCCTTTCAATATCGCGTCTTACGCGCTCCTAACGCACATGGTTGCGCATGTTACGGGGACCAAACCCCACGAGCTCATCATCCAACTTGGAGACGCTCATGTTTACCGCGACCATGTTGATGCTCTCGAAATGCAACTCAAACGCGAGCCAAGATCATTCCCAAAGGTCAAATTCAGAAGGGAGATAAGTGATATTGACGGATTTGATTCGGAAGACATCGTGGTTGAAGGATATGATCCTCACCCGACGATAGCGATGAAAATGAGTGTGTAGATGTACTCAAAAACTGTAGAATGGGTTACCTTGCTGCTACTGAATCATGATACCAGGTTACTTATTGTTGCAGTAGTCAAAGTGTACAAGATATTATGTCCTGCTGTGGTGCTGAACCTTTGGTCGTGATCTGACACCTGAATCTATAGTTGCGTTGTGACACGACCTCATTCCGATTGAGCGCAACAATAATTTTTACAGCAAGTAGTGGTACTAGATTACAGGTACGGCCCCACAACGGTACTGGTAGAGATTGTTGCTGAATGGTTGCTCGCCTGCCTGATGGAGGATGAAGGCATAAGAAATAAAGCCTCACACGTCAGATCAGCTCGGGACTCCATGCGATTGCATTGTACGACCAGACAGGGTAAAAGAGATCGCATGGCGTCTCGAGCTGATACCACCAGTCTCGAGGACAACCAGGAAGTCATTACATGGGGATACGCACCTTTACCAGAACCTGGGTCGCGATGGTCCTTATTGGCAGGTATCATTTTTTTGTTTGTAAAACCGAGGTGGGTTTACTCGGGCTGACAACCTTGGTTCTTGGACCCCTTGGCGCCGAGGAAGCAGATTTGGTAACGATGCCACACCCGGACCCGGCGGGTACTGAGGGGCGAAAGGGATGAAACGTGAGCCAAATGGCTCACATTTCCACGTCCCAAGCCTCCACTAGGTCCCGACATGGATGTCGGCGACCCCGATTCCCTAAAGATAGCGTCAGCGGTGAGCCAAATGATGAAAAACGAGATGTACCCTCTTAGAGAAGTTGACAGCCGAGAGTCTCGCCGAATGTGGCTAGTAGACGGCTGGTAAATGGACCCTTGTCCTATCCTAGCGTCCTTAAGTATTATCAAGCATTGGTGCACGCTGGAGTCTTCTTTAAAAAATATGGGCGTGGTCAACCTCAGTTAGCAGGCAGGTAAGAAGGTGTAGCATACCTGTGGCATCTCGCAATCTCGCTTTCAGATCTGTGCACAATCAAGAGAATGCCAGTAAGTGATCTCACACGTAAGGAGCACAACATATAAGAAACGTACCATGTAACATCGAACGTGCAAGACCAAAGCAGTGCTGATGGCGCAAGGGAAGGGTGTGTTATTAGGATGCCATATATCTCTGAGTCGCGCGCCACGTACTTTACTCGAACTTACGTCCGGAACGATGTGGTCGGCCAAAATAAGCCTTACAAATATAAGAGACAAGAAGAAAGAGCGGACGAGAGAGTGAGGCGAGACTGAGGTGGTTTATATAGGACAACACGGCGGCTGACTGACATCATTTGGTTGTCGAAACACCAACAGTGATATGACGTCACTTGAAAAGACTTGAAAAACATTTCTGACACTAAGGGAAGGTGAAGCCCGAGTACATCGCCATCGCCAATTCTACCGCATCTCCCCTCTGTTCCAGGATTATTTCAAACCTCCCAACAACATCGATGGCCCGCATTGGCTGCGATAGGTAACTTCTGGAAGCCAGGAGTCTTCAAATGCGTTTCAGAATCCCCAGCATACTGAATCATATGCATGTACGCGGATATGATCTGCAGATTCTGCACTGAACAGAGCGATGGCCTGGAAGTACTCAATGGATGAATTTGAAATTGTTTCTAGATATCCTAACAACACCAAACATGCCAGAGTCGTGCCGATGCAGACCGTGTAACTCCTTCAAGTTGTCCGGGAGCGACTTCTACTGTTACACGACCGCAAGGAATAAGTGACGTATACTGCCGACTAACGTGGAGTAATCCGCCGGGAGAATGGTTGACTACAATATAATATTGGGTGCCTGTACTTGTTTCTTGCATTGTCTTGAAGGCGTTACACAGCATCACTCCGCAGTTCTTGCCCAGCGGTCTTTTATCACGTCAGGGAATAAGCTAGGAGGATAAATATTGATTCTGAAGAGGTGTAATGGTTAATGATGATCTGGAGCCGAAGGCAATCACCTCTCATTCGTCGTGCGCGTTTCGTAAATTTTAGGTCAGACATAATACGAACAGTGAAATGACAAGCGCCCTGTCAGGTACCTCGGAGTGTAGAACGCGTACAATCCATTTGATGTTGTTTATAATATAATGTCAGCCAGACACGCATGCGCGAGTATGTAAAGACAGAATGATATTATACCCTGACAAGTAATTAAATCAATAACACACGCAACCAAAAATGATGCGGAATAAAATGAGATATAGGAAACGTCCAAACACACTTATTTACGGGGCAGCAAGCTGAGCAGCGGGGACAACGCGACGAGTGCGGCGGATGCACCCGAGTGTGAGCCAAAATTTTCCCCAACAACCATAGTCTTCTTCTGGAGCAGATTGTTGTGTTGTCATCTGTACCTGACTCTGGCTCTGAGGCTGTGGTATCGAAACTGGCGGCGCTGCAGGCTGAACCGTCGTTGAGGATGACTGACCGGTCCGAGCGTTAGTCTTCTCAGGAGGGCGCGATACGTAGATCCTCTGGAGAATCCGTTATGTATGTAGCAGAACGATGGGCATCTGATACAATGCTCACATTCTTTTTTCTTCCAGCTGAGACCGCTACGGACTGTGGGCCAGTGTACCCCGTCAAGGGACTGTGCTTGGGGCGCTGTTGCAGCGCGGTGGACTCATTTGCCGGCGAGTGGCGTCGAGAAGGGATGGCGATATTCCAGAAGCGCCAAGTGGGCGATATGTTGTTATACCGGGAACGACGAGAGGGTCCTGCAGATGGTGTCAAAGGATGATAAGACTGGTATGTTTGCTCATCGTCAATATTAGCATCCTTCGTGTGACAAAATACAAGGTTTACCTGAAAGAAGTTGGTTTGTGGATCATCTCGCTCCCCGTCGGTGAACCCATAATCCCCTGACTGGGGATCTGCAATAGTATCAACCTGTAATAGTTCAGTGAGCAATGGAAGAAAGACGGTCGGATTTACTGACGTCAAGACAAGATGGTGTTGGCGACTGAAGTCGAAATTCCTACTGTATAGCTTGTCAACTCGTAGTGTGGGCGTGAAAACACGTACCGCAAGCTCAGGAACTATATCTTTTACCATCCACAGAGTGAGTTTCCTGCCAAGTCCACTATTTGCTAGGTACCTCCCATCTCGAGAGAATGATATGCAGCGAAGAGTTCGGCGGTCAATGAATGGCTGGTGAAGCAGTGGTTCGTGAGACTCTGTGTCCCATAGTTGTGCAACACCTGGCTGGCCCACGCAGGCTAGTATATTGTGTTTAGGTGAAAGCGCAATAGAATTCACCAAATCGTTGTGCTCAAACCGATGAAGTTCGATCCCTGAGTTACTGTCGAAAACACGCACAAATTTGTCTGAGGCGGCATAAACTTTTCCACTGTCCGATGACCACAGCAACGACGTCACACTAGCCCACAGTTCCTCAATGGGGCCGACGACAAGCTCGCCTGTTTTCGTGTTCCAAATGCAGATCGTCTCGTTCAACCCGCCTGATACGATTCTGTCGCCTGAAGGTGAATACACAAGAACATTCACCCAATGCTGCCCCGTCTTGATTGGGCCCACCTCGATCTCTCCACTGTCTTGTTTTCGAATTAGGATCGTCCCATCTCTGGACCCGCTTGCAATGTAGTCTCCGCTGGGCGACCACGACAGTGACCTTACTTCCCGGCTATGACCCGTCCAAACGCCTTCAGTCATCTTCCCACTGTTGCTGTCCCACCGCTGGATGCTTCCATCCATCCTCCCACACGCAATTGTCTTTCCATCCGGTGAAAGTGCTAGCGCATGTATGCAACCCCCCTTGCCTATCCACGGTTCCCCGACAAGACGCCCAGTATCACAGTCCCACTTGCGCATCGTGCCGTCCCACGAACCACTCACGATGTGGTTATTATCGTGCAAGAAGACAAAAGCCCAAACATAGTCCTCGTGGCCCACAAACTCCTGCTTCGGAGTTGGTCTTTGGGCTTGGGTTGGGGGCTGAGCTCCCTCAGTGGCCGGTATCGCAGGGGCTTCAGAATCAGAGGTCATAGCTTCCACAACGGTCAACGTGGCAAGGGAGTCAAACTCAGAAGACATAGCTTCCCCATCGCTCGGTGTTGTAAGGGGTTCAGGCTCACTGGCAAAATACATAGCTTCCTCAGCGCTTGGCGTCGCAAGGGATTTAGAAGACATAGCTCGTTGTTGTGAGGATTCCTTGCGTCTTTTCCGACCCTGAGTCAGTTCGTGACTAAAACGGACGAGAATAGCTGACCAGTACTTACCGCTTGTTCTGCTTGCTCCTCGCTGGTTGTAAGCAAACAGCGAAGCGAGTCTTATGTGCGTGGCAAGCATGGATTCCATGAGGCAGCGCTAATAGTTGTTTGGTAACAGATATGATAATTTACTCAATTCAAATCGTGCTGGCGTGGGGAATTGATGCACGCAGTGATCTTCAACGGTCAACTTATCGCTCCTAATCCCGGTTTATTGTTTGCTTCATAGCGTTTTTCATGTCCAACTGAGATGTTCTCGCGATCCCACACGCACTTGACAATATCTTTAACGGTTCTCGCTCGCGTCGGACTCGGCTCGTGACCGGTGGATATCGGTTGCGTGATTGAATGCAATGAGAGTTTGACATACTAGTGCTTGAGTCCATTTCTCATTGCATCCATCTCACACCGGTAGCGCTAATAATTGACTTGTAACAGGTTCCTTTGTCATGACAATGATCGCTGCCGCGATGTCCACCACGCTCATAGCATGAACGATCATCTGCTCAATTCCAATCAAGATATTGTATCGAATATGGTGTTACACATACGAAGGCAGACGCAGTGACCTTCAACTGTCAACATCCCTTCTGACGTCCATCTACTATTTGAACCCTGCCCAGAGCCCTTGCTTTTCATTTCCGATTGACTGAGCTAGGGATTCTTTCCATCCCGTACGTATTCAACATCTCTTGGCCTATTAGAATCAGAACAACGATTCAACTAGTGATACTTGCTGTGTTTTGACTTGGCGCGTAGCCATGAGATAGCGACTGCGCCGTTCAATACAACTGGAGTTTGGCACGGACCAGCCATATTTTACCGCGAGGGAATCCGATCGACTTGAAGGGCATCACATTCATTGAGATTCCGGCAAGAAAACAAAACCTCAATGACAGAACGTCTTGTCGCAAAACAATCACTCCAAACCGTAAATCGTCGTTCAAGTTGTCAACTCAGATGTGAATCGTCCCTTTTTGCATTTCCGTGTAGTTCTGACGTTCCAGGGCAGGATACAGCTCTTTATGAGGATATTTTGACATACCAAAGAAAGCGGTGTCAAGTGGGTTTCGCACTCGCTGGCAGGTTGGTCATTCCTACGGAGGTCCAGCAAAGAGAAGAGTGGTGAGCACACCATCAGATGCACATTGCGTGCCAACGCACGACGGTGTTGTCTCACAGGTTTACATTCCTTTGAGTTGGTAACCTGTTTGAAATAAGACGGGACGAGGTATGATCGATTGATCGTTGAGCTCCGGTGACAGTCTCTCGCAGGCGGTGGCTTTGATACCGATGCGTATGCTTCATGATAGTCATCATATATGCACACCGTATGATCACGCGCGAGCTGTCCTGTACGGTATGGATTAATCACCGGGTAACTGGAAGCGACTCGAGCATATGAACGGAACGCCGTCATGCATACCTGCAGTCACATTATCCGGGAAGTGTGAGGTTTCTTCAATAGGATGACGAGGGAGACTGGAAGGGTGCCTTTGGCCTGAGTTCATCAGCTAACGATAACTCACTCGACGTCAAGAAAACGGGGGAACAGAACACCAACAGCTCCAGGAGCTTGTAACCGCTTGACCTGTCGGGTTGCTGCAAGGTTTCAAGTAAGAATATATGTTATGTTACTGGTATAAAGTGCGAAGCGTGTTATAAACTTTGTATAGTATGTGAACTCCTCTTTCCAATGAATCGTGAATGGATATAGGCTGAATGCGGAACGGACGTGCAACGAAGGCACGAGTCTGACACTGCAAGCAGGAAACTGGAAAAAAGCTAAGCCCTCTATGGTGGTAATCACTTTGTTGACGCTAAACGCATGCTCTTCCTAGTCGGAGGAGGATTGTCGATGTCTAACTCGATACTGATATCCCTAGTCCTCTTCAAGCTTCGTGATGATATCCTCGTTGGAGAGCGGCTCTGACAATTAGGAGGAAGCGTGGTGAATTGGTTGTCCGAGTAGCTGGGTGTGCGTCCGAAAGGTCTTGAAACACGGCTCTGAGGTGCGCCAAGACCGAGGGTAGACGTAAGTGCCGTTGGGGTTGAAGGTGCTTCAGTAGCGGGAGGTGTTGGTACTATAGTGGTCATTTCCACTGCCTCGCCCGGCATAGGAAGGGACCTGAGCACATGCCGGTATGCGGTTTGCACGAGTCCCATAAATCTCTCTTCCTTGGTGTAAACCCTCAGAAGGAGCTCGCCAAACTTCTCGGGCATCAAAAGGGAGACATCTCCGGACTCGGCCCGCCGGCACACTGGGGGACGCATCAGTACAGTTGTCACATTGTGATACTCGATGATCACCATTTGGTTCATGTTTACTATAAAATTTAACCTGATAAATGGGATTGTCCACCCCTCTGCCGTAGTGCATCTTGGAAATATCCACGATGACGTGGTCAACGGTGAGCTCAGCGATGAGGCTCTGTTCAACACCTTCAAGGTTGACATTTTTGGCAGCATGGACGATTGCTTCAGGCGTAATGTGTGCCTGACAAAATTCCTTGTCATCCCAGTCCATGATCTTGTAGTCTACCCGGCGATAGAGGTCACGGGTCTGGATGCGGTCAATGATCTTGCGTGCTGGTGCGAGTTCCTGGTGCAATTACAAGATAAGACGAGCGAAAGGAGGAATGACATAGGCTCACTTCTGATTCGGTCATATTGATGCGGTGGAAGAGATCATCCGTGAGATGAAGATACTTTTCAGGCACATCGATATACTCTGCAAACTTCATGTGCTTCTGTGCAATGAGAAGTACATCCATGATCATGTATTCAATAGCGCGAGCTATACTAATGTCAGCATAAAAAGGGGTGTATGCAAAGTGATACGTACTAGTTTTGTGATTATAGATGTTTTTGTGCAACGAGAAACGGGTGTAGAATAGTTCGTAGACTGTGTTGGCATCCTTGATATCATAGCATATTTGTCCGTCGATGACGCGAGCAGAATGAATCAGTCTAAATGCGTGTCAAAAGCACTCAGCGAACGAGATGATCTAAAGACTACCTTGTCATGGCAATGTTGCGTTTCTCGCCGACAGCGTGGCAGTCACGAGCGATATAATCAAATCTTGAACTTCAAATGAGATTCTGCAGATGTGGAAGAGTAGAAACAAACTTGTCGACGTCAATGCCATTGACATCGTTGGCAACGATCTCAAACAAAAAAGGCATAGTCGTCCCAAGCCTGAAGTGCCCAATTGCTCATCAAAAAATGTTGAGCCAAGTCAGCATCAACACGCACCTGCATCGATCCTTTCTGCCAGAAATGAGTGCCTTCACGGTCTCTACATCCTCAGGCGAAATGTCAAGGCTACAATGCTTCTTCACCATATCGTCAAGCATCATCTCCGATGCTTGCTCGTGACTCCATTTGGGGTGATTAGGACTAAAATTTGGTCCTCAGGCCTTTCGAAAACGTAAGGCAAAATCACAACCTACAGGGCTTTGGGTATGAAATGACCATCCCAAACATGGGACCAAGGCCCATGACCAAGGTCGTGGCACAGTCCAGCAAGCTCAACGCATCGTATATGCTCATCTGTGATACCCAATGACGGTTGGCTCTTCTGAAGATGTTGAGCCATCATCCTGGCCAGGTGGCCAACGCCTGTTTGAACCCGTCAGTCGAACAATCCAAGAGGTATCATCACTCGTACCAAGACAATGCTCAAATCTATTGTGAGATGCTCCTGGGTACACATAGTAAGAGATTCCTAGTTGTTTTACATATCTCAAGCGTTGAAAGTGCGGCCTAGGAGAAGGATGTATTGAGTTCTTTTCATAAGGAAGAAGCTAGCAGCAACTTACGTGTCTATGAAGCTGCAAATCCATGGATCGTACTCCACTATTGGACATACGGAGTCACGGCCACAAATAAGATCGCTATGAAAAATTGACCGAATTGTAATACTCACCATAGTCGTGTACTGGATCTTTGAATATCCTCTTATTAGGAATCGAGTCTTCAGTCATATCGAGTTTATCTGAGACCACACAACGAGCAACTGAAAAGTCAACGAAAACTAGTATCAGGCTGTGCAACGCGGTGGTCGTCAAAGCGAGAGAGACAGACTAGAGCCGGAGCGATCTTTATAAATCATGCCATACCCTAAGATGAAAGTTACGTTTCGAGGACGCATGCTTACAGGCACGTGACCAATATCAATCGGGTTGAGCTCGGTTGCACTGTAGTCTGGACTGTATCTAGTCGAAGCCTTAGATACTCGGTTCAGTCAGTCGTCCGTGTAAAAACTCCTCATCAAAAGCAAAGCTTGTCAGATCCATTCGACTGACAGGTCACTTTGGATCCTTAAGATAATACTGTCAGGGGTGGGATGAATGCGAGACTTCTGGCGAAGCTCGAGGTATTCTCAGTTGCCTTATATCCTTGGGCGCAGATCAATCATGGGGGCATCACATGTCACGTTATCAGTAAATATATCATACCCTGAGCCCTAGATTGTGAATTAAAGGAGGAAGTCCTACAAATACCGATACCGCACGGAATCCGTGAATCGCGAAAAGGGGGTTCAAAACGTTGAGATAACTTGGACCTCATGTTCCAGACAAGCCGGCATCTTTATCTGCTAGACTTGGATCATAAACAGGAACATGCCCTATGGATCGATAAGCACTGTGGAAACGGATCATGTAGAACACGCACCATTGATATGTGGCATACCAGGGGGTGGTGAGGGGGCAGTCATACGTGGTGACGGCACCAGTGAATCCATAAGCGGCACTGTACTCGCCTCTCCGCATTGTTCCTGCTGAACTTGAGCGGGCTGCGAGCTTCCCTCATGAAGGTCACCATGAAGAGTAGGTTCTTCTCCTTGCCCCTGCTTTCCTGATGGCCGACCCTCCACGCGCCTTACAAACTCACCCCACACGGCACGTTCGTCGGTCCCCATAACCTCAAACATACTCCGGACTGCTGTATCAGCTTTGCGATATACGCCACGGTGCCGGCACACAGTCGACTTAACATACCGGCATCCAAAAACGCGTTCAAACGACATGCGCTGAGTCGCATTAGGCGTCTGGGCAATAATAGCATCCATCTGCCGGAAGCCGGCAGCAATTTCAGACACTGTATAATCGTTAGGCCATCTTTTGAGTGGAGGATGGGGGTGCTGCGGGAATGGTCCCGGGCCTGTTCGAGTGGCTGATGAAGGCGACACCACTGGATACTGCCCTGGGCTGTTCGGTGGCTGGCCACTCATCGGTGTTGGAGGAGGACCCGAGTATGGGTGTGGCATGGGCGGGGACGCCTCGCCCTCAGGACTGTTTGCGTGGGATGGGCTAGCAGCTGGCGGTGCACTCATTGGATGTCCAAGCGGAACCTGCGGGTACATATATCCCATGGGCGGTATATACATCGGATGCGGATACCCTTCCGGTGGGTATGGTCTTTTTGTGGGAGGGCCCTCTGTATGCTCAGTTGCAGGCCTCTTGGTGCCATTTTGTGTGACAATCGTAGGAGATACATGTTGTTTCTTCTTCGACTGTAGCGTCAACTCCTCTGCGAGTCCTCGGCATTCTTCATCTAAAAGCCCACTTAAAAGGCTTTTACGGAGTTTATATAAAAGACGCTGGTCTGTCTCGATCGCACGGACAGTGGTAATCATATGTTGCTCCCAATTGCCTGTTGCATGATTATAAGTATCGACGTACGAAGCGGGTGTGAGTTCCAGGTCGGAAACCACAGATGGGAAATGCGACAGCTGAAACAATGGAAAAGTGGATATCTCGTGGTTTAGACGAATGGGATCGCACGCCGGCTGTCGATCGGTCTAGTCACCGAGCGCAATCATTTAAGAAATATAACTAACCTTGTACCATATAACAAGCGTTATAGAACGTTTCAGTGACAATTCCATCTGACTCTGCTTCTCATCATTGGAGGGTTGCTCCGGCGAAGGAAGCTTCTCCGCACCACGAGGAACTACATTTGCGGACATCTGTAGGTAGGTGGATGTAGGAACAATTGGAGGGGGTCGGGAGGCCAAAGTGTGCACCCTATCCATTTGTATGGACATAGCTGGCCTTGAATGCGCGATGACAGACGCGCTGGTTGCTCTGGATCATAGCAGACAAAAGTCAAACGAAATGGAGCCTCTGTGACGAGATCAAGAAGAGAAAAGCACTCACGACCCAAGAATCCAATGGACAGCAATAGACAAGTCCGTTGAACAAGAGACGTGGACAAACAGTGGACGAAACCTCAGTCCCAGGGACCACGTGGAAACAAACTCCGATCTCCGCTTAATGTGATGAAACCTTCTTTGATACGAAACACCACTCGGAGCTTGCAGCAGCCTGGAGCTTGTTTGGACTCAAATTTGGTTTTGTGCGCGAGAAAATCATTTTTGTGACTCTTTCTTTCCTGTAGCTTACCCTCAATTTCAGCGAATGCAACGACTTACGCAGGACGATCCACCAAGTACTAGGTCATGAAGTAGGCTTCAAATGATCTTTTTTTAGTGGAATGTTGTGGCTCGAGAGTAGGGACGACCGGCTTCTGGCAACCGACAAAGTCAACATCGGTGCCGGGAATTGCACCCAGCTATACAGGGCTGTCGAACCATCAAACTGTCCACAAACCAGCACAACTATTGGCTCAGATATAATTTGCACTCGATGAGGATAGCTTGGCCCATCCTCGTGGCTAATAGAGCTCCTCAGCACACCGTAAGAGGGCCTACGGTGTGGGGTCTGTATACCAAGTCACCTTTCGTATGACATCACAAGCCTGTCTGCTCAATTATATGGTTTGGATCTGCTTCACATTACTTGATCTGATGCTATACGGCATTATCGCATCAGTGGGAGTATGTGAAATATAGTGCAATTGATCAGTCCAGGCCTTCATTTGAAATGCTCGGGATTCCAGCAGCCTGTCTCCTGACACGCCTATCACTATCACTTCTTGAACCATATTGGAACACGATCGCAGCATGAGGTTTTTCATACTCCAACAATACCGAAATGGCCTTTCTCTGTTCTGGAACTCAAGCTACGACTTCTAGCGGTACTGTGGGTCGGTGAACTTGATTGCCGGCTTGGAGCCGGGACCGATACTTTATGGATCAGTTCGTACCTCCAGAATGCTATACAACCACGTTCCATTCCTGTATCCATTGTATACACGGGGCACAACTTAATAATCAATCTCACAGACGCTCATCAATAACGCCAGCACAGGTTTCAGCGCAGGAACACCGCTATGTCACCGGCCTAGATTTATAGTTCACGGCCCCTTCCTGACCTGCAGCTTCCCCTCTTTTGTATATGTCCCATCATTCTCAGCTAGAATTGTGGCGCCAAACGCCCCAGGACAAGCGATTGACAATTTCTTGTAAGGCTTTTGGTTCACATTATCGAGACTAGATCAATTCATTCTGGGGTGTAGCGATCCATGTAACAGCTCCTGCGGCTGGCCTTCGTCGCATTCCAGCCGGCTATTATGTCGCCGTCGAGATCGACGGAAATGTTTGGAGAACAGCTGTTAAAGCGGAAGTGCCGTCAAGCAATATCGTGCAGTGGGATCAAATTTTTGTACTGTGAGTGCTCGTTTAGACGGCGTTTTGTGAGAATACTGAAGCCGCATCTCAGTCCCGCAGATTGTTCAGCAACAGTAACTTTGAGAATCTTTGCAGCTTTCGAATTTGAACGTATGCTTGGGCGTGGCGAGTTGATGCGCCAAGTTAAGCTCACAGTGGGAGAACTTTTACATCACAGCGACCAATCCCTACGTAAGTTGGCAGCTAGTTTGTTTTTAATGTCTTTCACCCAAATAAAATAACCTTCAGCCATTTTATTCTCCCCCGATGGGGGTGAATCACCATCTCTCCTAGTGTTAGTTGACCGAGGTCTTGAAGAAGAACCCGATGCAACTCTGTTTGGCCAATGCCACTCCGTAAGTGTTGTCAACTTCACAAGCATTTCTGCTATCAGATTGATATTCCAGGCAGCCCTCACCTGATGAGTCACGACTTCTCGGGCAAATGACAGAAACTGGTCAGAATCTCCTCGCATGCTATCGCCGCACTCGTTGCATCTCAGACTATCACGCAGCCACGGAACAGCTGCGCCTTGCGCTTGACTATTGTGGCAGTGATCACCCTGACCGTGCAGCGGCATTGACTAATTTAGCGGACGCTCTTGTGATTCACCCACATATTGAAGAAAGCGATAACGCCATCAATGCCCCTATCTCTCTATATCAGGAAGCGCTGGAGCTTCGCCAATCGGGGCACCCAGACCGTTCCTTGGCACTGCTCAAGCTCGGACTCGCATTGCTATACCGTTTTCAGCTCAGGAAAAATCCTGTAGATGTAATGGAAGGGCAAGATCTGCTGAATCGTGCGCAGCGCGTGTGTTCGGACGACAGCCCCGATATCGAACCCGTCATTGACGCAATCAGGAGCCCCACTCCTACTAATACTTCAAAGAGTCACAGCTCTTTGGTAGTGCCTCCATCACCCCCTTCACCGCTTTCACGAATGTCGATGAACTCCGCTGCCTCACAGCCTCACAAATTCCCAGAAGCACCGGGACGCACTGCTGACATATCAACACGTTCTGTTCCGGCGTCGATGAGAAGCATGAACGGTGAATCACTGCTGCAGCATGGTCAGGCAGAACAATTCGGAGATGAGAAAAGTTTGCCGCAGATGAAACTGACGCATCACCACCAGTCTGTCAGCCCACACATCCTCGCTTGCAATCGGGAACTCTATACACAAACTTTGTTACGATACCCCCTCAACTACTGCCAGGAAGTCCGCGCAGAGAATGTGGCACGAAGCTGCTGGCCCCTGATGTCGAAATGCGGGCAATACAACCGCAGCAGGCTATTAAATCTATCTCATCGCCGCTCACACCCCATTCGTTTCTCCCCTTGCCGGTCACCGGCTGCTCAGGCCCCAAATCTGTTCGCCTCTAACCTTCGTATAGTATTTATTGCTGTTTTGGTGTCTCTATCTATTGTCCTGTCGATGACGCGTCCATTGGATGGGCTATGCTTTTGATTAATGTTATTATTACCACCTGCATCCACATTCATCCACATCTGTAATACTAGGATTGCGCATAGAATCTGTATAACACTCTGTAGCATCAAACTGTATTTTCATTATGATATACCTGCACTGTACATATATATTCACGGCGTAACTCAGTATACTATCTATATTGCAAACTTACACGTGCCTCTGGATCCATGAACGTTGAAGTAATGCAACGGGCACGGAACATGTGTGCAGCCTCACTTACTCGGCGTCTGTTACACGTTTTAATTTTGTGGTGTTACCCGCAATTTCCTTTCTAGTGAGTCTATGATGATTATATCTTGTACTTAAAAATTGCATATCTCTCTATCTACTTACTCCTCGGCATCCCAAATAACTTCCCCCTTTGCCTCTGTCTTTCTCTGTTCCCTTACTCCCGCCCAAATGCTCAACCCAAGTGCAATCAAACATGCTGTTGCTGTTACATATAAACTCGAGACATAGCAGTTGCGTCCATCAAAACATTGATGTTCGCTTGGAAGACCACCACGCCTTATCAAAGGTAAAGGTGAATGCGTTCCGGTGTCATCGCTCGAGGCGTGTGAATCGAGATTGCGCCCAAACATAAGTGAGAAAAGATTCCCTCCCACTAGCGGACTCAGCGAGATAAATCCCCAATTTTCCGAGAGATGTGCTGGAACAACTTATGTCAGTCCTGGTGTCGCTCATCAGCAGCTAGTCCACTACTCACAAAGCCCAAACCAGTCGATGACAATAGTGGGGCAAATGCCGAACAGACTACCGTATGCGAGCCCAAGTAGCGCGGTTGCTTTCCAAAGATGTGCAACGTCGTTAACGCTGATGGCAGACAGTTGAGAGACAACAAAGAGCGTCGAAACGATGCAAAAACAGTATGCACGAGGGAGACGGAGGCGAAATCGGATCAAGTCCGCGATTAATCCTGGTGTATCGGATAAGTGAAGATAGCGAGATAGAAGGAAAAAGGAATGAACCAATAAGAATACGTCCTGCAAAGTTGCAAACACTGAGAGTTGAAACTTGTGCAGCTTGCCATCGCGAAGCTTCCAACTCGTCGTAGTTAGGGTTCCCTTTGGCATACAATGCCTGAGATATGGAACCAACATTATTGATATCTGCAGAACTTTGAGTGCGGCCACGCCATTGACCCTGTTGAAAAACACCTACACATGATCCCGGTTCCACTTACTAATTTATGCAAAAGTCGGTCACAAGATATGAAAAATGAAAAACTCAACTCACGAAGTGACATGATAACAAAAACCAGATAAAAATCCGGGGTAAGCCATAGTTGCTTCCCATATATATTAGGCCCATCATGCACGGACTTTGCGCGACTCGTACTCCTCCTGGCGCTCGACCCTCTCGATACAATCCGGTCCGGTACAAGTTCCACCGTGGTCGATGGTTCGGGGACGTGATAGTTTGATGCCACGTGTACGTGTTCCGTGGGATCAAGCAGGGAGGTGTGACTGTCATTCTCACGAATAAATAGAGCGGTATCGCCATTCGGAATCGGTTGGTATTCCTCGCGTCCATGGAGGCCCCCTTCGATGCCGAGTGTGGTGCTCGGGGGAGGTAGCGGTATTTGACGGACTATCACAAGACCGAGAAGCATGGGCATAGCGGTACCAAGGCCCAAGACAAGGAGAAGGGAAGATGTATCACCAGGGAATGCGATACTGGCGACCGTGGCAAAGAAAAATGCGGATAAGCCGAAACCAGACAGAACGAGACCTGTTATAGTTCCGCGCTGCACAAAAGGTCATTGCTTCAGCGTGACTTACTGATGCATGGATCACAGTATGGAAACAAACCGAGGTTTCAGGGAAGCTCTTCGCCGTAGTATTTATAGCAACAGCAAGGCCCGCATTTCCAGCCAAGCCGGTTATGCAACTGCAGGCAATGAGGATGGCAAGATGCATAAACGATGTTGCTGTTCCAGTACCATCATCGTAGATGTGCTTTATGCCGAGATATCCTATGAGGAGGCAGGCAAAGGCACTGATAAGCGGAATTCGGGGACCCTTTGAATCGACTACTCGGCCCCAGGCTGGGCCGCTCAAATATACGCCCACTGAATGAAGCTTAGAGTTTGGTCGAGTTGATTTGAACGATTAGCGTACCATTCCCAGCAAGGCCAATAACATTCAACTGGGTATGGGAGAGGAATAGACGTGCGCCTAATTGTGGAGCGTATGCTGTGATAGGACATTATACCTAGGATCTTATAGGCACACGTACTGCTCACCAGAGTATATCTGATACGCAGCAGAACTATTTTCAATGCCATAGATACACATCACGAATTTTTTTACGCACATAATTTGTCCCTGAGCTGAGGGATACGAGGATAGAGCCTAGAAGCGTCAACATTCGCGGTGCGCTGAGCAGCACGGGGGGCTGTGGCTCCATGCTTGAAGGCCCAAGGGTCAGACGACCTCACAGCAGCCTTGAAATTACGAAGCGTTGAACCTGCGATATGTTCGTAGAGTTCACCGACAACGATAGCGACAACAGCGAAAACGACCGTCAGAAAACAAAGTCGGAAGTAGAGGTGTTCTGGAAAAGACAGAAAGCTCGAGCTTGAACGTTTGAACTTGTGACCTGGGCCTTGAGGCTATGGAATTATGTGACTTTCCTTACGAGCTTGAGAAAGTTTGGGAAAGATTAGATAACAATCAAAGATAAAAATAGCTCTCATTTGGCTTTCATTGACCACAACGTACTCTATGCCCGCACGAATCAATAAACGACAGCAGCGCGAGCAGGAAGAACTTCTTGCACTAGGAAACCAGCCTGTTACAGCCGTCGATGTGGACAGCGAGGAGGAACCAACATCGATAGCACCCTCGGGGTTTGCAGCGGTAAGTTCAACCCTGGAACAGCATCTGTGCGGAGATTGTAACGATGGACCCAGCTTTCCATTGCAGAAGATGATCATAGTGGGCCTGAGAGCAATGACGAAACATCTAAGCCTACAAAGGCAAAGAAGGCGCGTAGCTGTCATATACTATGATCCGAGACCGACTGACTAATTCGAACGTAGGCAAAGAAGAAGAAGAAGAAACCAGCAGCATCTGATGCGCCGACAAGCCCTCAGCAGGCTAAACCCGCTGAGGCTCCAAGGCTTCAGCAACCTAAACCTGTAAAGAGAGGCAAGGGAAAAGAGAAGAAGAATGACGGTCTGGATGATCTAGACACGGCGCTCGCAGAGCTTTCCCAAAAGTGCATCTAAAGTTCTAGCTGCCAATTAATCTGCTCATCAACGCAAAGATACCCAGAACTCCAAAGCGTGGCAGCTTCATCATTATCAACTACTCGAAATGCATCTCTTGTATCCCTCCTATCCGTCTCAGTATCCAATCTCGACGCAGAAGCAGAAATGCGCAAGTTCTTTGGCGCAAGAGCCGTTATAGCTGCAAAGTCATCGGAAACTTCCTCATCTGGTGGCTCAAAAAAACGGAGGGGCGCTGCTCCAACCCAGACTCAGCGTTCACAACTCACACGACCCCATCCATCATGGAGCATGATCAAACAACGTGAAGGCCTATCTTCTCGCCCATTGACCAACGAGGAGGTGCAGCAAAAGATTACAGATCGAAATAGCCCAGCCGCAGGAGACAAGTGGTGGACTGTTGAGTATAGCAAGAGGTACAAGGGTGTCACGAAGACCTTCATGCAGGCTGTATTGTCAGGAGGTAGTATTTTTTTTCTAGCGTATACCTCCTCATAACGCTCATAATCATCCCTGCGACTAGATCCTGAAGCGCTATGGAGAGTTTTACAGAAACTCCCGTGGCATGGCGATACATTGCTGCAGCTGGCAGAGGTGTATCGCCATCAAGAAGGTCAGCGGTCCATTTTCGATCATGCTCCTGTTATCAAATCATATCAGAATATAGCCAGGCTGTAGAATACGTGGATCGTGCGCTCTTCTCATATGAACGCGCTTTCTTAGGATCATACAGCTTCACGAATGGGCTCAACCGCCTCGATTTCAACCGTGTCGAGAATCGACCCTTCTTCCTTGCGTTGCATCGGCAGGTCGCGTATGTCCCTCTCTCCTATACATATATCTTCTGGAAGACTAACCTGCCACAGTGATCTTCAGCGTCGCGGATGCATCCGTACCGCATTCGAGTTTGGGCGCCTTCTATACTCCCTTGAACCATGGACAGATCCACACGGTGTCCTGTTCCATCTTGACTTCGTTTCTATCAAATCAGGTATGGGTCAATGGCTGTTGGACGTATATGCCGAGTTTTCTGGCGCAAGGACGGAATTCGAGAATCACTTAAATCCGAGCGCGTTGCCTGGATGGGCATACGCAAGAGCCCTGGCGCTTTTTGCGAGGGAGAAAGCAGGCGGGGGGCAGGTAAATTTTCTGATCGTACAGTCAGCGGTATATTGATCTCGAAGTGGTAGAGTGTAGGAAGCAGTACGGACGCGCTGAAGCAGGCTATGCTAGCCTTCCCAGAGGTGGTACCACTATTGGCCGACAAGTGTGATATTCCATTATCTCCAGAGTTACGCGGACACAGAGCATTCCGGATTCAAACTGACGGAATGTGGGTTGAATCCATCTGTCACATAACTTACCCGCGTACTGACGGCTATTGAAGTGGACTGTCACCTGCGCAAAGCGTTCTCCACCTCTTATCTCATCTCTATGCTCAGCGATCCGCACTTCTCTGGAAATCCGCTCCGCATATGAAATGGTTCGAAAGCACCGCTAATGGAATTCAATCGTCGCTCAACGCCCAACGGTCTAATCCAACTCGTGAGCGATTCCTCAAAATGTACACCTCAACAACGCTTCGCTACTCTGTCTACCGGCATATCCTCGTCCTTGAGCAGAGCTTCCGGAACCTCACCCCTTTCATCCCACGCTCTGTCTTGCTAGTCAAACAGCTTGCATGCGATCCGCTTCCACCATTGACAGCATTCTCCGAATACAACGACGCCTTCTTTGCGGGTGCAGAAGAAATCTTCAGCGTGCGTCCTCGCCGACGGGACGCACGCGCGCTTGAGCGACTCATCCCGGATGCGGGCGTCAGGGCGCAAATCGAAGCACTGTTTAATGCGAATCCTGGGCTGGCGGGGCAGTTGCCCGGTGGTGTGGTACAGTTTGTGCAGATGATGGCGGAAATGCCAGATGAGGCGCTAGATGATATGATGCTTGGTCTTGCTATGGGTGCTGGGGAGGGCGGTGTGGATGTGCCAGGTGGAGGGGGTATGCCAGGTGGATTGCCGATGGATGAGGATAATGATATGCCGGACTTGGAACCGATGCCCGAGAGAGTTGCAGTGGAACCGACGCCAATGTTGGCGGACGAGGATCAAAGCGAGGAGGAAGATGAGGACGAGGACGAGTATATTGCCGTGAGTTACTTTTTATGTCTGGTACATTTGAAGGTGTTGATGTGAATGTTGCAGCCGATGCCCATACGAGTTGTGAGGAATCTATTGAATAGGTTTTGGGGAGGTGGTGGGGCTACGGCTGACAGTGATGAATCTAATAGTGATGTTGAGGAACGGGACCACGACGGTGTTGACTAGGGGTGTTTAATTCTACGCGAGCCATGTGTACTTGTAGCTTTTTCTGTGTCAAACCCTATGCATTGGTTTCATAGATACCGTTCAAACATCTATATTCAGCCCATACACCCACATAAGATCAATAACCGAGTAGATACGTGAGCATGTCACAACAAACCTGGTATGACCGACGGCATCCTTCGCATCAGCTAAGTGGGGGCGGTGCGCCATGGTGCGCGGAGATGGTTGTAGTTGCAAGTCAAGAAGGGAGCAGGAGACTTCCGAGTCAAAAGAATTTCAACAAACTTAGCCGAGGTGACTGAAACTCAACTCTAATCCGACAGCCAAGAAGATGATTTGCAGAACTGGAATAGCGAACATTTGAAGAGAAGAAACGGGGTCTCAGATGAGACAGAATGTCCAAATTTTGCGACCCATCGTATTTGCGTCTAATTACAAGGGTACGTCCGTTTAGAGTCGTGTTATACACGCTGTCTTCCTCTGATTAGGATCTGGTTAAAATATCGTTGCCGCAGTGATTCTTGAACATTATTATTAATCTGCTTCAGAGAAGTAGGTGATGACTAAGCTTTGACTCTCATTTCGAGGTCAACCTAGGTGCTGTATCCTGCACGGCGATGTCCAAATTATCACTCACTGTCCGCAAACCCACAGGACCCAACGACGAAAGGTCTAGCGACAGATTTAAACTTTCAGCTCTCCCTCGTCACCTTTCCAGTGCTGCAAGTTCTACTTCCGGCACCCCACTCACAGGTTCTCCTCGTATTTTCAGCTCCCGAGAGGATTCCGACGAGGACGAGGAGAGTGGGATAGTGTTTACTGATAATGGGCGCAAATATGAGCCAGACTCTAGCGATGATGAAGATGACCGTCTCGAAGACGAGCTTATCACTTCTTTCAACAAGTTCGGTGCACAGCGGTGCGTCTCTTTTCCTTCTTTCCGGCATTTCTACAGCTCACAAAAGGTCCGTGTGCTACCGATATCATCTAGTGTAAATGGAAAAAAGCCCAAGACCAAAGCTCCTACGGGCCCACTTGTTATTCCTTCGAAACCAAACCCTGACTGGCAAGAAGCGGCACGGAAACGTCGTGCAGGTGCCGCCCGATTCATCCCTGACTCGGCGAAAGCGAGTACAGGTAAAGACGGGAGCGTCGGAGGACTAGGCACGCGCGATACCATCAATTCCGGCCCCCAGCTGTCGGGCATCCAATTCGGCAGCAAAAAGGTCAAAGTCGACACTAGCACGGCGTCTATTGGCGAAGAGACAAATATGACGGTTGAAGTACGTACGAAAATAGACATTGCAGAAGAGACGGAAGACCAAAAGGCCCTTCGTGTGCTGCTGGCTGGGGACATGGACTCCACGCCCCAGATCGATTCTATTCCCATTCCTCCCAGCGAAACTGATGCCCTCCAGCAAGACGTCGCGGATCTTCCGGATGTCGCCACTATCGACGACTACGCGCGCGTACCCATTACTGCGTTTGGAGCTGCTATGCTCCGCGGCATGGGTTGGGTGGATGGCGGGGCTGTTACGAGCTCAGAAAGAGCGAAAAAGAACGCGCTAGTGGAGCCTTACCTGCCGAAATCACGCCCTGCACTGTTGGGTATTGGAGCAAAGGAGCAGGAGGTACTGGATGATGGCAGTAAGAAGAAGACACGGCGAGGAGACGAGAAGCGCTACATCCCGGTTGTGAGACAGGAGAGCAGCAGGGAGGAAAGGAATGGAAGTGCAACTATTTCGAGGAGGGCTTCAAGGTCGCCGGAGAGAAGGAGTGGAGGGGGGAGCAGTAAGAGGGATGATGACCGCCCTAGGAGAGACAGTGATCGCGATAGGCGACGAGAACGCGATCGTGACGATCGAGGAGACAGAAACCGAGATGACAGGAGGAGAGATCGTAGATGGGACAGTGACAGGGACTTGGACCGAAGGGACCGGGGTCGTGATTCTGATGACCGTCGTGATAGGGTCAGGGCCTATGCCGACCGCGATCGACGCAGAGACAGTGAGATCGAACAGGGAGGACGGGGCAAACGAGATTAGTTATGGTACCACTACATCTTTCATTGGGACTGATTATTGCAGTAGACTAATGCTACATCTATGTATTGTGATATCTTGTGCTAAACACGCTGAGACGTTTGCTCCGACTCGAATCCGACGCATTCCTCGCGCTAAAGCGCTTTCCTTGGCGTGGGATGCATTAGAGGCGACACGGTGTAAACACACCCAAACCATACTCCAGACATACCATCAACAAAACCAACACCGTCATATAATGGCAAATAATCAGTCAAATAGGTACCAGACAGTACATATACATGCCAGGCTTTCACACACCCTTAAATTTCAATGCTTGCGACTGCTTGCATTGATGTTCGATGGCAGAATGGTATATCGCGTATGAGATTTTACATTGTGTATGAAATTTTATGATATACGTTCAATTCTACGCTATATGTACACTTTCGCGCTATAGATGCAAATTCACAACATAAAAACGATGTTCCTCATTAATTTGAATACATTGTTGCCACCAATATATATAGTAGCATGGCATCAATGCCAAGTTTGTTGCATTAATTCACACTTGTCATTGCACACAGAATATGAATGATGAATCCAGTTCCATTTACGAGTACACACTAGTAGTACAAATGAACTATGCACAACAAATCCAAACAATGTGTGGAATCCAATCATAGCAAGTCATCTAATTCAGCGTTTTCGACGAGGAGCCTTGCCACGCTTGGCAGTCCCAGGAGCCTTGCATTTGGCAACCAGAGGTGTCCGAATTGCAGGAGTCAAAGGTGGAGGCGTTAGTCTATCGTCGTCGTCCTCATCGTGGTTGGGTGATGGTGTTGTTGGTTGGCGCTGGCCTTCAGGTGGAGGTGGTGGTGGCAGCGGCGGTGGTGTTAGTTGGCGTTGGCGTTGGCGTTCAGGTGGTGGTGGTGGTGGTGTTGGTTGGCGCTGGCGTTCAGGTGGTGGGGATGAGGAATGTTGACTGGCAGAAGGACCTCCATTGGAACGATCAGATGACGGGTGTTGAGGTGAGGGTTCATCGAGGAAACCTTCCATGTCATCCGAGTCTGAATCGTCAGATGCTGCAGTGGTACGGCGGCCGCTTTTCCTTCGTGAGGTCTGTGTTAGCCGTGGTGCAACCCTTTCAATGTGTCAGGGCGTTAAACTCAATAGAAAAGATAAACGAACCTTTTCCAATAGTCAAGGGTCTCTTTCACCCAAGGATGGTCAGTCCGTTTCAAGGAGTCGATCAGTGACATGAACAGCTCATAAAGATCGAGCCCAGTCACTTCCGATGTCCACTGTTCGGCAGACGATAGCGAGATGATCAACTGTACAAGTCTACACATTAGTATTGCAATCTATATAAAATAAATTCATACCTGTACAGCGGCATAGGCAATAGCGGGGGGAGAAGGTTCTGTCATGCCGTGAATGACACCTTTTGGGTGTTTGGTACCTTTGCGGGATGTCGGTTCAAGCGCAGTGAGCGGTCCAGTGAAAATGGCATGGAAAGTCTAAAAGAAAAAATGTGAGAAGGTTTTAAAATTGAAATGAGACATACCCGTTCCAGAGGTTTGCCACGAAGAAAGCCAGAACACTTTAGTCGTGGATCAGTGAGTGACTCATCATATAAACATGATGGAAGTTTCTTGAATGATGGCGGCTTCCTCTCGCCATTGAGAATACTATCCATATAAGCCCTAAAACAAAGTGTAAGCAAAGGCGAATGATGAAATAAATAGTGTACTTGGGGTCTTCATCAAATGTTTTGATGTCCACCATAGGACAGAGCGCTCGTGCAGTATCTTTATGGTTCCATCCACGCAGTGACTTGGATTGTCCTTTGACAATAGGAGGGTCCAATGCAGCCCTGGGTTTCATAGGGTCATCAAGTAAAAATGAGGGACAGAGGTCCTTCAGCTTGCAAGTATCTTCGGCATGTGCCAGGGAAGCAGCACTTCAAAGCTAGAAACAACTAAAAACAAGCGCATATAGGTGCATATATCCACTTACCGCATTGATAAAGTCTTCCAGCTTGGCTGGATCATCCTCGAAGCTGCCGAGTGTCGCGCTGATGCTAGGAATGCGCTTGATGAAGTTCCGGAAGACATCGATGCGATATTGACGGTCCTTACTAAAAATGATATAAGTGCATATATCAGTGAATTGGTGAAAGAAAAGACAACTTACAGCTCCTCAGGTGTTTCATTGTCGTCCGGGACCTCTTCTCCGTGATCAGCCCTGATACCATCGTAGAACACAGCACCAAGATCCACAAATGGATCATGAAGCAATGGGAAGGCTCTTGCAGCCTTCAAGTAAGGATCTAGAGCGTCCCTATCTCACGTCACCCCTACCGTTAAGTATTAAACTATTTAAAGATCACTTACGTCCATTTCCGTTTCCGACCGCCTTGCAAGTTCTCCAAGCTATTGAGAACTGCCTTCATACGATTTGGACCTGGGGCAGTATCATCTGGGGGAGGAGATGGAGACGATGTCGAGGGCATGATGGAGGTAAGGGTCAAGGGTTAAGGGCAAGACGCACTTGAGATGTGCATTACTGATCAGAGTTTAAACTTCACCATGTTGACATGTTGTTTGGCATAAGTCATATACGCGTTCCTACTTTAACTACTACAATGGCTGATATTATCGACTGCACCAACGACATCAATCTACGCAACAACATTATCATTATGGAAGTCGACAACCTCCTGGTAGGCTGGCCGGCATATGAAATCAAATTTACCCCTCACAAACCTGGCCCTGTGGTACGTAGATAAGCCTTTATCTAGTTCTTTATATGCTAACAAGTTCACTGTAGAAACTTATCATTCGCCTCAAAGATGCTGTCAAACTCGTTCATGTCGAAGAGTCTACTGACAGTGAAGCCGAGCTCTTGTTTCCGAGCAATGGACGGAAGAGGCCTCGCAAAAACAAGAAAGTCAAGAGGTACGTATTTGAATATCCTCATTCCATGTACCTACTAATTTGTCCACAGTGATTCAATTATTGATGCAAACAAGATCGCAGAGGGTCTCGCGGCTCTCAAAATTACCTCTACCAGTTCTGAGTAAGAATGGTTTTATTTTTGTTTATCTTAAATTGACATGAAATATATCTACAGTAGTGAATCATTCCATGCGAAACCTGTACGATTGGTCGGAATCAGGGCGCCTCCAGCTGCTCCTGCACGCGTCGCTCTCAAACGCAGGTTTGGCGATGATAACAAACCATGGCCGCCTGTTCGCCCTCGCCGCACTCTCAGAGATATCAAGACAGACGAATCCACGAGCCTATTTGAGATGGTGAAGGCCATTCCTGCTGCTGTTGCAGCCGACAGAACAAATACTTAGACTCCATATTCTTTGTATTTTTCGCTCGCTCACTTTCATTTGTCACTTTGCGCTTTCGTTTACTTCAATATTTGTATTTTGACCACATGATACAATACGCTAAACTGTACTAATAGATCTTGTTGTTGCAATAATGGACGCATATATGCGCTACATGGGATCCTTGAGTAGTTAGGGTGAGTCATGTGATCACGTTCAAGAATACTCAGAACTTACCAAAAATGTGCGATATTGCATCACATGCTCACCCGCCCTCTCACCCGCCCTCACATTCTCACCCGCCCTCGCATTCTTACCCGCCCTCGCGTTCTTACCCGCCCTCGCGTTCTTACCCGCCCTCGCGTTCTTACCCGCCCTTGCGTTCTTACCCGCCCTCGCGTTCTTACCCGCCCTTGCGTTCTTACCCGCCCTTGCGTTCTTACCTGCCCTCGCGTTCTTACCCGCCCTCGCGTTCTTACCCGCCCTCGCGTTCTTACCCGCCCTCGCGTTCTTACCCGCCCTCGCGTTCTTACCCGCCCTCGCGTTCTTACCCGCCCTCGCATTCTTACCCGCCCTCGCGTTCTTACCCGCCCTCACGTTCTTACCTGCCCTCGCGTTCTCACCCGCCCTTGCATTCTCACCCGCCCTTGCATTCTCACCCGCCCTTGCATTCTCACCCGCCCTTGCATTCTCACCCGCCCTCGTATTCTCACCCGCCCTCTCACCTGCCCTCGCATTCTCACCCACCCTCACATTCTTACTCACCCACCCTCACATTCTCACCCACCCTCGCATTCTCACCCACCCTTGTGTTCTTACCCGCCCTCTCACCTGCCCTCTCACCCGCCCTCACATTGGCTCTATTCTAGATGGTCCTGATCCTTTGCCCTAACCCTCTGAGAGCACAAGTCCTGAGCAAACTTGAATTTACCCCGAGCCAAAAGGAACGTGCCCTGCAATCAAATGCTTGGGATACCACTGCATAAAGGCATGTAAGCATCATCACATTCTCACCCGCCCTCGCATTCTTACCCGCCCTCTCACCTGCCCTCTTACCCGCCCTCTCACCTGCCCTCTCACCCACCCTCGCATTCTTACTTGCCCTTTCTTACTTGCCCTTTTTTACTTTCCGGTCCAATTACCTTAGTATTCTGTAATGTATGTATTGTAAGACATGCTCAATTCACTTGAGTAATCTCACTTTCAGCATGATCACAGTCAGTGTCGCTCAAATTGGTATGAGTTTGTGCTTGGCATCAGCACTGGCTCTGACCACAGGTGCGTACCAAATCCTGCTGCTGATTATCGATAGAAGATGATATTTATCATGCTTGGCATCAGCACTGGCTCTGACCGCAGGTGAGTGCCGAATCCTGCTGTTGATTATTGATAGATGCTGATTATCAATAGAAGGTGATATTTATAGTCCTAATTCTGATTTGCTGGGGCCGCAGTAATATCTATATGACCATTCAATGGTAGGCAATTGATCACTCCACTATTCATGCCCTCAACTCACAAGTGTCCAGGGTGCGGGCGCCCTTCTGATGACAGCCGATCTCTCTCTGCGCACAAATGATACTGTAAAAGGTCACCGGGGCAGCCTCCGATACACTCAAGAAATGACGGCACAATATTGAAGCCCAAGAAGCTGCAAAGGTTCAGCACTGAGAAGACGAAGAAGATGCTCAGCGTAGATGAGAAGAGATTCGAGACAGTACAACTGAAGCTGAGGATGATGTACCTGTTCATCTTGCACTCTTTGAGCCCTTTTTAAGTACTGAATCAATTCATATAGATTCCTCAGCCTGCAAGCCCTTCTCCTCCTCCCAATCGTCCATCTGGGCGACCAGGCCGCCATATACGTTTACCGAAGCGTTTCCAGGATGAACAGCCCCCCCTTGTTACTGTTGTGCTCCCACAGCACTCTGACACTGAAGTTCCTGTGGAATCTGACTGTCCGATTCCTCCAGCAGATGCAGGAGATCATGCTGAGGATGCTATCATACACACCGACCCTAACCACTACAGAATCTATCGTACTTATCACAGCAATCTCCCTACTCACAGTCCAGATGACCTTGTGTCCCTGGCGTCTATATCTGACTCATCCACATTTGGCCGACAGCGCAACTTGGAGCAAACTGGTGCTCGGCCTTGGTGGTCTGGGTTTGGGTCATCAGTACAGACCATACAAGACAATTTTTTTGCGCTGTAGGTATCACAACCTGGCTAGGCACTAGCTATAATAATGCTAAACCAGTATAAGTGAGTCTCAGCTCTACCTAGCTGCTATACTTGCAGAAGCAAGAGCGTTCGACCCTAAAGGGGACGCAAGGAAAGCGAAGATCCACAAGTGAGTGCTGATCAACCCTAATCAAGTGCGATGAAATGCGAAGAAAACGCGAAGGAATGCGGTGAAACGCGAAGAAACGCGAAATGCGCTGAAGGCGCGTGCGGGAAAGCGAAACGCGATAGTCGCGCGAAGCGTGGGAAAGTAGCGCGCGAAGTGCGCAAGTGTAGAGAGGGCGTATAAATGATGCTGGGATGTGAACCAAGGCAAGGAGGACGGATGCTGGACGGATAATAGATGGATATGTGATTGCCACTAGCTATAGACAGATGCTAGGGACTACAACGACGGATACATGCACTGCATGGAACTGACTGGTGATAGATGGTGACTGCCAGAAGCTAAGTTGTAAAAACAGACATGGCAACTCTAAGTCGCACATAAGCGCCTTCCCAGGGCTCGGAAGCGAATCGGGAGCGCTCTAAGTATGTAAATGATGTAATGTAAGGGTCCATAACGAAATACTAATCGTACGATGCCAGATATAGTAATAAATGGAATGCGACACACCAAGGAACTGGCTGGACAATGGATGGATGCTCCTGCGATGATGCGCACTAAATCGCGATGGAACGCGAAGATGCGCGGTGAAACGCGAAGATGCGTGATGGAATGCGAAGATGCGCGATGGAATGCGAAGATGCGCGAGAACGCGAAGATGTGTGATGGAATGCGAAGATGCGCGAGAACGCGAAGATGCGTGATAGAACATGATGATGCGCGATGAAACGCGAAGATGCGCGAGAACGCGCGCTAAGTGCGAGCGCGGGAATGCATTGCACGAGTGCGGGAAAGTGTCTTGAGTCTGGTGCGTTATTGCAGGGAAGCTGCGCATAATATGTGGAATCGCTCTACACATGATGGTGATGTTGCGCTGTGAAGCCCAGTCATCATGAGTCGTAAATTAGGCCAATACCAGCCTGTAGAGAATTGAGTCTCTACAGCGCCTTTCCTTAATATCACAATTTTCCTCCTTATGTGCTGGTTTCATAGCGGCTCCAATATGAAGTTGTTGGCAGAACTGGACCGCCTCGTTGATGAAGTGATAATGGTGAAAGAGTTTGATAGGACCGACCTTCAGGGTTTCCGAGCTGCAAAGGAGGTAGAGCGCTTGGATGTATATCGTGGAGACCCAGAGGACATTCACTCCTCTTTCTCTTCAAGTGATGGCTGGCAGGAGATGATCGTGAAGATCCATGTCCCCGCAGATGGAGTCACGCACCAGTCACTAGATCATGCACCAGAATTCTCAGTTCCTGGTTTGTTTTATCGTCGTCCTATCAAAGTCATTAAGAACGCTTTCCGTGAGGCATCAGCAAAGCACTTTCATTTCACACCCTTCGAACAACACTATCGCTCCAGCTCTGACGCACCCCCTGAATGTATCTATTCCGAAATCTACACCTCTCCTGCAATGCTTGAGGAGCATGATCGCATACGCTCTCAACCATGTGAGGATGGGTGTACCTTGGAGACTGTAGTAGCTGCCATCATGCTTTGGTCTGACTCTACGCATCTTGCCAGCTTTGGCACTGCATCTCTTTGGCCGATATATATGTTTCTTGGCAATCAATCCAAATATATATGGGGGAAGACATCTGCATTTGCTGCCCATCACATTGCATATATACCCAAGGTACGAGCCAGAAACATTCATTGTGCATTCTCTAATTTGTTTGTTAGCTTTCTGACACGATACAAGACTTTTATCGTGATACTTTCGGTAAAGCTGCAACAGCACAGGTTCTGACACACTGTCGTCATGAGCTCATGCAGGCCATCTGGCTGCTTCTAATGGATGACGACTTCATGCACGCATATGAATTTGGCATTGTAATCGAGTGTCTTGATGGGATTCGACGACGCATATTTCCTCGCTTCTTTACCTATTCTGCTGACTATCCTGAGAAGTATATTCTATGTTTCTCATATGGATTGCGACTGATTTCAAAATTTAAGACACTACTGGCCTGTATAAAGTTTCTTGCCCAGTGTCCGTGCCCTCGCTGCTTAATCTTAAAGAGCAAAGTTGGAGACTTGGGGAAGAAGGTTGATCGACGCAGGTGCGAGCGTTATATTCAGGAAGATAGCCATTGGCTCCGGTCCACAGTAACTATGGTTCGAGATTGGTTATACAGGCAGGGGGTAAACATAACTAGTAAGCATGTGAAGGATAACCTTGGTCCTAGGTCACTCATTCCAACACTTGTAAGTGGTATTTATGATGCGCTCACTGCTAGCCTCACTCATTACACTCCAGAGCGCATTTTCGATTCAATTGAAACGTTTCGGGGTCAATTTTTATGAACTTTTCATCCCTGATCTCCTGCATGAGTTTGAACTTGGGGTATGGAAAGCAATTTTTACTCACCTTATTCGCATATTGTATGCGCATGGTGAGGAGGCAATCCAGAAACTGAATCGAAGGTAAGTGATTTCATATGTGCAAGACGTTTCTGATGGTGTCTGCAAAGATTTTGTCAAGTTCCGACCTTTGGTCGTGGAACAATACGTCGCTTCAGCAACAATGCTTCAGGTATGAAACACCTTGCAGGTAGAGACTTTGAAGACCTATTGCAGGTATGGTTTTTTTTTATCATTTTGAACAACTATTTACAATACTTTGAGTGTGCTATACCTGTATTTGAGGGCCTCCTCCCTTCACCCTACAACGAGCTTCTCCTCGACCTCTTATTTGAGCTTGCTACGTGGCATGGTCTGGCAAAGCTGCGGATGCACACCAACACGACCCTCAACTTCCTGGATACCTCAATGACACAGCTTGGCAAGTCCCTGAGAAGTTTCATGAATGCAACGAAGCAGGAGTATGTTACTAAGGACCTACCAAGTGAAGAAGCTGCACGAGGATGTCGTAAAGCAAACAAGGCTGCAAAAGGTGGCTCAACTGACAAATCTTGATTGTCTGGTCAACAGACGAGTGGGCCAAAAATATGACATTTTAATTTTGAAACATATAAGTTACATGCACTTGGTGATTATGTGTCGACAATCCGAAGGTTCGGAACCAGCGATAACTACTCAACACAGCCGGTATGTTCTTATTTTTATTTCTGCACTTACTGATGGATTCATTCTAGGGAGAGTGTGAACACCGACGAGTTAAACGATTCTATCCTCAAGTAAGCAAGGCTAAGTTCACTGCTGGCATAGCTAAACAGCAACGTCGCGAGCATTTATTGTTCAAGATGGCAGAAGCATCTCTGTATGGAAAGAAGGGACGGGATAAGCAGGTTTCAGGCAAGCAGAAGGGTAAGGTCCTTCAGCTCTCTTCCCCTGATGCCCCTGCACTACGCTTTGAGGACTCGGAACCGCTGCCTTACAGTGATCCGCAAAGTCACTATCATATCTCCACTGGCACTTGGTATCCTGTCAACATATACAAGTGGTTAAGGCAGCATGTGAGTGACCCTGCGTTTAATGTAAGTTGTTTGATCTGTGCCGAATTAAAGCCCACTAATGATCTTCAAGAACTTTCTACCTTGACTAAAAGACCATCTTCTTTCCTGCCTGCTCGGACTAGAATATGATGGAGATGAGAGAGTGTTCACTTCTGCGGAGCGCAGCTCCGTCGTTCTTGTCGGCAAAAAAATATTTTGCCACAAGGTCCTTCGCATCAACTATACAACATACGACCTGCGCCGTGATCAAGACTCATTGAATCCTCGTACTAATGCCGATGTCTTGCTCCTTGCACACGAGGATGACAACAACAGTGATGGCCACCCTTACTGGTATGCTCATATCATTGGCATATTCCATGCACTTGTTATTCACACTGGTGAGCACTCAAATTCCAATGTGCCGCAGCAAATGGACTTTCTCTGGGTCCGGTGGTTTGGTCGAGATCCTGGAACCAAACGGCATCCCTACACAGCTGGCTGGAAGGCCAAGAGACTCGAATGAGTGGGGTTCATCTCAAGTGATGATCCCGGGTCTTTTGGTTTCCTGGACCCACAGCATGTCATCCGTGGGGTTCATCTCATTCCTGCCTTTAAATATGGTCATACTGATGTCCTTCTTCCACCCTCAATCGCACATTCTCTTAGCGACAACAATGAAGATTGGACATTTTTCTATGTTAACATGTAAGTTTTACTTTCTATCACTAGCACTGTATCTTATGGGACGATTATTAGGTTTGTTGATCGGGATATAATGATGCGCTACCGTGGGGGTGGAGTGGGGCATAAATCCACATGGAAAGCCACAGACTGGTTCCTATCTGACTGCGACAAGCTGGATGAAGGAGGGAATGAGGACGAGGAGCTGAATGAAGCAATGGAGGATGTTGATATTGATGGTACAGTGCTCGACTTGAATGATGATGTAGATGAGGATGAGATCGAAGAATATGGGTATGACGGAATTGAAGAGATTGAGGAAGGTGACGAGGATGAGGATGAAGAGCAGTCAGATGGAGAGGATGGTCAAGTAATAGATGACGCAGGTCTAGGGGCAGAGGATGGGGAGGATGACGAGGATGATGACAATGGTTATGCCGAGCTTTGAAAGTTGCTACATTATGTAGGAGCATGCTCTATGACATCATTTACTGTCGGAAATACTCTGCTATACCATTCCCTTGGGTGAATACTTGCATGCGCTCAGAAAGATTTCACTCCACATTGTAAGGTGCATCTCAGACAGACAGAGCCATGTAAACAACTCAAATCATTTCACACCTAATAAATGTACATACAATGTGCGTGCTAGGCTGACAGAGTCATGTAAACAGCTCAAATTATTTCACGCCGAATAAATGCACATACAATGTGTGTGCCAGGATGACATAGTCATGTAAACGACTCAAATCATTTCACGCCGAATAAATGTACATACAATGTGCATAGCAGGTTGGCAGTGAGATAGAATCGGTAAATTCCCATATATATCCATTAATGTTTTTGTCGCTTTTGTTGATGACGTTAGAGTCTCACCACCAAACCATACATGTCCAAGCAGCGTTCTAAACCATACACTAACCAGGGTACAGGTACCCTCAAAAGATGCATCCAGACGTCGGGATAGCCCAAAGGGTCAAATCAACATAAAAAATCGTGAAGTCTTTTCTTCACTATTTACTTCACATCCAAATCATGCTCATGTTCGAAGAGAACACCATACACCTTCAACTGCCTCTCAAGTACCCTGAAACAATGTGTCACGTTTGTTCCAGACATGCCTGGGCCCCTCGTATGTTTTTTTATACTTACCACCAAAAATTAGCGTCTCATCACCAGACAATCGAAATCGTACCATCTAATTGCGGGGCCACGGGGTCACCCGAGACACCCAAGAGAAGAGTATGTGCATATATTTCATGTGTTAGATGTTGCTGATATGTTTCTAGCGCTTCCCCAATACCTAGGGTATAGCACGGGTATGGACAACACCGCGGGTATGGGGGTCACGGGTATGGCGGGTACGGGTACGGTGTGGAGATGTGCTACCCGTGGTCATACCGTACCCATCAGCACGGTATACGGGTATGTTCACGGGTAGCCGCGCTATATCCGAATCTTCTCCGCGGTGGTATATGTTGGACATGACAAGGATTCGCCACTCACTACGGTCCTTATTTTTCGGAGGGTCGTTGACTGCGATGAGCTGTGACGGTGACCCACTGCTTCGATCCTATTTCTCGCTGCGTCGATATTCCTACCAGTTCATATCTTTCCGTCTCGGAGACACATTACTATTACTGATTACAACTCGGTGATTCAACAGTATAAAGGGAGGCATGCAAACTCCACATTTCTCAATACTACAAATCCATTCATTCCATCATTATGGTTAACAATGACACGACCTCGCTCGCTGAGTCTACCTCAACACGTTCAGATGTATCGTCACCTCTGCAGCCCATAGCGGATAATGTTGCAAAACGTGTTAAGCTTATCCTTTCACAGGTCGATGCTGCTCCGGAAGTGATTGATGTCGATGTCGATGAAAACGACGCACCTCCTGCCCCTGAATAGGATGACGAGGATGATCTAAGTACGTGAACTTATTGCTCGTGTTTGTGTTACGCTGATGTTCACCATGAGCAGATAAAACAACAATTCGACTTGGATCCAGCAGATATCGCTGCTCATGCTCCGTTGCTGCGTGGTCGTAAGCTAACAGCTGCTGTGGCGTTTGTAGCAGGCACCGGGTTCACACTCTTTGGGTGCGTTGAGTAGCTAATAATTGAAAATTCTCGTCATTCTGCGATCTAGATATGACCAAGGTGTCATGTCGTCACTGCTTACGAGTAATCAGGTAACATGTGTTCCATCAAACCTCGCTTGGAAATGTTCATATCTTATTGGACCAGTTCGAGGCTTCCTTCCTTGAAGTCATAGTAGAAGCCAGTCACCCTGATCACGCCACTCTTCAGAGCTTCACAATCGCCATTTACGTGTGTTTTCACCATTTGTATATCGTCTTTTGTGCTCACAACGTGCAGGAAGTAGGCTGTCTCTTTGGTGCCCTGTCCAATCTTTGGGTAGGAGACAAGCTCGGTCGTCGAAGGACAATTGTTGTAGGAGGCAGCATAATGATAGCCGGTAACCGAATTGTCTGTGGCCCGTTAAGAGCACGGGCTGAATTCCTTGCAGGGGCAATTCTGCAAACTACTGCGTTTTCTTTTCCACACCTGATTGTTGCTCATATCGTCACAGGTTACGGAAACGGTCTCATAGTCAGTAATGTCCCTACTCACGCCCAAAGTCCTGCTAAGAAAAATGCTTGTAGACATCGACGGTCCCAACATATCACGCGGAGCTCTCCCCATCCGCAAAAAGGGGCCGAATGTACGTTGCAAATAGCACCAAAAGGAAAGGAGCCAAATTTTTTCTAGGATAATGATGGAGGGGACTTTGATCGTAGGTTGGAGTAACCATTGCGTGAGTGTGCTTTGCATCAATCTTTTTGAAATTGACGGCTGGCTTCCAGCTATGTGGGCGGGTCATTATTTTATTAGCTCACTCTTGCTGACAGCTTTCTTTAGTTAGTTGATTTAGCGCTGTATGTTTCAGTTTCATCATCAATTAAGCTTGATCTAGCCAATGACAACGATCAAATCAGATTCTTCGTGAATTGGTTATCTGCTCAGTGGAGAGTTCCGATAGCGCTGCAGCTGGTGTTTGAAATAATTATGGTGACATGCATCGGATTCGTGAGTTTTCTTTTTCCTTATACTGTGCATACTTGTACTAACATATTCGTTTTGGCACCCTACGCAAGCTTCCCGAGTCACCGAGGTGGCGAGTTCTCGTTATTCTCCGTGATTTTTCGTGTAACTGATCAGAAACTCAGGTTGGTAAAGCGTGGTCGGAATGCAGAAGCGATGGCTGTTATATCCGCAATGGAAGACAAACCTCCTACTGATCCAGAAGTTCAGCGCACTTACTACGGTATTCGTGAAGCTGTTGCTGTCGAAACATCTAGTCAAGGTTCACTACGTGAACTCACTACCGGGGGTCGCAGTCAAAATTTCAGACGAACAGCTATCGCTATGGCATGTCAGATGATGCAGCAGCTGACCGGAATCAACCTCGTTACATTGTGAGTATTTCAGTCCCCTGATGCCGACCTGCTGTGATCTAAAAATGCATTTATGTCAACAGTTATGTTGTATGTGTGTGGCTCGGGTTCCTAGTGCTGCCGTGGTCCGGTTCGGTCCGGTTCAGAGGGTCCTGGGCGAGAACCGAGAACCGAACCATGGGTCCGGTTCTACAAAATCGTCGAACCCAGAACCGGACCATCGAGAACCGTTCTTTGCGGTCCGGTTCGGTTTTTTTCTGGTCCGAACCTGAACTGAACCGTAAATTTTTTCAAGTGCAAGAAAAACATTGATATGGTACATAGATACAATATTGAGTGGCTAGTCCAACTACACACCAGCCATGTGCCCCTCTGCCTCTACTGCTGCTGAGATATGTCCATTCTGGTAAGCTGCCTTCATCAACTGTAGGGCGGAGAATGTGGATGGCGCAAGTGCATTGTGGCAGAGAGTGGATGTAATCCCCCCACTGGAGAAAGTGCATTCAGATGGAACAGCGCTGCCTCGAATGGGCAGGTAATCACGTGCAACACAAGTGAGGGTTGGATACAGCAGGGAATGTAACTAATCAAGAATGTAAGCTGGGAACTGATAGGTAGGACCTAGTACTCACACCCCACCATGCCACAACATCATCTGTCTCCTCCAATGGTGAGGTGAGATATGAGGTGAGTTCTTGATGAGGGTTGTGCGCACGTTGATCTGCAGCTTGCCGCACCATGATAGCATTGCACATCCACGATTGACCATACCGAATTGTCGTTGTTGACATGGCTGTTGGTTCTGGGACATGCGCTGGGCCTGCCAGTGGAGGCGCTTTGTAGTAGTAATCAAACTAAGTACCCTATATTAGAGATGGGCAGGATACTCAAGGTCGAATAGTACTTACCACAGCTTGAAGACGAGCCCTCCCGCTCGCGACCTTTGCCTCAGTCCATCGGCTCTCAACATATGCTAACTTATAGTTGGGGTTGAGAACTGTAGCAAAATTAGACATAGACTCTAGGAAAAGATAATAATACTTACCTAGACAGATAAAGTAAACGTCCGAGTCATTAGCCTTCTGGTAGTACTTCTCAACATTATTAAGACCCTTCTTGATGGCGGCCTTGATTGGCGCATATTCTGGATTTCCTGCCATAGTCTGCCATGTATTAGCGAGACACTCTAATGTCGGTATGGTCTGCCAGGCTGTTGGGCACGTGACCAAAGAAAAGGACTGTTGCGCAGTTGCAGGCTCCTAATAACAATCAGTAAATAAATAAACAAGACAGATAAAATAAATGACTACCTTGACGACATCATGTACTAGCCGTATCATTTTCCAGTCAGCCCGATCAAGCTTGAAGTCGCTATACGACTTCTTGCGCAACTTTGGGACTTCGTGACTTTCATCAGTAAGTGTGAAATGGTTGACAGCCTGAAAAAAAATAAAGATATTAGATACTAAAGAGGGGATTGCATGCCTCACTTACTGGGCGGAGAGACAAGAAGCGCTCGAGGCACTTGAATAAGGATGCCCAGCGTGTTTTCACCCATGACAAAATCTCACGAACAGGAACACCTTCTTCCTCACATGATTTCTTGAAGAACACTTGAGCTTGCAGTGATTTGCGGATCTATGCTATGTAAATAAGGGCTCAAAGACAAAGAAAAAAGAGGACTTTACCTGGTCTATGAGAGCCAATGCTTTTCCAATGGCGTTACTAACATCATAGCCATCCTCGACAATAGCTTTGGGATCATGTTCTAATGCAGCGAGTTGGGCAGTCAATCCATCAATGTCAATGTCTGTACCAGAATCAATAGCACGACAGATCTTTTTCAGTATGGTTGCCTGAGGGGTAGGTGCGACTGCGTCGACGAAATGATGAGCGGCAAGATTCAGAATGTGTTCTTGACAGTATATGCGATGGGGACCTGCGAGCCAGCGACTACCATCCTCGTCTATGGCCCTCGCTAATTCTTTCATAGTGGTGTCGTTATTCGAGGTGTTATCAGATGTCATCCATCCAACCTATACCAGCAAAGTCAATGCATGGCTACACTCCAGACTAAACATACACCTTATCACGAATGCCATACCTGTCTATTGTCTTGACAAGAATGCGGCTGATATTCTGGCTGCTATGGTTACCTTCGATGCGGGTGAAATAAAGTTGCTCATTCTTAAGCTCCCACTGCAGTGGCTTGTCAGGAGGACTCCAAATGTAATGGCCCATGACCGAAAAAAAGGCTCTCTGATAATTGAGGTCCACGAGTCGAATGTCATGGATATAGTACTATCAACATGCTAACAAAATGTTTCAGGACTGACCACAATATAAGCAGGCAAAAACTCACCGCCAGACGCTCCTTGATAGTCTTGACAACAGTCATTGCTCGAGACTTGATGGTATCTGTTAATTTGGTGCGATGCGGGATATCTTTTTCAGTCAGTGATGGACGTGCGTATTGCAGTAAATGTCGGAATGCTGGCTTATCGATTAACTGTATTGCCTAGCATGATGTAAATAAACTTTGAATGAATAAAATAATAAAACTTGACATACCTCGTCTTCCGTCACAACCAGTTCCATAATATATTCAAGTAGTCCTTCCTTGGTAAACATGGGGGGTTTCGCAATGAGGTTGGCATCAAGAGTTGTTTGCGTTGCAGTAAGGTGCTCTTCTCCTGGCGGAATAGCATGAGGGTGCATAGTAATGCTTGCAGCATCACAGCGCTGCTTGTACACTTGAAAATGGATCTTCTTGTGGCGAACAATGTGTGTGCGCAGTGTTGAAGTGCCTCCGCAAAAGGTGTGCTTATGCGCTGGTTCACCAGCATCCCTTATGTGAAAGTTTTAAAGATATATTGAAAATGAGATGAACGACTTACTTGCACAGGGTACACACCCACCCATCAGGACTGCGAGTGAATATAGTCCTAACATCTGCTGTACGTTCATTTTTTGAAAGCTAAATATACAAGTGTTAGTGAAGGAAGGAAGACAATCAACATGACAGATACATACTGTCTGAGTGGCGACCCCATTCTTGGACTTGGCGTCATCGGTGTCATCTAAGTCTTTGACATCAGGTTGAGGGACCAGCTCATCGGCAGATGATTCTCCTGGATGGACGTTCTTGTCTTCGTCTTCGTCCTCAGAGTCAAGAGGCAAGAAAAATCACATAGCGACTTTCTTCGGTGCCAGATAGTCTGTAGCGCTTGACAGTGCACGTTTCCTCATGCCTGAACTTGAAGACAGCCCACAGGTGTTGTCAGCATCATGCATATGAGCTGAGGGCTTTAAGTGATGGCCAGACCGCCGAGAACTGGCTGAGACTGTTGCTAGGGTATGTCCAGCCTTGAGTAGAACGGAGTAGGCATCTCTTGTAGATGCTGTTGATGTTGATGGCTGGGTGGAAGGTGGGACTTTGGGAAGCGGTACATTGTCATCAGGGTCATTGAAGAAAGTGATATCGGAGGCGTCCTTGAGGGAGCCATCAGCATTAAGCGCACAGGCATCTTGAGACATTGTCAGAGATAGCTCACAATTTTGTCGTCAGTACCTCGTTTTGTACATGGAGCAGGGAGCCAACACCCACGTGCCCCAGAACAAAGACTTGAGAGCCAGTGGAGGATCATGACTGTCTAGGAAGTGTGCAGACTTGAATTAACATATATCTGTGACATAGTCAATCATATGTCAGTAGGCAAGGATATTGATAATTTGATTAGTTAGTGCTTACCTTCAAAAATGCTAAAGATTGCCTGATTAACCTAGAGCGCAAATCCTGAAGACGACAGTCTGACGTTGAGGCCAATGTTGTCAAAGTTGAAGTCAAAGTTGACAACGGTTTGGAACGGTTCGGGAAGGCCGAACCAAAATAGAACGGTTTGGGGATGTGTAGAACCAAGAACCGCCTTCCGGTCTGGTTCTGGCTGATGTGAGAACTGTGGTTCTGGACTGGACCGCAGCAGCACTACGGGTTCCGTCACACTATCATCTGTATTTAGAGTGGGAAAGTCAGCTATGTGAGTTGTAGGGGGATGAGAGATTACTTCACCGATGGGGTTATTAGAAATAGGCAGTTTCGCAAGTGAGTCATCTATTCCCAGGCCAATAAATGTTCACAGGTCTGCAGCATGCTAACAGGGTTTTCTGCAGGAACACCAGCTCCATCTGGGCGGCGTTGCATACCTAGGTGTTGCTGGAACATAGTGAGAAGATGGGGGCCATGTGGGGGATCAACGTTGCAACCAGAAGCGCCATCTATCTGGGGGATTATCGAGGGGTGGATGCATAGGACGATCCACCATAGATTTTGTTGTTGCTATCTGTATCCTATCTAGACTCAATCTATACTATATCCATACGCTATCCATACCTGGGGACATGTAGTTGATCACTATCCACACACAACATCGAGTATGGTTTGTCTGACGGGCCTAAATCTAGACATTAGACATCACATATAACTAGAGTATGGTCAGGGTACTAAAATCGCTGAAGGCTCTAAGTGACTGCTGCTCGCGCAATCACTCTCTCGATGTGAGATCAACAATGCTGCTGGTGAGGCAGAATGTTGGGTCTTGCTGCACCTAGGCTGCTATGCCTGACACAGACGCGTTCGACCCTAAAGGGGACTGCTACTGCACACAGAACCAGATAAATGAGAGACCCTTGTAGTCTGAAGGATGCGCAAAGGAATGCGAAGAAACGCGAAGAAATGCGAAGAAATGCGAAGAAACGCGAAGAGACGCGAAGAACGCGATGAGAACGCGAAGTGCGGGAAAGTCGCGCTAAGGTAAGCGAAGCGTGGGAAGGCGCGCGCTTATAGCGCGCGTTGTCGTGGGAAAGCGCGGATAGAATGTGGAGAATAAGGAGTGATATAGAGGGGCGGATAGATAACGGATCAACGGATACGCAAAGCGAGCACAATGCAAAGCGAGTGAAAAGCAAGGTCTGATTAATCTAGTCTAGTCCGATAACGATAACCATAGGTAACACAAAGTGCGCCCTAATGGTGACTACTACTTCAGAGTAAAACCCGATAGTGAGGGAAGTACAGTAAAGGGGAGTAATGGGGGAGAGTAGTAGTGCGATCATCAAACTATATACTAGATAGAATCGCGTCGGACGCGGAAGGGATAGGAAGAAAACGCGCTGATAGTACGTAATAACATGTAATAACGCTGCAATGCTTGTTACAATCACGAGGCAAGGAATATGACGTACCAATGAGGTGGTCGGACATGGATAAGCGCTCCCGGATAATAGGCGATGAAATGCAATGATGCGCGATGAAATGCGATGAAACGCGAAAGTGCGCGATGAACGCGCACTAAGCGCGAGCGTGGGAATACATCGCGTGAGCGCGGGAAAGCGTCGCGCCTATGGCGCGTTATACAGGAACGTGTTGCATGATATACCAACGGAAGTGCAAGTCATTATGTGAATAATAAACGGACTGCTTGCGTGAATATGCCCATTACGCGCCCATAGAAATATGAGTCCCTACATCGCGTCAATCCACTGGGAAGGTTTTCGGATTCGGGTAGATGCACTCGCTCTTATCCAGTTCATCAGTAAATTCCAACTTTTCCTTTTTACCACTTATAGCCATTTTTCCCCACCAAGCCATGCGAGCGTTGAAAAGTTGGAGCCAACTTATTTAAGTAGATCCCTCTACTCATTCTGAGCTTTTTGCAAGCTTTTCCGACTTATTTTTATGAACCAACTCAAAATGTTTATTTCAAAAGTGTGATATCATCAAAAAAAGTAGAATAAGTGGATGATGAGATGCGCAAAGGGAAGGAAGAAGGTGAAAAAAAGCCTGTAACAGGGACATTTATGTGGATTGATTAGTATATGAATATGAGCATAGTAGTAGGCGCAGCTTGGAGAGTGCAAACAGTTGCAAAAAGACATGATAGAAGAGATATTCTGGTGAAACATGTCAATGAGGCGCAGAACAAAGTCAAATAAATACTCACATAGTAGTGCCCACTCACCCCTGGAAGATGCAACACTGTCGTCAGTGAGAGAACCTTTGGTACTAGCGTCTGAGGCCAAATCCTTAACAAATTGACGGGCCATTGCAATCGTGTCTGTCATATATTTTGGGCCGCGCTTTACAATAGACAAGTGGTAATCCGTCGTGTATTGACCCCAGTTCAACTTGGAAAAGGCCAGTGGAGTGCTGCTTTCCTTGCCGGTTGATTTGTTGATCTTGAGGGGGGTTTTGAGATCGGTGCTCTTCTTCTCCTTCTCTGCGACTAATTTCAAAGCACATTCGAGCTGCCAATAAAATAGTAAATATTAGCTGTTGTTCAAATGTATAGATGGGACTTACAGCAACAGTGCAAGCGCCAATCACAGATTCCATCTTTGTTGAAGACAGAGCGTGTGTGTCAAGTTCTGGTACATCAATGAAGCCTGCAATTGCATTAAGATGCATCATTGCAATCATTTGCAAGATGAAGACAGAGCGGTAGATCTCAGAGGCCTTGCAGGTATCGGGGTCCACGAACAGAAAGGCATAGCCTTCAAGGAGGGAGGCTGCCATCTGCGTCATGAATTTCTCTTTGCTGTCAGCATTCTCGTTCTCGTCTTTGTCTTCCTCCTCATCTTCATCCTCATGTTCCCTCAAGGATGCCAAAAAATTAGCAATTAGTGCAATAGCAGTAGAACCAAAGTTGCTGCGCCAAGTACACAAGCGCTGAGTGATCTTTGAATCTATGATTAAGACTGTGAATAAAAGGAGGGCGCGAATAACACTCACCACGCCCATGATAGGGCCCCTAGGTTGAATATTGTACTTGACTCCTGGATACATTGTGTTGAATATGGCCTGCACAGCACACAGCAAATCAGCAGCCTCAATTGTCCAAAAACTCGACTGGCTACCTGCCCAAAGGAGGACTGTCGGAACGAACTGCCTACGCCAAGATCCATTTTCCATTAGCATAGGTGGGAGGTCCGTGTTTCGCCACTGGCCATTGCCTGCCGCTGGTTTGATTGCCATGTCTGCCAGCATGGACTCTGGCACAGCGGGAACAGTTGCTGTTGTAGAGGTTGTGGAAGTGGGTTCTGATTTGACTTTTTTGGCCGGGCATAGTACCTTTGTCGTCATTGTCGAAGTTTGGGTAGTAGCTGGATTCGATCTAGCCTTCTTGGCTGGCTGTGGCACTAACGCTTTCTCGACGGCCGTTACACTTGTCTGTCTCATTGTTAGGATGGACGCTACTGAAAAAGAGTGACTTACTGCTGTCGTAGTGCGACCCACACTGTGAGTTCCCTTCAAATCCTTCTTGGCAATGGGAGAAGAGTTTTCAATCTCACTGTCAAGCTCCATAGCGTCGTCTCCGAACTCCAAAATCTCATCTCCAAACTCCATTGCACCATCTTCATAATCGATCGAGTCATCTTCAACTTGAAGTCCCAGCTCACCCGCAATGTCCTCGATTTTCCTCTTGCCAGTATGTGGTTTCTGTTCTAAGGCGAAGCTGACAATCTCCAATTGCCTTTCATAGGGCAAGTCAGCGAAGGGAGTACCACTTAGTGGCAGGTTCAAAGCAGTGTCGTCGTTGGTGTCAGATTCCTGGAGGCTTGGAGTGGTCGACTAAAACATAAGGTAAGTACAGGTCTTGATGATAACAAACAGCTAGTTAGACTTACCTTCGCACTGGTGGCAGTTCTGTTTTTCCCACTTCCCGCGATCGGAGCTGTGAGCAATTCAGTATCTGTGCCGCTGTCAATTTTGATAACAGTCTGAACACATGGTAAGTACACTTTTCACCTAGGATCATCACACTTACCTTCATGGCAGCCTTTCCTTTTTCCTTTTCTGTGATAACGGCTGCATGCTCTTCGGAATCGCTCTCATCCTCACCATCATCATTATTGGCATACTCTTCGGCATCATCTTCGGCATCGGAGCAGGTCGCTTGAGGGATATACTTCAAAGATTTGGGTGGCGTAGATGGGGGTTCTGTTGCCTGTGAGAAAGTCATTGCTGATGTGACACTGGTACTGGTGAGTCTTGAATACACTGTTGAGCAAGGAGCAGTGCTCGTCCCACTCCTGCCGGAGGCACCCTTTGAAGATTTCCCCTTCAAGTGAGGTTCCACTTGATCCTGCCAATTGTTGACCTGTCCTGACAGACTGAATTTCTTACTCCTAAATTTTGCGGTCAAGTTAAAGAAGTACAGCATTGACTCAGTGAGTATTAACATGACAGTGTGAGATTGAATGTCACTGACTCGACATTTTTTCCTTTCTTGTCAAGGCCATGTGCCTTGCCATCAGTGGGTCTCCCAGGCTGGTCAACCTTGATCAGATCATCAGGCTGATCCCACTTCTCGTTCTGCTTCTTCAACCTCACGGCACTCACAGCCTTGCGTAACAAACAATTCTCTTTCTTCTTCTTCTTTGGCCTCACCTCAGACTCCAGCTCAAGCTCGCAATCCCCATCTGCGTCCATGTTGTCAGCGCTACTTTCCAAGGTATGATCACCTTTTGACTGGAAACTGGTTCCTAACATGCTGTGGTTTTTTGAAGGGGTGTCTTCGGTGACATGTGGCCTCGCTTTGACTGGCCTTGGATGAGGCTTTACAGGTTTCGCCTGTGCTATCGCTGCTGCCTGCTCTATCTCCATCAATGCCTCCACTTCAGCAACACAATTGATGCTGTTTTGGGCGGCTAATTCTTGTGCTTCCTGCACTTCTCTGGTCCACTGGGTGTCTGCCGCAATCTCTTTTGCTGTGCGTCATTTCCTCGTAGCTTGCTTCACAATTTCACCAGGATGCTGAGTCGCATTTTTAGGGCGAGTAGAAACCATACCAGACAGGAGAGCAGCAGTAGCAAAATAGTCGGATATGAGGAGCACAACAGGGATCGATGAAAAAATTCAGCACTTTGGTAAGTGCCTCACAAGCTTTCCCTGTTACAGACTCAGATAGAGTATGCCAACAAAGGCAATCGTCAACACCAATAAAGGTGATTCTAGATCAGGGCCAACTGAAGTGTAGCTTTGTTGGGCTATGGACTCCCGCAGGATCCGATCAGTCTAGACTCCCACAGGATCTAGAGCTTATTTGAGGTCAACAAGGCTAGCCTCCTTCCCAAGGAGCTAGAGTTCAAGTTATCAGAGAGAACCGAGTAGATTCAAGTTAGAGAAATACAACCAGTAACTACGTTCTTAAATAGGTAACGAGATGGAGCACGGACCAAGGGTAGAAGTACAGAAAGGGAAGGTTCATGGGAAAGCGAGTCAGTATGAGTCAGAGATAAGGGAAGCATGAGGGATCAGCGAGGCAAGTGAAAAGGGAGTGAAGTGAAATGGAAACATAGCGAAATGGAAGAGAAGCGTTAGTGTGAGAAAGAATAGGGTGACTGTAACATTCCCGAGTCTAAACTCAGACAAACAACACTGCCATACGTGCACTCAGCCCTTTTCACTCTCCTTGACGTATATTCATCGGTTGCATGCTACTCATTACCATCTTTGCCATGCCGCACTCTAGACAAGACTTTAGCGTCCTCCACATCCCCTGCACCAAACCAGGATGCAACCACTGGTTCAAGAACAAATCTGGATACACTCAGCACACAAATGCGGTACATCCTCTGCTTGGTGCCATGCCCTTACACACAGAACCGTCTCAGTTCAATTGTTCTCCTTCACCTTTCTTCAATGGAGACGACAATCCCTTACAATCCGATGGTGCCGGTGAAGAGAACCATTCTGAGATCCCTCGTTCTGCACAATCACCCATACCTGCAGAATTCTTTGGTGCTAGTGACCGCTTATATAGAAACTATCACCCTAGTTTAACCGGTACGTTTACCTTAGTCTTCGCATTTTGAATACTATCTAATACACTCATTTTTTAAAGGTCGTCCGTGTGATCCTGAAGGGAATTTTCTTCCACCAGGAGCTCTGCCTTTGCCACTTTCAGAGAAAAGTGCTGATGATTGGACTCCATACTGTGATCAGTTGGAATTTGAGCTTGCTGACTATATTTTCACCAGAAACCAGACTCCCACTGCACAAATCGACCACCTTCTCAACCTATGGGCTGCATCACTAATTCGGGCTGGCGCCGATACATCACAGGTGCTATTCACAGACCATCGTGACATCTACAGGACCATCAATAACACACCTTTAGGTGATGTTAAATGGCAGTCATTCTCGGTCAAATACACTGGAGATATTCCAGATGAAGGCCCATTACCCTGGATGACTGAGAGCTATGATGTCTGGTTTCACAATCCTCATCAAGTTGTTCAGAATATGCTCACCAATCCAGACTATGCTTCAGAAGTTGATATGCGACCTTACCGCGAGTTTGCGACAGAAATGGATGAGCGCCAATGGCAGGACTTTATGTCAGGTGACTGGGCTTGGAATCAAGTGGTATGTCTCTCTCTTTCGATGTTAGCTTAACTAAAATCTATGCACAGGATCAAATTGCCAAGGATCCTGCTACTCATGGCTCAACGTTTGTGCCTGTCATCCTTGGCAGTGACAAAACCACAGTGTCAGTTGCCACCAGACAAAACGACTATTATCCGCTATATGCGTCCATCAGAAACGTTCGGAATAATGTGCATCATGCTCACCATGGTACACTTGCAGTAGTTGGATTTCTAGCTATGCCAAAGAGTATGTTTCTTTTCAATTGCGTGTATTCATTGACCTTATGATTTTGTAGCAACTAAACAACATGCTAAAACTGCGATTTTCCACAGATTCCATCGCCAACTGTTTCATTCATCCCTTTCATTTATACTTTGGAACTTGAAACCAGGGATGACGAAACCTGAAGTTGTGCACTTTGGCGATGGCCACTATCGCCGTGTGATCTATGGACTTGGTCCATATATCACAGACTACGAGGAACAGGTTTTACTCGCATGTATAGTCTGATCTTGGTGTGCAAAGTAAGTACTTGCTGCTTCCTCATTGTGTTGAATCTAATTCCGCTATAGATGTACTTCAAATAGCAAATCTCTCGACGATGACAATCTCCTGCGCAAGAGAGTTCACACTGACATGCTAATCGAAGAGTGTGACCATGGGAAGCTTTGGGATGAGTATGGGATCATCACCCAGCTTGTGGTAAGTCTCAGCACATCTATTTTACTTAAAATTAATTTATTCATATATCCATTCACAAATGACTACCCTCGAGCCGACATACACAAACTCATTGTGCCGGATCTCCTCCATCAAATTATAAAGGGGGCCTTCAAGGATCACTTGGTCGCCTGGGTTGAAAAATACCTTGTGGTGACACATGGTCAAGCACAAGCCGATATCATACTTGATGACATTGATAGAAGGTATGTCAAATACAATATTGACTATGAACAATTGGGTTTACTAGCATTATGAACAGAATTGCAGCAGCACCTGCATTTTCAGGATTGCGCAGATTTCCTCAAGGATGCAACTTCAAACAATGGACTGGGGATGACTCAAAAGCCCTTATGAAGGTATTCATCTTTTGTCTTATTTAATTCAGTTTTTTTTAAAACTAACACCCGGATTCAGGTATACTTGCCAGCGCTTGAAGGCTATGTCCCAATGGATATCATCCGTACATTCCGTGCGCTCCTCGAGTTTTGCTATCTTGTCTGCTGCAACGTCATCACGGAGACATCTCTCAACAAAATTGATGACACAGTTGCTCGTTTTCATCAATATCATGAGATTTTTAAGGACACTGAAATAGTTTCGACATTCTCACTCCCTCGCCAACATTCGATCAAGCATTACAACACCCTCATTCGTCTTTTGGTGCGCCGAACGGACTTTGTTTGTCTATCACGGAAAGTAAGCACATCAAAGCCGTTAAGGAACCGTGGAGGCGGTCCAGTTGCTACAAGGCACTAGGCCAGATGCTTGTAACCAACCAGCACCTGGACAAATTGACTGCATCACGTCAAGATTTTTATGCTCACGGGATGCTTAATGGCACATGTCTAACTTCTGTTCTTGCTACGTTGAATGCTCAAGCCCCCGGAGAGCATGATGATACAGGCCAACATGAGCCACCTGTCTTGTCACTTCCTGGAGAAGATGAGAACGAAGACTTTGACATCATTGATGACCCCACATCAGTCCTCACACACGTAGAACTCGCTAAGACGCCCCATAAGCACATCTCTATCATTTTTCATTTGATGTACTGAGAATAAGTACATAGAAGGTACCAAACGCGCACCAAGCATTCCAGAGCTTAGCACCGAGCTTTGTATTCCTGACTTAGCTGATCTCGTTCGATGTTTCCTTTTCGAACAGTCCAATCCTGAAGATGATCGCGACCCCACTGAAGTCCCTCTCCTAGAGTTCCCGCACTATCGCGGTCGAATTTCTGTCTTCAACTCTGCATCGTTGACATTCCACGCACCCAGCGACCTTAGTGGAATTGGTGGCATGAAGCGCGAACATATCCATGCATGTCCCTTATGGAGAAATGAGTGCGCGTGCAATGATTGCGTGTTTGTGATCACTGACTCAAATGCTCACGGGATGCTGGGCATGGATGTCGCCCATGTCATGGCATTCTTTTCTCTTCAACAGCACGGCAGACTGATTCCATGTGCAGTGGTCCGCTGGTTCAATCGGGTTGGCAATGCTCCTGATCCCAACACTGGCATGTGGATGGTTAAGCCAGCTTTTTCAGCACAAAACACCCCACACTTCGCGATCATTCACATCGACACTATCTTTTGTGCAGCTCACTTACTTCCAGTGTTTGGTACAGTCCTGCTCTCACCATCCATCAAATTCCATCATGTCCTCGACATATTCAAGCTATTCTATGTCAACAAATTCGCAGACCACCATGCCTTCGAAATAGCTTCATAGGCTACCTTGAGTTATACTTCACTGCTCAGAGTTTTTCCGGTCATCCCGCACCCTCGGTCAGTTTTTAGTCGCTGCTCGTTATTCATATCATTAACCGTACATACATAGGCACCACCTAAACCTCAGTCGACTCATCCTATGACAGGACATTCTGATCCATTCTATGGCCATGAGCAGGTTGCCTGGTTATGCGCTCGCTTCATTACCCACCTATTTGCTTGTCCAGAATACCCACCCTCATCTTCTAATTCACAAGTCAAGCTCCCCCATTTTATTTCTTATACCCTTCATCATACCAAACTCCGTTCATTGGTAACCTTTGCTGCTTTGTCTTACTCTAGCAACTCAAGGTGCGCTTTCCCACTGCTCGGGGATCTTCAGCTCACCATCTTTTCATATCTGCTTTCATGCTTGCTTCAAAGGTTATCTGCGATGATACTTACCCCAACAAATCCTGGATGGAGCGCAAGATGTGTCAGTATCTGGAGTGGGAACTAAATATGGATCTGGTAATGCTGAGGGAGTTCAAGGACATGGTCAAGAAGGATTTTGTAGGTCAAGGTCCTTATCCGACTTACATTCTCCCTTCCTCCTCAAAGACAATGCCTCCTCCTACCACAAATCCCTTTCCGCCTCCTCCAGCTGCTTTGACGCCCACACCTTCATATGGCCATCATCAGAATTTTCAATACTAGCCACTTACACACTTGTTTTCTGAGTCACCTATCTAAATCTCTTATTTTACTTATTTTAGTCCTTCAACTTAATTTCATTCACCCACTTTTTGCGTCTGAAGAATAAGTGAAAAAAGTTGTAATTAGTGTACTTTCACGCCTTGTTTCATAAATTAAGTCACATTAGGCCAAAAAGAGAAACTCGTGATTTCCTGATGTTTGAGTATGGTTAATTCTTCTATCTGTACTCTATCTAGATACGGGCATTTTCTCGTTTCCGCAGTGAATATTTCATTCTATTAGTTCCTGTACAGACCACCACAGACACCCACTGAAAACTGTGTTATGTACAATATTTCGAAACTGATGAAAAATATCATGCGGCGCTACTGTCCAGTAGCACACCAGCCTGTAAAGTTGTACCGTTCTGTCCACACATGTAAATAGGGTTCAGGCCTCGTGTCCCGGGCATCTGTTGATACAGGTTGAGGCTGTGAAGAAGCATGGAAAGTCCCGGTACACGCATCTCTGAAGCTTAGATCAAGACACCCACTGTGACAATCTCTCCAGCAAATTGTGCTCATCCGCCTCGAGCAGAATGACGGAAGCAGAACAACCCGTCATTGAAGTCACCACGGCTAGTCAAATATTTGAAGGCCATAAAAACAGTGTCTTTGCAGCCGTAGTCTTCCCCGATAGACGCCGTATGGTAACGGCCTCGGGAGACAAGACATTGCGTCTTTGGGACTTGGAAGATGGTGTTGTGTTGGAGATAATGGAGGGGCATCGCAATGCAGTATACAGAGTTGCAGTATCAAGAGACGCGCAATTCATAGCAAGCGGTGATAAGGGAGGAGAGCTCATCGCCTGGAACAGAGACGGAAAATCTCTCACCCAGCCCATCAAAGTCCACTCTGACTATATCTACTCGCTCGATTTTTCCCCAGACAGCACAGTGTTGGCAAGCGGCTCATTTGACACCACATCGGTTCTCTGGGACACAAAAACATGGCAGGTGCAAGGAGATCCAATCAATTGTGGGCCTGGCGCTGAAATCCGTTGCGTTCGGTATTCGCCGTCTGGTGAACATCTTGCCATCGCAACAAAGACAAATATCCAAATATGGAATCCAGCCAAGAGGAAATGCATCGCAAAGTTCTACGGTCACTCTGCGTTCAATGGGGCATATAGCATTCCACTCGTGTGGACACCCGATGGCAAACAGCTTATCTCGGCTGGTAATGTACAGGATCCCACCATACGGATCTGGAATTCATCGACCTGGATGCTGGTTGGTGAATCATGGAAGGGCCATACGAAGAGTGTTTTACATGATCGCCTTGAACCCTACTGGCACCCTTCTCGCGTCCGCATCTGCAGACCACCATGTTCGCCTTTGGCGGCTTTCTGATCAACGTACCATCGCCATATTCAAGCACTCCAATGAAGTTGATTGTGTCACCTTCTCCACAGATGGCAAACACATCCTGAGTGGAGGAAGAGATTTTATGATATTCAAGTGGACGGTACCTTTACTTGAGGATGTCCACCATGACCGGGCATTAGATGTGAGTATCTGTTTATCTTACATCCTTCTTAATCTCATTTTCTCTAAGCTTGCGTTTCGGGACGACAGTTTGAACTTGAAGGAACAAGCGGCAAATAATGTGAGTCCCCATTCCTTTCCCGTCTTTTTAAATATTTATTCCAAGGCTTAACAGTCTGATGTCGAGGTATGTTTCCAACCTTCACTCTTACCACGAAATCTGATCGTGTGTCATGCAGATCCTCACCATCGACACGACAGTCCGCGATGCATGCATAAGCAAGGACTTGTTCACAGCTGACAATCTGTTAACACAAAAAATTTGCGCCGATGGCAACGACTACATATCTTATGCGAATCGCTCGTTCGTCAAGGCAAGAAATTCAAACTGGGACTGCGCACTTGATGACGCACTCAAAGTGAGATGCACCGTTCCGTCGTGACCTTTTTAAAATATATTAACTTATATGGTGATATAGAGCATCAGAATTCAACCATCATTGATGGGCTGTATCTCCACAGGCATCGCCCACTGTGGAAAAGGACAGCTCCAGGACGCGATGAAAGCATTTGACCTTGGGTTCATGTACGTGGACACAGACTTGAATAAAACTCGTCTTCTACTCTTGATTAAGGTACGTCGATTGTGTTCGATGCACTCGCTACTTACACCACAGCTGTCAGGCCATCGCGCTTTTCAATGCAAATCAACGTGACGAGGCAATTCTGCGCGTCCAAGAGCTAGCTACCACTCGTCCCAATCCGAACTCCCTTGCATGTCGTATCGTGGAAGTGAGTCACTTGCTCCTGACACAGTCAACTCCAGATATATGCGTCGATACTTATGTTGCGAACCTCGCACTTTAGGCTTATCTACACGTTCAAGTGGGGATGAATGCATTAGACGACGCACGTCACAACGAAGCTGCTGACCACTTCACTTCCGCTATCAACACTATCAGGTTCTCGTCCATGTCGACAATTTTCTCTCAATATGATGTCTTCGTGGTAGTAGGTTGACTGCAGTGCAATTTTAAATCAAATTTTTACTCCCCACTGTGCTTTTTCTAGTTATTCGGGTGGGACCCTCAAGTCCTTGTGGCAAACAGCGCACCAAAATTGGTGCAACGCGCTCCTTTGGGCACGTAGACTTCCAGAAGCCATCAAGGCATATCGATATATGATGGATACCGCTGGTGAGGTCACGAAAGCACACTGCCTTGATTGGTCCACTGGCAAGTTTTCATTTTGTAAATTGGGCATAATTCTCAACCTCATTTCACTTAGCTTTTAAGAAAGACTGCAGCGTGCTCTATATTGCGGACGGAGACGATGCCTTCGCTGAGGGCAATTATGACAGGGCTATCGAGCTTTACTCTATGGCGATTGACCTTGATGTTGCAACTGATACAATCTTTGCGAACCGCAGTAGGGCGAGGTCGGGAAAAATGCCATGGGACGATGCACTCCTCGACGCTGAAAAGGTGATATGACAGTTACCGTTTCGTTTCCAACGCTCATTCGGGTGAAATGCAGGTCATCGAACTCAAGCCTTCATCTTACCCTCGGATATCAGTTGAAGCATGCGGTGCTTCATCGTGCATGTCGATATGATGACGCCATCGAGACCTTCAAAATTATGCTCTCGAAGTTGGAAAAGGCTCCCGACACGCAAGCACAGAGTACGTCCCCAAATAGCACATCTTTGAACATTGTTGACTCTTTTTCCAGATTTGCGCAAACAATATGTTAGTCCGTCCGAAGCAGAAGGAGTCATTCGAGAGGCCATCAAGGCTCAACTCGACAACGTCCCGCATCGTCTACTCAACACCTCCACTGGTCGCTTATGCACTCGCAGGGTACAGATCAATACCTTCAGGATGAGCGCAGAGTACAAAGAATATTTGTCGTCCACAATAAAGCATGTAGACCTTCAATTGGAACGCATCAAAGACGTGGTGGCGATGTACTTCCGTCATGTCATGCTATCGCATAGGTGGGAAGGGACGGAGCCGTCGCTGCGTGGCATCCAGGGAAAGGTGGTATACAACCTGGATCCGGTCGGCGGCATCCCGAAGTTGCAGTCATTCTGTAAAACTGCTCGTGATATGGGGTATCGCTGGACATGGATCGATACCTGTTGCATCGACCAGACTAACAACGTCGAGGTCCAACAATCGGTCAACTCCATGTTTATCTGGTATCGCCTCTCAGCACTTACCATCATCTACCTGTCGGATGTTCCACCATCGTTTCAGCCCGGCGCACTGGCAAGGAGCGCATGGAACACGAGAGGATGGACATTACCAGAATTCCTCGCCCCCAAAGTCATCCGCTTCTACCAAAATGACTGGACCCCGTATCTTGACGACCACTCTCCCAACCACAAGCAGTCTACTGCGATCATGCAGGAAATGGAGGAAGTGACGGGGATAAATGCACGAACCCTTGTCGCCTTCCGTCCTGGAATGATCGATGCCCGCGAGAAACTGCAATGGGCGTCGACGCGTGTCACCACAGTGGAGGAAGATATCGCGTACTCATTATTTGGCATCTTTGGTATTCAGCTCCCTATCATGTATGGTGAGAAGAAGCAAAAGGCGCTTGGGCGGCTCTTGCAGGAGATCATCGCTGTCTCTGGGGACATTACTGCTCTCGACTGGGTCGGAAAATCATCCGAATTCAACAGCTGTCTGCCTGCAGATATCACTTCATACGACACTCCGTCGTACATGCTACCATCCATATCTGAAGATGAGATGCAGAGATTGGTCTCGTCGTTGCAAGACACCGTGGTTGTCGAGTTGGCTTTGAAATTGTACAGCTCACTGGAACGCCTGAGCGCTCCACGTTTTGCTCACCGCCGGCTGCATCTGCCATGCATCACATTCCCTGTCACAGAAATCAGACGGAGATCCATTGAACACACGGAGACCTACTTCACGTATGAAGTCAAGGTAGACGGGCTTCATGACCTGAAAATCACCACAGAGGACAGGTTGCTTCAGTTCTCACAAGGAAGATCCGCTCGACAGTCATTCTTACTCGTCCGTCCCTGGGATCGTCGTCTCCTCGAGCTGCCTGACTATGCAGAGGATACGGAGAGCGTGGATGATTTTGCTCTCCCTGGGTCGCCGGGAGAAACAGGCCCGGTTGATTCAGAATTGACCGAGCATGTAATGCGATTGATCGTCCGTCTTAGACAGCCGTTTAGCGCATTCCTGCTAGTGCAGCAACGCGGCGGAGAATACAAGAGAATCGCATCAGATCGTGATATCATTGCACAAGCCAAAGACGTGGATTCTGTTGACGGTATGATGGACGTCAGGATACTCGAGATATTGTAACTGTGTGTACTCATTTGCTTTGGAAGAAATAGACCTCAGTAATTGTCATTCTCGACATTTCCCCCTTTACATATGTAGGTATGTACCCAATCGGTGTCTCATCCTCAACTTCTACGTCAATGGGAGGCTTTGTCGAACACAAAAAATCAACTTCCCATCACCAACAAGATGTGAGAGCGCGGATCGCCAGAGAAGGAAGAGTGAGATAAGGAGGGTTGATGACCGTGACCCTAGGAGAGACAGTGATCGCGATAGGTAACGAGCACGCGACCATGACAATCGAGGAAACAGAAACCGAGATGACAGGACGAGAGACGGTAGTGGAAGGGACAGCTACAGGAACTTGAACCGAAGGGACCGGGGATCGTAATATCGATGAACGTCGTGACAGGGTGAGGGCCTATACCGACCGCAATCGACGCAGAGACGGTGAGAGCAAATAGGGAGGACAGAAAAACGAGATTGATCATGGTACCATCACGCCGTTCATTGGGACTGATTGTTGTAGCAGATCAATCCTACATCTATGCATTGTGATATCTTGTGATCAACACGCTGAGAGACGTTTGCTCTGACTTGAATCCAACGAATTCGCGAGTTGAAGTTAGAGATAGTCAGTGATTACAACAAAGATGGTGCTTATCATTTCCTGGTAGTAGTAGTAGTAGATACTACTGTGGCTGTGAGCACATCCTTGCGCAAGTGGATGTATTTGACGTACGCGAGAACGAGCGTGCTGCTGTGCTCGCCTGTGACTGGGTAGGTGACATTATGGATGTGTAGAGCGAGGAGGTCTGTTAGTGAGCGAGCGGACTTGATAATTACTAAATGAAATCACTTCACACTTTATGCTAAAACCGCTCTCCTTGACACAGGAGGCTTTTATTTGCAGCTGAACACCTGGTTTTTAGCGCATATATCGTATCACAAATGTGCACGCATACGCATTTCTCCTTTGTCAAATCGCTGATGGCCCACCTGTCGAAGCCGGGAGGCATGTCAATGACAATTACATTTTCATTCTCAACGAATGGTTCCCTGATGATGTCCACAGAGAATCCTGGCTGTTCTTCAGTTCCCAATCGTGTCTTTGATGCGGCCCAGAGCGCTTTGGTTGCATTCGAATGGGGTGAAAGGCGGGTAGTTCGTGAACTATGGGAAGTTATAAGCGATGAAGAGACATATGTTTGTGTATTGCTCACTGTGTTAAACCAAACTGATGGATGCAAGCTAGGTAAGCGCGCAAAGCGTTTGGATACCAGAGGTATGGCATACCTGAACGGTGCAAGGTTCTCTATGCTCTTCACTCATCATGGATACGAATGTGATAGGGCATTGTACGATGCCTGAAATCAGGAGCCTGTGGATATCGCTGTCGATCGCAATCACGATTGCGACTGAACTAAAGATCGACAATGAACGACAGCTCAAGAGGTACGATGCCTTATCTGATTCTGCCGCTTTATAGACTTCCACCCCAGAGATTCGCCTGCAAACTAGGCTTTTCTGGTAGGAGTGGGGTCGATTCTCTGACGTGCGTCCAGAATGGAGTAGGTAGTGAACCGAATGGAAGGGCATGGTGGACTAACTAAATGAAGAGAGCGACGCTGGCCCTGGATTGGTTGCAAATATAGGTTTCAGGCCTCGTGTCTTGGGCGTCTAATGATACACGAAGCAAGTTTGAGGCTGTACATGTGAAAAAGCACAAAAGATACCCACAAGCACTCCAGCAAGTTGTGCCCAACACCATTTACTCAGCAGAATGACGAAACAGAACAGATCGCCACAGCTAGTGGAACATTTGAAGGTCACACATCCTATGTCTCTGCAATCGCAGTCCTCCCCGATAGACGCCGTATGGTCACCGCCTCGTAATGACAAGACAGTCCGTCTATGGGACTTGGAAGACGGTGTTGAACTGAAGAAAATGGAGGGGGCATCACTTTGGCGTACGAGGTGTTGCAGTTGTCAAGAGACGGGCAATTCATCGCAAGCGGTGATGATGGTGGAGCGCTCATCGCCTGGAACAGAGACGGCAAATCTCTCACCGGATTTAACAAAATACACACCGAAAGTATATGGTCGCTTGATTTTTCCCCGGACGGCGCTGTGTTAGCGAGTGGCTCATATGACACCACACGAGGCTCTGGAACACAAAAAACATGGCAGGTGCAAGGAAATCCAATCAACTGTGGTACTAAAATCGTTTGCGTTCGGTATTCACCGTCTGGTGAATATCTTGCCATTGCAACATCGAGGAATATTCAAATATGGAATCCAGGCAAGAGGGAATGCATCACAAGTTAGGGTCACTGTGGTTCAATGGAGCATGGAATATTTCACTCGTGTGGATGCCCGATGGCAAACAGCTTATCTCCGGTGGTAGTGATCGAGATCCCACCATACGCATCTGGGATTCATCGACCTGGAAGCAGGTCGGTGAGCCCTGGAAGGGCCATATGGGATGTCTGGACGATTGCCTTGAACCCTGCTGGCACCCTTCTCGTGTCCGCATCTAGACACCAGGTTCGCCTTTGGCGGTTTTCGGATCAACGAACTATTGCCATATTCAAGCACACCAATCGGGTGCATTGTGCCACCTTCTCCACGGATGGCAAGCACATTCTCTCGGAGGAGGAAGCGATACCATGATCTCAAAGTGGGCAGTACCTTTACCAGAGGACATTCTCCAGGACCATGCATCACATGCAAGTTTTGTTCATTTCCGTCCCTTCTTCATCTCATTTTCTTCAAGGATGTGTTACGGGAGGATTTCCCGAAGGAACAAGTGGCAGATAATGTGGGTTCCCATTCTTGGCCCGTCTTCTTGCATACTGATCCTCAATCTTGATGCCAAGCCTCAGCAGGCTGATTGCGATGCATGTTTTCAGTCTTCACTCTTACCACATCATCTGATCATGCGTGATACAGATCCTCACCATCAACACGACAGCCTACGATGCATGCATAAGTGGCGACTTGCTCACTGCTGACAAGTTGTTGACGCAAGATATCGGTGCCGATGGCAACGACTACAACTCTTATGCGAATCGCTCGTTTGTAAAAGCAAGAAATTCAGACTGGGACTGCGCACTTGATGACGCGCTCAAAGTGAGATGCACCGTTCCGTCGTGACTTTTCTAACATAGATTACCTTATTGTGATATAGAGCATCAGCATTCAACCGTCCTTGATGGGTTGTATCTCCAAAGGCATCGCCCACTGTGGAAAAGCACAGTTCCAGGACGCGATGAAAGCATTTGACCTCGGGTTCATGTACGTGGACGCAGACTTGAAAAAACTCGTCTTCTACTCTTGATCAAGGTACGTAGATTATGTCCATGTACATGCTACTCACACAACAGCTGTCAGGCCATCGCCCTTTTCAATGCAAATCAATGTGACGAGGCAATTCTGCGTGTTCAAGAGCTAGCTACCACTCGTCCCAATCCGGATTCCCTTGCCTGTGGTTGTGGAAGTGAGTGCTCCTGCCAGTCAACTCCAGAGCTATGTTGATACTGATGTTGCAAACTTCGTACTTCAGGCTTATTTACACGTCCAAGTGGGAATGAATGCATTAGATGACGCACGTTACAACGAAGCTGCTAGCCATCTCACTTCTGCTGTCAAAGCTATCCGTTTCTCGTCTACGTCGGCCATTCATTCTAAATATGATGTCTTTGTGGTGGTAGGTTGATTGCAGTGCGGCTAGAAAGCATTTTTTTCACACCCGACTGTACTTTTTTTAGTTATTCGGGTGGGACCTCAAATCCTTGTGGCGAACTGCACACCAGAATTGGTGCCATGCGCTCCTTCGGGCAGGTAGACTTCTAGAAGCCATCAAAGCATACCGACATATGATGAATACGGCCGATGAGATTATGAAAGCACGCTGCCTCGATTGGTCGACTGGCAAGTATTCGTGATATAAACCGGGTATAATTCTCAACCCATCTCACTTAGCTTTCAAGCGAGATTGCAGCGTACTCTACGCTGCCGCCGAGACTGACTGCTGCGCAGCGGAGATGCTGCCCTCGCTGCGGGTAATTATGACAGGGCTATCGAATTTACTCTGCGGCGATCGACTTCGATTTGGCAAATATCATCTTTGCGAACCGCAGTAAGGCGAGGTGGAAAAATGTTATGGGAGGATGCACTTCTCGACGCGGAAAAGGTGCGATGACAGCTACCGTTTCATATTCGACGCTCATTTGGTGATACGCAGGTCATTGAACTCAACCCATCATCTTACCTTGGATATCAGTTGAAGCATACGGTGCTTCATAGCGTACGCAGATACGATGAAGCCATCGAGGCGTTTAAAAGTATGCTCTCGGAGCTAGATAACGCTCCCGACAGCAACCACAGAGTATGTACCCAAATACCACACCCTTCAACATTGTTGACTCCTTGTCCAGACTTGCGCCAACGGTATATTAGTATATCCGCAGCAGAAGGAGCTATCCAAGCGATTATCAAGACTCATTTGGATGACGCCCCGCATCGTCTAATCAATACCTCCACTGGGCACTTGTGCGATCGAGAGGTACAGATCGATGCCTTCAAAGCGAGTACAGAGTACAAGGAGCTTTTATCATCAATATTGGTCACCATAGATCTCCAAATGGAGCGCATCCAAGACGTAGTGGCGACGTACTTCCGTTATGTCATGTTGTCGCATAGGTGGGAAGGGAAGGAACCGTTACTACGTGACATCCAGGGCAAGGTGGTATACGACTTGGATCCAGTGGGCGGCATCCCGAAGTTGCAGTCATTCTGTAGAACTGCTCGTGATAGGGATATCGCTGGGCATGGATCGATACCTGTTGCATTGACCAGACTAACAACGTCGAGGTCCAACAATCGGTCAATTCCATGTTTATCTGGTATCGCCACTCAGCGCTCACCATCATCTACCTGTCGGATGTTCCACCTTCGTCGCAGCCTGGTGCACTCGAAAATAGCGCTTGGAACACGCGGGATGGACGGTTCAAGAATTCCTCGCCCCAAATTTGTTCTATTTTATCAGAGGGATTGGTCCCTATATCTCGACGATCGCTCTTCTAACCACAAGAATTCCCTTGCAATCATGCAGGAGATGGGAAATGCTACAGGCATAAATGCGCAGGCCCTCGTCGCCTTCCGGCCAGGGATGAGAGACGCCCGGGAGAAGCTCAATGGGTGTCACCCGTGTCACCACGTGGCAGAAGATATTGCATATTCATTGTTTGGATCTTCGGCGTCAACCTGCCTGTCATTTATGGCGAGAAGAAGCAAAAGGCGCTTGGGAGGCTCTTGCAGGAGGTCGTAGCTCAGTCGGGTGACATCAGTGCCCTGGACTGGGTGGGGCAATCATCCGAATTCAATAGCTGTCTGCCAGCCGACATTATCTCATACAAAGCTCCACCACACACCCTGCCATCTCTGTCCAAAGATGACATTCAGACAGCGATCTCCTCGCTTCAAAATGACATGACTGTAGATTTGGTTCTAAAACTTTACACTCTGCTTGACAACCTGAACGCGCCTCGTTTCGCAAACTGCAGACTGCATCTGCCTTGCATCGCATTTCGTGTCACAGCAGTCAAACGAGGTCTCGCTCATGACCAGGAGATATATGAAGTCAAGGCTGACGGGCTTCATGATCTGGTGATCACCACGGAAGACAAGCTGATTCAGTTCTCATCACCACGACCCACCTTGCAGAAATTCTTGCTTGTTCGTCCGTGGAATCGTTATCTCCTCGAGCTTCCTGACTTTGTGGAGTCGTCTGGCTTGGTGGAGCTGCCCGACCTTGATGAGACGGAGAGTGAGGAAGGTTATTGGTCCGCGCCCGGGTCTCCATTACAGCATTCGTCTAGCGAGTTCCCTGAAGCACAGGAGTCGGTTGATCTAGAACTGAGCGATCGAGCGTTGCGATTGGCTGTTCACCTTGGGCAGCCTTTTAACGCATTTTTGCTAGCGCATCAGCGCGGCGGAGAATACAAGAGAATTGCGTCAGATCATGATATTATTGCACAAGTCAAAGATCTTTCTTCTATTCCAGACATGATCAGGACGGTAGAGATATTGTAGCGGCATGCATTTTCGGTGTCATTTATATCAAGATTTTGATTCGGCCACAGCTATAGCACCGTTTCGGTTATTTCCGAGTCGAGCTCGTCAAGCAAACTGATCTATCACCAAAAACGAGTTTGTCAGTGCCCAAGCTCCATATCGAACATCTTGCCCCATTCGCCAGTAGGGTGATGTCCACGGAAATGTCAATATTGAAATGACTTTACACTCTGTGCTAAAAGCACTATCCTTGACGCAGGAGGCTATTATTACACTTTGAATACATTGTTGTTAGCGCATATAGATCGCATCACAATGTGCACGCATACATATTTTCCTTTGTCAAACCGCTGATAGTCCACCCGTTGAAGCCGGGAGAAACGTCAATGTCAGTTGCATTTGCATTTCAACGAATGACTCGCTGATGATGTTCACAGTGAATCCTTGGT